>MU564352.1:8783522-8818309 GCA_024362625.1 Silurus asotus | reverse complement strand
TATATATATATATATATATATATATTGCCTGCAGCCTGCCTTCACCTCCTTCATAAAACTCGTCAGCTCTACGTGACTCAACTCAGCCGTTCGCTACTCTGTGCTACTTTTTGTGGCTGACAAGTGAACAGTAGGAACCATAAAACCATGGCTTTCCCAAGGCTGAGGCGTTCCTGCCAAACTCGTTCTTCATCATCCTGATATTGCATTATATGGAAAACTCTTTGAGCCACAACAAAACATAAACAAGTTTTAATGCGCCTCGTCGGCACGGGTGTCACCTAGCACGTCCAAAAGCCGCGTGCTGTTCTCTGGTTTCAATGTAAATCGTGTTTTGTTGTTGCATCAATTTGTTTGGTCACGTGACCCGAAAAATTTCCATGTGTGTATGGTAACGAAACCAAGCAAAACTCTGCAGGTTTTTAGATTCGGTTTGGGAAGAGAGAAGACGTCGCTCGGATAGGTTAGACTTAGCAAAAAAAAACAAAAAATAGTTTGAGTGTGTAGTTTGTATAGCTGTTTATATCTGCAGGATGTGGATTAATCATTGAAACAATGTGAAAGTTCTCCTTCTCTCACCTCCTGACTCAAACCTTGGGCATGTCTTTGGTTTTAGTTCTCATTTGAAACATTTTCCACACAGTGGAAAGAATGTAAGTCTGCCCCGCTTGATTTTTTTTTTTTCAGCCTTGTTTATGCTTGTGCTCTGCCTCCGATTTCAATCTTTCATTATCATGAGTGTGTCACAAACACAAATTGGCTGAATGATACATTTCCTCCACTCTCTTGCTCATTCTCTCGTTCTCCCTCAGAGGAAATCCTGACCCTCGCAAGTCTGGTCGGTCGGTCCCGGGGTAAATTCCCTCGGCTTCTATATTTATAACCGCACGGAAATCAAAATCGTCCTGTAAGAGCAACGTTGAGGTTTTCCTAAAACGAAGCTCGCGGTCCGACCGAATGACTGAGTGGAAAAACCCAGGCCTTGTGGGAGTTATTGGGGAGATAATCACCATGCCAGAGATCCTTCTCGCTAGCTTGAGGCTGCACATGATCTTATTATTGCTCTAAAACGGGGGAAGTGTTTCTGGATTTAGAAACCCCCAAGAGTTTTTTCAAATCCCTCCTGACTGCAGGAGCTTCGGCTAATCACAGCCTCGGACTATACAACTACTGTTTTTTGCTTTGAGGTGAATTATAGTCCTGTTGAACACCGTTATTACAATCTGAATGATTTGAATACAGGTATACACTCGAACACCAGTTTATTATTGGTTTCTGAGTTCGGCAATTGACAAAAAAAACGCATTACTGTTACCACCAGGAACACATTCTTGCACATTGTGTAGGGTTTTGTCTCTTATTTCACTCAACAGTAACAATAGGTTCGTTAGTTAGCATGAACTTCTTAGGCATCTAGTTATACTCGCATCTCGATGTTGCGAAATGTTTCGAATTGCAAATATTCCTGTTAGCACTTCTACTAAAGCAGCTGTAATTGAAATTAAGATTAGTTTTTCAGATTTAGTTTTAAGATTAGTTTTTAAGAGTTTTGCAGTTTTTTGTTTAGTCCTCGTGTTTGTGCATTGTAATAAAAATGTATTTCTTCCGTTCTCAATTACTAAGTACTTGAGTTCGTCATTAATAATTGAGGGTTTGGGTAACATTTGAGTTTTATTACTAAATGAATCACTTAACGAACTGTAACCAGAACGTTCTACGAAATTCGTGCCAGTCTTCATGTCTGGGTACAGGCAGCTGTTGAGAAATGTCTCCCTAGCCAATGAGAGGGAAGCATTGTTTAGTCCCGCCCCATAAGGGAGGTTTGTGCTAGAATGTGGTTCTGTGGTCGAGGTTTAAATGGAAACTCAGGCAGTGCATTTAGAAACCATGACTATCTAAAAGGAACCTCAGCAGACCATTAATGAAGATAGCTGTTTACTTGAGGACCTTGTGCAATTTTCGCTATCAAATTTATAGTTTCCAGTTTGTGTTTTTTTCCATTTCAACGTATGTTTCTCAGAAAGTTATATTATATTATATATAATAATATTGTCACAATTGCAGCTTCGGTTCAAGAAAAATAAATCACAAATCGCAAACTCTTCAGACCCGAAGATGTCAGTTTGACAAAATGCTAACCTTTGAGACCCCTCCTCTTAATCTCCTGACAGAAAACTACAAAATCTGGTTTGTTCTGTGTATCGTTCACCTTACAAGTCCACGTGAAAATGATTATAGGAGATCAAGTGTCAACTTCTGACCAATCAGAATCAAGCATTCAACAGCGCTACATTCTAAACTATGTAAAAAAAATTATTGTACAATTTTTTTTGTGGCTTTGTATGGAGCTCACAGCGCATGGTTATATAATAGTGTATGCGAGGAGCTCGTTTCCTTTCTTGGCTTTACTTCTTCCTTTGCATTTTATGGACATGATTCATTGAATGTATAAAAAAAGCAGGCTGTAATTTATAAGAAGCGTTAAATGTCATGTCTTTGGGGATGTGAGCGGGTCGTGTGTTTTCTGGATGTCAGGGGCTTCGAAAAAAGGAAATGGTTCACATAGAAATGGCCATCTGTCTCATAGTGTATATGCAATATTCTGGCAAAAGTTTGTGGACACCTGATCATAAGATTCTATGCAATTTTTCAACCATCCTAATCCACAATATTTACCCCTTTGCTATTATAATAACCTCCACTCTTCTGGGAAGATGTTTAACCATATTTTGTGGACATTTGTGCTCATTTAGCCACAACGGTGTCAGGTAATGATATAGGAGGATGTGAGGTGGTCTAGGGTGCAGTCAGCTTTCACATCTATCCCACAGGTTATCAATGGGATTGAAGTCGGAGCTTTATTGCAGGCCACTCTAGATCTCCACTCCAAACCATGTAAATCATGTTTTCATAGAGCAGCTTTGGTTTATTTAAAGGGAAAATTCTAAGCTACCACATCCAAAGACGCTTTATACAATTGTGTGCCTCCAACTTTGTGGTAACAGTTTGAGGAAGAACCACAAATGGCTGGAAAGTCCAATTTTCTAGTATAGTGGATGATATAGAAAAACTCAACTTCTCAGATTTTTCAGCACAGCATTTCAAGCTTGAAAAGCTTTCAAAGAACATAACTATATAATAACTCGGTCATTATTGTCAAAATAGCTGCCAATACAAGTGAGTACACCCTAAGTGATAACAGCTGTAAGTCGTCATGTCCTATCTTATGATGTTCATGTTTTAGTCTGCTTGACAGGATCATACAAATTTGTGTATCTTGTATTAAAACAGTTAAAATTTGGCACTTTGAGTACAATTCTCAAACAAAAGACTATCTAAAGATTTGAGAATTAGAATTGTTGCTCTCTACAAAGATGCCCAGGCGATAAGATCATCAGTAACACCCTGAGACTGAGTTACAGTACAGTGGCCAGGGTCATACAGAGGTTTTTCAAGACGTGTTCCACTCAGAACAGACTTCACAAGGGTCTATCAAAGAAGTTGAGTCCTCGTGCTGTGCGTCAGGTGCAGAAGCTGTTTCAAAAAACATTTTACGCATTTATGCTTCAGCATTGCTTAAGAGGTTGCAGAAGCGGAAGGTCCTAGTGTCAGTGTTCAGACTGTATGCTGCACACTGCAACGTTTCAGTTTGCATGGCCATCATCCCAGAGGGAAGCCTTTTCTGAAGGTGTCTCACAAAATAGTCTGCAAACGGTTTGCTGACGCACAAACTGTCTAAGAGCATGAATTACTGGAACCATGTCCTGTGGTTTGATGAGACTAAGATATACTTGTTTGGCTTAGATGGTGTCCAGCATGTGTGGCTACACCCTGGTGAGGAGGACCAAGAAAACTGTGTCTTGCCTACAGTCACGCATGGTGGTGGTAGCATCATGCTCTGGGGCTGCATGAGTACCGCTGACACTGGGGACTCTAACATTTTCTGTGACATTTTGGAGCAGAATATTAATAATAACAACCCCAAACACACTGCCTTGCTGAGGAAGCTGAAGGTGATTAAGTGGATGAATTTGTCTCCTGACCCGAACCCTCTTGAGCACCTGTGGGACGTCCTTAAGCGGGAGGTGGAGAAGCGCCATGTGTGTAACATCCAGCAGCTCTGGGATGTCATTATGGAGGCGTGGAAGAGGATTCCAGCAACAACCTGTGCAGCTCTGGTGAATTTCATGCCCAGGAATATTAAGGCAGTGATAGTTAACAGAGTGATCATACAAAATATTGACTCTTTGGACACTTAGTTCACTGAGGGTGTACTCATTTTTGTTGCCAGTTATTTAGCCAATAATGGCTGTATGTTGAGTTATTTTCCGAGGACAGTAAATCTGTACTGCTATACTGCTGCACATTGACTACTCTAAAATAAGTGAAATTTCATTTCTATAGTATTGTTTCTTTTGTCTCAATTAAAGCACCAAAATCACACATCTGGCCATTAGAACCATCTGTGTGGAAACATAGTAAAAGTTCAGTTTGGTGTCCTGATGATTTACGTAAACACCATCATTACTTGAAAACATTTACAAGAATATTTTGTCTTCGTTAAATGTTGAATATAGTTTTACTAATAACAAACACACATTTGCATAAAGCATCAATATTTGTCCATGCACATGTTGAATAGAGTTTTAAAATCTTGCAAAGTATTAATTTAAGGTAAATTTAGAACAGATAAAAATGTGTGATTAAGTTACCATTAAATATTTTATTCGATTGACAGCCCTAATAAAAATATAGTAAATGGATGAGTCGAGTAAGAGTTAAACTCCTTATATTTCTACTTTAAAAATTCTAAACAGACTCACTATGGAAATAAACAGTAATGACGAATGAGATTTCTGTGTAAATAATGGGTGTAGGTCACGTTCCATCGTCCGGAACCTCTTTAGATTTTAGTGGCAGACACACTGTAAGAGAACCCATGTTCTCCACACACTTTCACCAGAACCTTGAGGTTACACTCGTGTTTTCACCACAGCTTCATTTTTTTAATTTTTTTTTTATCCAAAATATCTCTGAGACCGATTGGAGTAAATAGTAAGATGATATTCATTACAATGTAGTTTCACGTGCACGTTGCCGTTGTTAACGTTGTTACGCCGTGTTGGGATTTCCGTTTCTATCTCGTTACGGCTCTGAAGTTCGGCTTCGTTCGCGCACTCACAATCGAGCTGCAGGAGCTCGGGCTGCTTCATCCGCCTCTTCAATTAACCCCTGATTTCTCTGACAGACTGACATTTCAAACTGGTGTTATATAAAGTCGCTCAGTCGCTTATTACGTCCTGCTTAGACTAA
Source organism: Silurus asotus (assembly GCA_024362625.1). Taxonomy (NCBI): domain Eukaryota; kingdom Metazoa; phylum Chordata; class Actinopteri; order Siluriformes; family Siluridae; genus Silurus; species Silurus asotus. The sequence continues at coordinate 8,812,996 of MU564352.1, read as the reverse complement.
TCGCAGAAAGAAAAAAGACGAATAATATAATAATTTGGCGTAATTTATTTAAAAGCTGCTTCTCACGATTTGGCAACAAAATCAATTTCACAGTAACCGAGTTCATTATTGATACATTTTTTTGTGTGTAATAAAAATGGATGTTGCTTTTGCTCTGGTTTTACGTCGACACTTTTTTTCAGATGTATACGTAAATCTAGGCAAATCGGAAGACCGCCAGTCGCTGGCGTTTAGTCAGAATGTGGACGCATTTGTGCTTTCTTGAACTCATTAAAGTACACATCCCCAAAGGGAGAGCGTGTTCACCTGGCTTGGAAGCATATAACTGAATTGACACGGTGGTTTCGGCTGAACCCGAGGACACGGAGAGTGTGAAGCATCCTGCTGTGTTCGTTCTGTAGTCTGTGTGTAGGAGTGAGCAGAGAGGAAAAAAAAGAGAGAGAGAGAGAGAGAACATTTGAGAGCGTTGAGGCCCTTCTCTGCTTTGCATGCTTCCTCTTGTTCCAGGTAAGAGCAGAAAAGGCATCGTTGCAGGCTCAGGCGTGGTGTCAACAGGCTCAGACGTGCCTGCGGTCGGGTTGCGCGACTCTAAACGGGTTTCCTCCTGTCACGCTGCATCTGCTGTTCTCATAGCACATGGCTGCCACTGCAGCGAACAAACAGCAGACCTTCAAAGAGATGTGAGTCATCCCGGCTGTCTGCGCGCTACACTTTCAGCAGCGCAGTTTTTTGTCTTTTTTTTTTCCCCTGAAATAGGGATTTTGAAGTAAAAGGGTTCCAAGTCATAATATAGAACTTTCACGAGCTTGAACAAGGCAGTGGCCTCATTTTACATGCAAAAGAATGTCCCAGAAGCCATAAACTCATGCATGCACACACACACACACACACACACACACACACACACACACACACACACACGTTTTGAATTTATAGCCTTCTGAGGACTTTTTGCCCATTGTCTGGTATTTTGTCCAAGTCTTCATAAGTACGTCAAAATGAAAACGTGTAATTTTTTTATTTATTTTTATTTTTTTTACAAAATGTCCCAGCAAGGATATGAATAATTTTTGCCCTTTAACTGTTTTTTTGTTATTCATATTTTTGAGGGGACAAAAGAAAAGAAAAGAAAGGGGAAGAGTACTAGAAGAAAAGAAACTGGTTTACAAAGTACTCAGGTAAAACTATTATACAAAGGATGTTATAGCAATAAATAGAAATTGTCCCCACAAGGATAGAAATATTTGCCCGCTTTGTACTTTAACTGGTATTAACACAGACACACACACACACACACACACACACACACACACATTTTGACTTTCTAGCCTTCTGAGGACTTTTTTCCACTATCTGGTATTTCGTCCAAGTCCTCACAAGTACATATAAACTTGTTGTTTTTTTATATATACAAAATGTCCCAGCAAGAATATGAATAGTTTTTGCCCTTTAACTGGTATTTTGTTATTCATATTCTTGCTGAGACAAAAACAAACATTTATTTCTATCCTTGTGGGGACATTTTCTATTAATTGCTATAACCTCCATTGTATAATTGTTTTATAAAAGTACTTTGCATAACATTTTCTTTTTCTTTTAGTCATGTCAGACCTGTCAGTTTTTCTCTTTACCCGTAGTCCCCAGGAAAAACACACCCCCACACTCAGACACACACACACACACACACACACACATACACACACATGCTGTGTGTTTCAAAAGCCCACTGTCCATTTATAGAAATGGAGCACCCCCTTATTGAGGAAGATGAATCACACTCATATCTGCAGGTGGAATGCAAACCAGGCTGTTTGAAGGCCACAAGAGTTACAGTGTGGGTTGGGGCCAGGGGAAGACCCATTCAACCCACTTTTTCTTTATCTATCTTTCTCTCAACCTTTCGTGCTATGCAGTCGCTCTTGGCAACACCGTGCGAGAAAGGTAAACCTCCTTTCATAGAGTCCGGGCCTGATTTTCCTCTTTCTCCACTGACCAGATGCAGCTCGGCCTCTCCCTCGCAGATACACACGGTTTTATCTGAGCGTACTGATTTCGACCAAATTCAATAAACAGCCCAATAAACCGAAGCAAAAGAGCCACGCCTGTTTTGTTTTTCTTTTCTTTCTTTTCTTTCTTTTTTTCTTTTTTTCAAAAGCCAGGAGATGAACTCAAGCGATTACAAAAGAGCAAGGAGGCTTGACACAATCATCATGTAGGCGAGACTTCATCAAAACACAGCAAGACAAAGCAAACAGCAATTATTCTGAGAGAAGAAAACATTTTTTTACCGCGTGAACTTGACGGGGAAGCCTTCATTCCCGAGTGTGGAGCGGCAAGTCTTTTTCATCGAGTTCGGTTTGATTTGTATAGTGCTTTTAACAATGAACACAGTCCCAAAGCAGCTTATTACAGAAATAAACTGATTACAAATACAACATTTTACTTTTTAAATTAAAACATGACATGGTGGGTGGGGAAAAAACTTCCTGAGACGATTTGAGGAAGAAAACTCGAAGGAAACCAGAAACTCATAATGCTCATACGGGTAAAGCCGAGCATCCGTTTATTTTATAGTTTATCATTGTTAAGGCTATAAAATGTTCAATGTGCACTGAGGGATGCAAAACTGTTAATGGCAATTGCAGAAAACCATTGTAGCAAACTGTTTATATTAATTACAGTCCAATTACTGTTTTCTTATTCAGCCAAATATGAACTTATGGTCTTTTCACATGCACTGTGGAACATAGATAGAGTATCGTTAAAGGGCTAAGTCCTCTGCTTTATTGGAAGGGTGTGCAGGTGATTATGGGAGATAAGATCTGCAAAAAGGGTGTAACAGTTTGTTCTTAAGTGGTCATAAACACAAATTGGAGCATCCCAGAATTACACAATTACAGTATGATGATGTGTTTGTAGAAAAACAAACTAGAAAATCTCTTAACATCATGAATATTTGACATAATACACAATAAAGATAAAAAGATTCCTATGTGATTTTTGGACATTTTATTCCACATTATTCCCCATTTGCTGTTTATAATATCCTCCACTCTTTTGGGAAGATTGGAGTAGACAGTAAGGTCGAGGTTGAACTTTTGCCTCGATTCTCGTAAATTTGGCAAGTAAAGTAGTCTGCGTGTGAGTTTTAGCCGATGACGACTTCATTAGTTCCGACGACTTGTGTACCACGACTTTCTCACATCGTCTCCTTTTTAAAAAATACAACGTTTTTGAGTGCCCATTTCTTTTAAAACTTAAATTGTATTAAGTTAAATTAAAGTCTAGTTAATGCAGTTCACCTTACATGATGAAGAGCTGTATAGCTTACAGTTTCTTTCATTTTTTTTCTTGATGTAAACTATATAAACAAAAACGAACATCTTATTCATTGTTATCGCCACATTATCTGTGTGAAGCTGCTTTAAGACATTCATTGTTGAAAGCGCTATACAAATAAAAATAAATGAAATTGAAAAGTTTGTGGGCCACCGTGTTTTGAGCTTCCCATTCTCCATTTAGTCTCCATTTACTGTTCTAACAACCTTCACTCTTCTGGGAAGATGTTCCACCACATTTTGTTTTGTGCTCATTTAGCCACAAGGGTGTTAGCAAAGTCAGGTACTGAAGTAGGGGTGTTGGGACAGTGACCAAGCGTAGGAAACGGGAGTAAATCTATCATACTTTATTAAAGTTCAGAGCACAAACAGGAGAGTTACGAACCGTGACGCGGAGATAATCCGTAAAGCGGGTATATTCCAGAACACGGGTATAATCCGTAAAGTGAGTATAATCCAACAGTTTGGAACAAGGAGCAAGAACCAGCGGAGAATGCTGGTGGTCAAGAGTCAGAAAGATCACTGTAGCCATAGAGTAGATCCGACAGCGAGTGAGGTCAAAAACGGTAACTTATAAAGGGGAACGATAATGTGGAACAGGTGTCAGCGATTAGCGATTAGCCTGAGAGCGATTAGCCTGAGAGAGAGCCACGGAGGGAGGCGTGGTAGGAAGATCCCTGGCGAGGGGTGAGGTGAGGAGGCCTGGGGTGCTCTCAGCATTCACATTCATTCCAAATGTGTTTAAAGAGTTGTTCAGAGCTCTGTAGCAGGAGATCTTCCACTCCAACATGTTTATAGCATATGGTCATGGAGCTGGTTTTGCGCATGGGGCATTGTCATGCTGGAACAGGAAACAACTTGGTCAAAACAGTTTGGAGAAGAAACACATTTGCATGGAAAACTCAGATCTCAAAACTATTGTGTATATAGTGCAATATAGTGTGATTGTCCTTCTCAGATTGGATGGTAATGGACATGTGCAGGAGCACCTTGAAACCTGACCACAACTTTAATTGTAAATATTTGAGGTTTAGTTATTGTTCAACTAACGTGGTGGGAATAAAGAGCTGTAAAGCTCACAGTTGATTTCTTTTTCCTTTCCTTGATGTACACCTGACCACCTCATTTCGAACATCCCATTCCACATTTAGTGTAGCCCCCATTTACTCTTATGGGAATATTTTCCATTAGATTTTGTAGTGTGCTTGTGAAGATTTGTGCTGATGGAGGTGAGGTGAGGAGGCCCGGGGGTGTAGTCAGCTCCGTTCATATTCATATTTAAAGATCTTTAATAGGGTTGAGGTCCGAGCTCTACAGCAAGAGATCTTCCTCTCCAAACCATGGAAAGTATATCTTCATGGAGCTGGCTTTGTGCACAGGGGTACTGTTCATGCTGGAACAGGTCTGAATATTTCATGCTACTACATCCATAGACACAATATATAATTGTGTACCTCCAACTTGTTGTTACAGTTTTATGGAAGAAGCACATATGGCTGGAAAAGTCAGGTGTCCCAATACTTTTGTCTGTTTTTTTTGTTTGTTTTGTTTTTAATGTCTCTCAGCTTAAAGCTGTAAGAATTTCATGTCCAGCAGTATGGGCAGTTTTATTTTTCCTGAAAAACGATCCTGGGCTTTAAGTTGTGATGTCACTTGGGCTCAGGACCAAAGGTGGGAAGTACAAAGTACAAATATTTTGTTACTGTAATTAAGTAGATTTTTCTGGTATCAGTATTTTACTTCACTGTTCATTTTTTTACATTTACTCATTGCATTTTTGTACACGAATATCTGTACTTTCTACTTCTTACATCTTTTAGGTTTGTTACTTTAGTTTGAATCTATTTAGGGACATGATATCAGTGGTGGGTCGTGCATTTTGTACCTGGGCCTTCAGTGAGGACGTACCCGACTTAATCCACCTCTTAATACCACCACTATCACGTCTCAATTATAGGTGGAGGGTGAATACCATTTTACTAAAACAAGAAACCCAGTTAAGACTCCAAACCTCTACACTACAACCGCATCTGTGCACCTACATCATCTGGAGCAGTTCAGAATCAATATTTGTAATAACATGACAAAACCATAAAACTGTAAACAACCTATTTACCATAAATGCAGACTCATAATTTGCATCGTTCCTCAGAGGCTGTAATCCAGTGGTACCGCTCGTATTCATGGGTCTGGATGTGGTGAACAAACCCTTCAGTTTCCCTCTGACCAACCAATCAGAGGACGTAAAAATGCTGACGCTATTCTGGGCCAGCGAGCTGCCCTGTAAAGCGAATTTGAAATCTGACTGATTAAAAAAACAGACCAATTGCTAATATAGTCTAAGGTACATCACCCAGCACTACTGACTTTGAAGGCCCTGGGCAGATTAGATTGACATGGCAGCACAAAGAGGCTGAAATCTGATTGGACGAAAAAATCTAACCTTCACATACACGTACTGGAAGCAGTGCAGCCAATAGAAACACTACGAAATGAGAATAAACTGTTGGGAATAAATAAATACAATTTCATGGAACAAATATTAGAATTTAGGTTGTAAATGTAGGTTAGTGCTTCTGATAGTGTTTAGGCCAGCAGAGAAGGCTTTGCTGGCCCGTACCGCCCGTTACTGCATGATACAGATATTTTTCTTCTCATTGTGTGCCGTTTTCAGCCCATCAACCTATTTCTTGTCACCACTTTATCATTTCCTGGCTCTCGTGCACCACAGACGTAGGCTAGTTTAGCTAACAATGAGCAGGCAGATGGCAACAAGACGTCTGGGGTTAACGTGGATGAAACAGAGGAAGTCAGTGATATAAACATGACTAAGAACAGAGACTTTCCTGATCATCATCATCATCATCATCATCTTATCTCTACTTGTGTTCTATATGGTGGATGTTCAGCCTGGATGCATTCATTAGGTAACAACATTTGAAATTCTTGTATTATATTAATATAATTTGAGGTCCAGTTACCAGTGTGACACCAGTGTGACACTAAAACAGGTAGTAGTAAAGGCTAAAGCTTTTACCAGTGTCTTTTTAAACATCTGTACTTCAGCTTGAGTGAAGGATGTGTGTACCTTTGCCACCTCTGTTTGGGACCAATCACAGATGACACACAAATGATCAGAGGATCAAGAGATTCGGAAGGATCGCTAATTCAGTGTGTTAGATTCAAGAGTTTCAAGGCTATTCTCGGTTCTGGCACCGAGGTGGTGGAATGAACTTCCCCTAGGTCTTGGGACAGCTGAGTCACTGGCTATCTTCAAGCAATGGTTAAAGACCTACGTCTCTCTTAAACACTTAAACTAGCACTTTTCCTGGTTTGCTTTGTCTTTATATTTATAATAATAAATAAAAACCAACCCCACTTACCAGTGTTGTAGACTGATGGTATTTAAAGTTTGCAAACTAGCGAACCGTCCATGTTGTTATTCCTATTGTGAAGGGGTGTAGAGTGTGTGCGCAAATATACCCGTTTTTAGTAAAAGTGTGCTGTTGTTTAATAAAAATTGTGGTATTGTTTGAAGGAAGAAATGAGCATGTTTCTTAATGATTGTATTTTAATAAGTAAAAGCTCTGGGATTATTGTTCGGTTTTTATTGATTACACTATTTAAACTTTTTTTTTTTCTTTCAGTTGAGTAGATAACATTTTTTAGCTTTTTGATTGTTTTACCTGTTATTCCTATTGTGAAGGGGTGTAGAGTGTGTGCGCAAATATAACCGTTTTTAGTAAAAGTGTGCTGTTGTTTAATAAAAATTGTGGTATTGTTTGAAGGAAGAAATGAGCATGTTTCTTAATGATTGTATTTTAATGAGTAAAAGCTCTGGGATTATTGTTCGGATTGTCTGAGTTTTTATTGATTACACTATTTAACCTATTTTTTTTCTTTCAGTTGAGTAGATAACATTTTTTAGCTTTTTGATTGTTTTACCTGTTTCCACCTCCACCTCCACCTTTATCTGTGACCGCATCAAGGGGGGAGACGTATGTTGCAACTCATAACACAAGGAAACCCCCATTTTTGCAGCCTGCTGCTAACCACTGCAGCACGCCACCGCGCTAGCAACTAAATTTCCATAGCAGTCATCACATTTCCCTTTTACTGACTTACATGCTCTATCAGCTCATTCTTCACTCACACACACACACACACACATTGTCTTTCATTACAGCAGCTCATCACCTTCACTCAGTTTTCAATCTTTTGTGAAAAAAAACAAAACGGTGTATTATGTTGTATTCAGTGAAATTGTCATCTGGTTTTAGCGGCTTTGAACCATGGTTTTTGCGATCGCATCGCATAAAAATCGCCTCAATACCTGTCAATAAGGAACAGTCAGATGGTCCAGATTTAAAAAATAGGGCTACATGGGTTTTGTGGGCGTTGCTTTGGAGGGAACGCCGAAAGACTTGTAGCTAGCTAGTTGTAGATTTGCTAGATTTTTTGCTTTTAAGGGGGAAAAAAAAATGCGTTCTCTTGCACTCTCCTGCAATTATAATTTTCCGCATTTCTGTTTTTAGCATCCTGGGGAAAAAAAAGATATTTTTTGGCGTTCTTTTTTGGGAAAGAGATTTGTGCAATCTGCAAACGTGGTTCTTGGTGTTTTTATTTTCCGTTCTCTTGAAAGACGGCTATGTTTTTGTGCTGTTTTTTTGCACTCTCTTGAAAAGCATTCTCTTTCTTGTGTTCTCTGGAAAAACTCATGTTTTTTTTGCGTTCTCTCTGGAAAAACACAGTTGTTGTTTTTTTTTTTTTTTTTTTATATGGTCCCTCTCAAAACATTTGCAGATATTCTTTCGCAATCGTTTTTGCGTCTTCGCGTAAAACCTGTTGTGCTGTCTCAAAAAAAAAAAAAAAAAAAAACTACCTAGAGCGACGTCTGTAAAATATGTGGACATGACAGGAGCTCGTGTCTACTTTTCAAAACACTGTGTTAATGCGTAATATCTAAACCGCTGCCCTGATGTCGGAAGGGTGTAGATTTCGTACGAACTCGACGACAGGAGGACGCAAAAGTATTGCAAGCAAACTGCTGAAATATACATTTTCTTTCCACTTCCTGTCAGAATCGAACGGAGTCCCTGCTGCATTGGAGCGTCCATAATCAGGAAGCCTCTGTGACTAATTAGCCACTAGAGCAAAATCTATAAATGATAGAAATATGTAATTTGTCCGCAATCTGATTGGCTTATTTCTCTCACATATACCTTGGAAACCACTTCGGAACCAAGGTGCACTCTATTCTATTCATTGGAAAACCTTCACAAGACAGCAATGACATCATGTTCAAGAGTTTTGTTCAGGGTGTGACTGCGGTTTGCCGTTTGACACCCGAGTGTCCATTTCCTGTGAAAGCAGCGGGTTTTGGGGCACATTCCGCGAGAACTGCATCAGACACAGTGCATGTTCTCGAAGATGCTCAGAGCAGCCCATCAGCTGGTTTCCTGTACTGAGTGGCACTAAAAAGGGCTGTTTTCCTTTTCAGCTCTTTACCTCTGTTCTGAGCAGAACCTTAATTGTGGGGGTTTTTAAGCATCTTCAAGCTACGGAGTTTCTTTCAACTTTTATACAGGATGTTCAATAACAGCTGCGTCTTTGCTTGCAAGGTGGAGTGGCATTTTTTTTTTTCTTCTCTCCAAAAAAAGACGTCTACACCCTCCCCCGTTTTTTTTTTTTTTTTTGCAGGAATGCCCAAAGAAGGCTAATACCTTCCATGTCTTGAGGTTTTTTCAAGAAAAAATTAATGAAACGCACATGCACACACAAGCACACACATTTTATATATATATTTTTATCTGAGGTGAGGAGGCCTGGGGTGCAGTTTACATTCATCCCAGAGGTGTTCAATAGGGTTGAGGTCAGAGCTCTATATGGCTGGAAAAGTCCCAAAACGTTTGTCCATATAGTGAATATAAATAATAATTTGCAGACGATCATCTCAGCACCTAATTGCCAGTCATTTCCGCCTGCTTATTTTAAACACCCCCATTTACGGTAGAAGAAAGGAAGCTCAGTAAATTCCTGAATCTCCTTAGAGTCTTTTTATGGTTCGGTTTCAAGATCTTCGCCATGGACTCGATTCAGCGTCAGAGTGCATGAATAGCGAGAAGAACACAGCGGTGAGAGAGCGAGAGCGGCTCTGCAACACTTTGTCACACACCAGTCAGCAGATCACTTGAACAAGTGTGAAACCTTCACTAAATGTCAAACCAAACACATGTAGTGTTTCTGAGAAGCCCACAGTATTCGAATAGCTTTCTTTCTTGCTTTCTTAAATTTATTTTTTTTTGTCACAGGAGGTAGCGTGAAAACGGCTGGGTCTATCACTACAGAAATATCATATCGCAATGCGTATTGATATGATTTCATCCAAAGACAATTTGTTTGTCTTCAACTGTTTGTGAAAAGCCACGATTTGTTCTTCCGTGACTTATTTTGAAAATCCGAAAAGATTCCTATAATCCTAGGCTAAAATATGTAGTTTTTATTCGCAGGTTTGACATGTTTACCGACATTGAAATTCTGGCAATGCAAGAAGATTTCAGAAACTTTCCTGCGGTATGATGGAGCCAATAGGAACCCCGAACCTTATGATGCAGTTAGCGTGCCGAAAATGCCGAAACGAGTCAGGGGTCAGCACAGCAAGACAAGAAACATCTTGCTGTGAAAGGGAAAATTATGAACAAAATAAACACTACAGATTGTTTTTATTTGCTGCTAGCTACCGTTAGCGAGAGAATGCGGGTCTGAGCGCGTCATGGATCGATTACAATCGCACAAGTCTTTTTCTTAGGTCAGTTTGTCACTATGACAACAGATCTACAGGGATTCTACAGTGTGACATCATGTTCGTACAGTCCGACAAGTCCAAAGATAGTTTTTCCTGGTCGCGTTTGTTGCTGGAGCGGCTGAGAAGGTCCGATGTCATTACGAGACCGTCCTCTAGAGGCGAATCAGATTAGTTTTTACACGCGAGACTGGCCGCTGCACAGAGAGCGCTTTATCCTATTTACAATTTATAATATATAAATTATATATTAATTATATATTAATTAGGGCTGTCAAAATGTTATCATAGTTGTTCTAACTGCTAGGAAGGAAGAAAGGAAGTAACCAGTCTGGCAGATGATGGTAAAACCGGTAAATTAGGAGCACAATGGATGACGTGATGTGGTATATGAGGCGTAAGACACACGTCAGGGCACGCTGTTATATGCAAAACACCTTCAGGGTGGTGAGAGTGACGCCCTGTCATTCCTTACATAACCTAAGAGAGAGAATGTGTGTGTGAGTGTATGGTGTGTGTATGATGTGTGTGTGTTCGTGTGTCTCCTACCTCATCATCATTATCATCTTTATTACCGCCTCGGAAGGCACGCTCTCGCTAATTCCTAACGTTTTTAAGGTGGAGACGAGTCATAATCTTCGATTTTCCTTTCGTTTTGCCCACTGAGGAATAAACCACTCACGCCTTCGTTCTTTTCTTCTTTTAGCTCGATCGTTCCATGCTTTATGTCTGAAACGATAACACGCTACACTACAGGCAGTGTGACGCCACGCTAAGGTCACCATGGTGTGTTAAGGTTGGAGGAGGAAGACCTCAACCCCCATAAAACACCTTTGGGATGAATTGGAAATCATAGAGAAATAATTTCCTTCTATGTGCTAACACTTCCTTGTCCATCTTTTCCTTCTCTGTGACACGTTTTTCTCTTTTTTTCTTGTAGTCCTCTTTCTTCTTCATCTCCTCCCCCTCCTCCTCTTTGATCATCAATATTTCTCCATTTTCTACTCCATTTTCTTTTTCTCTTCCTCCTTGATTCTTTTTCTTCTCTCCCTTCTTGATCATCTTCTTGTACTTATTTCTTATATTCTACTCCCAATTTTTTCCTCTTCTTCTCTTCCTCCTGGCTTTTTTTCCTCTCTTCTTCTTCTTCTCCTCTAACTTCTTCTCCCTCTTCTTCCGCTTGTTTTTCTTCAGCTGTATTCATGCACTAACGTTATTCGATTCTGACATTTGAATTTTAAATTGTAAAGTCAGAAATGATGCTGGATTTTTTTTTTTATATTTGATTCTTTTTAAAGGTTCTGTGTTGAGGAAACGATATGACCAGGACTCTGAGACGGTCCAGACTGTTTCTAAACTGGGTCACCCAATTTAATCTCAATTAGCTCCAGATGCTTCTTTTGGCTTCCCCTGGAGGAGTGAGGGGGATATTTAGGCGTCTTTAACACGCTGTCATTCTCTCTTGCACCTACAGAGTTCTGTAAAACAGCTGGCAGAGCGACAGCGCGATAAAGACTCACTTCCTACACGTTCTTCCAGGGAACGCCGAAAAGAGGCTGCTGGATCACACGATTTGGTGTGACACCTTAATCCCTGGCAGACAAACCTATTTTAATCTGATATTCAGAATAAACATTCACTATAGAGATTAGGGACGTATCAATATGGACCCTGGTATTGGGTACGAGTCCAAATCTTTTCTCATTCTGTCCATAGAAGCAAGTGTGGACAGGAAAGTATGGAAGCATCCTTGTTTCTGTAGTTTTCTTTATTTTTTTCCATGCTTCTTTCTTTTTTGGATATTTATCCACCCATTTATCAGTTCTTCTCTGTTATTCCTTTTTCAAAAGAAAGAAAAAAAGAATCTATGCCTCCTTTCAAACACATGATTTATTGTCCATGTCTTTAGTGTAGTATGAGAATGTAGTGATATTACAGCCGCAACTCACTACAATGAAATAATAATGTCTCTCTCTCTCTCTCTCTCTCTCTCTCTCTCTCTCTCTCTCTCTCTCTCTTTCTCTTTCTCTTTGACTGCAGTGAGGTCTCTTGTCCTGGGGCAGAATGGAGGAGGAAGGGAAAGAGCTGAGTCCAGTGGACTTCATCCAGCTGCAGCAGTACATGGACTGTGAGTGCTGAGCCGCCCACACACTGAAAACTGATCCCTGCTTCACTCTCTCACTTGCAGGCTACTGTGTGTGTGTGTGTGTGTGTGTGTGTGTGTGTGTGTGTGTGTGTGGCATGTGCAGGGTGTGTGCCTGTGTGTAAAAGTGGCATATTTGAATCTCAAAGCGAATTTGAATCTCAAACTTTTGTCTTGCTCTTTTTTGTGTGTGCGTACTTGTGTGTGTGTGTGTGTGTGTGCGCGTGTGTGTGTGTGTTTTTGCCTCTCCAGACTGCAGTTTGAAGGTGAAAGATGTGCTGAGGGAATTTGACGCAGATGGCCAGTTGGCTCAGTACAGGCATGGAGAGGTAACCAGTGTGTACAGTCCACACACACACACACACACACACACACACACACACACACACAGACACACACACTCACACTCACACTCTCTCTCTTACATGCACGCACAAACACACACACTCACACTCTCTCTCTTACATGCACGCACTTACTTTCATGTCATTCCATCCATATGTTTTCTCCTGCATTTCTTTTTTCATATCTGCCTTCCATCAATTCTTCTATCACACCGTTTTTCTATCATTACAGTCCTCGAATTTATTAAACCCAAATCGATCGACTGTGAAAACTGGTGAGCTTCGCTGAAGTGAGCTCATTAGGTAATGCTCTTATTGAGCGGTGCATTACAGCTCACTTCCTGTTTATATGCTTCAGAGGCCCGACCAAATCCACTCTCCGACACGCTCCACTTTTCCTTGAAAAAAACACGCTGAATCGGAAGACCCTAATCGATTTCATTCGGCTACGCGGCCAGAGAGTGTTGAGATCGCTTGAGCCAAGACGAGTCGCAACCAGACGAAACCAGAATGAAACCTGTTGCCAGATAGTGAGATTATAGATTATTACAGAATAGCCTGATCCTGATGCCAGATAGTGAGTCTATATATTATTACAGTATTGAGAAGCACAGAATGGATCCTGATCATGAAGAAGGATGAGCACAGGACAGGCATAAAGATTTCAACAGCAGCTTTAAGATACAAATGTAATACACAAACAAAAGTATTGGGACACCTGACTTTTTTCCCAGAAATGTTGTGAAGGGAGACCCAAAACCTGTTTCAGCATCATATAAGACATGCTTTATATGAGATGGAGCTGAAGATCTCCCGCTATAGAGCTTGAACCCTATTTAAAACTTTTAAGGCCTATTTAACAGGCCTCACTTCCATCAGTTCCTGACTTTACTAACTTTTCTTTACTAACACCCTTGTGGCTGAAGAAGCACAGATTTCGACAAGCACACTCCAAAATCTAGTGGAACATGTTTCCAGAAGACTGGAGGTTACTAACAGCGAATAGTGGCCATGAGGAGCGTCGCAATAATTTATTCCGACTTTTATACCAAACGAGCACAGGTGTCCTCGGGGCTTTAAAGTTCCGAGTGCGTCTGTCAGAAAAGAGGACGGCGTAATCACCGAGACACGGAACTGGGTTTGGGTTTGTAGTGCAGCACCGGTGGGAGGAATCCGTAGGTCTATCTCAGGAGGGATGCTGTTGTGTTACGGTGCTATGCTTCAGCTGCTTTTTTTGTGTTTTTGGTGACCTGCTCGTGACCGAGTTATAACCATTCCCGTGCACATGCATTTCAGATTCTATTCCACATGATTTTATTTATTTTACTAACTTACTATAATAATTATTTAGTTATACTATTCCTTATATCAACTGTACCACCAGCATTTCTAAACAATTGTGTATGCAATATAATAAATATTATAATGATTTGTCATCACTGAGGGCTTCCAGAAATTGTGAACATGTAATTGTGTGTTTGTGTGTGTGTTTGTGTGTGTGTGTGTGTGTGTGCTTGAGTCTATGATTGTTTAAATGTGTAAGAGATGGTATAAGTGCGTGTGAGTTTGTATATATGTGTTTGTGTGTGTGTGTAACTGCATTTGAGTGGAAATATTATAATGATTTGTCATCACGGAGGGCTTCCATAAATTGTGAACATTTTATTGTGTGTGTCTGTGTGTATATAAGTGCCCGTTAGTGCATAAGAGTGTGTCTTTGTGTGAGTGTGTGTGTGTATTTCTGTTTGTGTGTAAGAGTGCATGTGAGTGCATGAGTATGTGTGTGTGTGTGTGTGTGTATATATATGTTTGTGTAAGAGTGTGTGTATGTTTGTGTAAGAGTGTGTGTATGTTTGTGTGTGTGTGTGTGTGTGTGTGTGTGTGTGTGTGTGTGTGTGTGTGTGTGTGTGTGTGAATTTGGGAGTTTGTGTGGCCGTTTCTTACTCAAAGGACACTTTTTCTCTTTTCTCCCCTGTTCAGTGTATTGATGAGGAAGGCTTCCGTCTCTTCCTGAACACGTATCTGGAGGTGGATGAGTTTCCTCAGGATCTCTGTGAGCGTCTTTTCAAAAGCTTCAAGACGTCCGACGAGGCCAGTGAGTCTCCCTTCTGTCTCCCTTCTGTCTTGCTTCTGTCTCTCTTCTGTCTCCTGTCTGTCTCTCCTCTGTCTCCTGTCGATCTCTCCTCTGTCTCTGTTTTGTCTCCCTATGTTCTGCTGTGAAGAAGTGATCAGTGATAAAGTGTGCAGAAGTTTTTACCCCTGCATAGTTTTTGATTAAAAACCAGGAGTGTGTGTGTGTGTGTGTGTCTGTTTAACTGTGCTTCTATCTGAGAAAAAAATCGGAAAAGTCCCAAATATTAGTATTAAGGACGCTCCAAGGTCCTTGACCTCTGACCCAGCATTTAAATATTCCAAAATTAGTTTCAAATTAGTGTCTATGAAAGGAAAGATTGTTGAATCTCCTGCTGAATTTGTGACCCTTGGCATCTCGTTCTCTGTCCTGCATCTTCATCCACACTTTGTTCATTACCTACGAGATGAACACTGTTTGTTTTGTTCTGTCTCTAAGGGGAGGTCTTTCTTAAAGACGTGTCGTGTTATTTCTCCCTGCTGGAGGACGGGGCGCCTCGAGACAAACTAGAATGTGAGTTTCAGCACCTTTTACACGCCACTGTTTCTCTTCACACGAGACTAAATATTGAAATCTCTTTCCTCAGTCGCTTTCAGACTTTATGACCGAGATGGTAACGGAGTCCTGGACAGTTCAGTAAGTCCTGTCAGTCTGATGGTCTGCCTGCCTCTGTATCTGTTTATGTGTCTGTCTGAGTATCTTTCTGTCTCTCAGCCTCTCTCTGTGACTGTTTGTATCTGTCTCTCTGTCTGCTTTTCTCTGTGACTCTGTCTGTCTGTCTGTCTGTGTCTGTTTGTCTCTGCCTCTCTGTCTGTCTGCCTCTCTCTGTGACTGTTTGTGTCTGTATGTCTGTCTCTGTGACTGTGTCAGTCAGTCAGTCTGTCTGTCTGTCTGTCCGTCTGTCTGTCTGCTTGATGTCCTCTCTGTCTCTGCATCTTTTTTTGTGTTTGTCTGTCTGACTGTCTCTCTCTGTGTCTGAAAATGTGTCTGTCTTTCTGCCTGATGTCCTGTCTGTCTCTGTGTCTGTGTATTTGTCTGTCTGCCTGTCTTTGTGTTTGCTTATGTGTCTGTCTGTCTGTCTGTCTGTCTGATGTTCTGCTTGTCTCTATATGTTTGTGTTTGTCTCTCTGTTTGTCTGTCTGTCTGCCTACCTCTCTTTCTGTCTGCTTATTTGTTTATCTGTCTGCCTGATGTCATGCCTGTCTCTGTGTCTTTTAATGTCTCTCTCTGTTTCTGTTTATGCGTCCACCCGTCTCTGTTTGCTTATGTCTGTTTTTCTAAATGCCTGTCTGCCTCTCTTTGTATCTGTCTGTGACTGTCTCTCTCTGTCTGTCTGCCTTTCTGTGTCTGATTATGTGCCTGTCTGTCTCTGTCTGTCTGCCTCCTTTGTGACTGTTTATGTCTGTCTGTCTGTCTAATGGTTTGCCTGCCTTGGTATCTGTTTATATGTCTGTCTGAGTGTCTTTCTGTCTGCCTCCCTCTATATCTGTTTGTGTCTGTCTGTCTGCCGTTATGTCTATTTTTGGTCTGTCTGTCTCTGTGACTGTATTGTGTTTTTCTGTCTGCCTCTCTTTGTGTGTGTGTTTGTGTCTGTTATGAGCCTACCTATCTGTTTATTTACTCTGATTTAATTGATCAGTTCTTCATGTATTGTTGTGGTCTACTCAGCTGGTTTAATCATGTATCCATTTTTTTTCCTGTCACAGGAAGTGGACCGGATTATCGCTCAAATGATGCATGCAGCTGATTATCTTAGCTGGGACGTGTCAGAGCTCAGACCTGTGAGTGTATCATCTTCTGTGTGAGTGTGTCAAGCGTGATTGGGTGTGTGTTATGCTAGCAGCAAGTGTGACCTGTCTTTGTAGCGTGTTAGTTTACTTCGGTTTCTTGCCCTAAGTCTACCCTTGAGGATGGAAGCAAAAAGTGTTTTACCCCCTCTCTATTTGAAATGTATTTAACGGGCTCAGACATGATCTGAGTCTCATGGATTCTTATATGATTTTGCACAATGGCCTATGAAGCCTCCAGTAATGGAAGCGGTTTAAAATGAAGGGTGTAACAGTGTATAAATAATCATGTAATAATTCTGGCTTCAGTGTATTGATGTCTAGTGATAAATACGACACGATGTGTGATGTGTAAACAATGATTGTAACAACGTGTTGGAATCGATCATTTAAAAGGCTTACACACTACAATAGAACAGAACGCTCGGAGACTTTGTGCTTTAATTGCATAATTTTTTTTACGTTATGTCTCCTAGGTGCTGCAGGACATGATGAAGGCGATCGACTCGGACAGCAGTGGAACCGTGTCGCTGGAAGAGTGGGTGGAAGGAGGGATGAACAATGTGCCTCTACTGGTCTTACTGGGGTTGAAGGTTAGACACACACACACATGGTCAGGATTCAGTTTTGTGTGGTTTTTTTTTTTCCATGCAGTTTTCAGGAAAGCGTTGCATTTTTTTAATGCCTCCTTGTCCTTCTTCTTCCACCTAATGCTTAAGTAAATGCTGATTTTGAGCTAACGTCAGTGAAGGTCCAAAGCGCAGTCACACCCGTCTAGACCCTAACACCCAATATCACAAACGGAAACTCAGGAAGTTGTGGGTTATTGCACTTGCCGTTTACACAGTATTGTGGGTTTAAATATACAATACACATATCTAAATATATACACTGTATAAAAGTCTTGTAGTTTTTAATATACTATATATAAATATATATACTCTCTGTGTGTGTGTGTGTGTTATATACACACACACACACACACACACACACACACCTCCTGTATGGAGAAACTGTTGGCCCGCATTGCTCAGGAGTGATTTTGGCTCATTCTTCTACACAGACAGTTGTCAAATCTTGAAGGATCTGCCTTTTCTATGAACTCTGATCTTTAGATCTTTTCATAGATTTTCAATTGGATTTAAGTCAGGTGATCGGCTGGACCATTCGAGCAGCTTTATTTTCTTTCTCTGAAATCAATTGCGAGTTTCCATGGCTGTGTGTTTGGGATCGTTGTCTTGCTGAAATGTCCACCGTCGTTTCATCTTCATCATCCTGGTAGTTGGCAGCTGATTTTTATCAAGAATGTCTCAGCACATTTTTCCATTCATCCTTCCTCCAATTATATGGTTTGCCAGTACCGTATGCTGAAAAACAGCCCCACACAATGATGTTCCCACCTCCGACTGTTGGTATGGTGTTTTTGGGGTGATGTGCAGTGCCATTTGTCCTCCAAACATGGTGTGTATTATGGCATCCAAAAAGTTTGATTTTGGTCTCATCTGAAGAGATTATATTTTCCCGGTATTTCAGAAGCTTGTCTTTAAACAAACTTTAAACACGCTTCAACGTGCCTTATCTTCAGAAACGAGTCTTGCGCGGTGAGCGTGCACACAGGCCATGGCGGTAAAATGCATTACTTATTGGGTTTTTTTAAACAATTGTAGCTGCTAATTCCAGATCTTTTGAAAAGCTCTTCACAAGTGGTCCTTGGCTCCGGATATTTTTTCACTCCTCTGTTAGAAATCTTGCGAGCAGCACCAGGTCATGGCTGGTTAATGGTGAAATGATGTTCTTCCCACTTCTGGATTATGGCCCCAACAGTGCTCATTGGAACATTCAGAAGTTTAGAAATCCTTCTGCAACCAAAGTCATCAGTATGTTTTGCAACAACAAGGTTGCAAAGGTCTTGAAAGAGCTCTTTGCTTTTACCCATCATTAGATGTTTCTTGCGTGAGACCTTGGTAATGGGATTCTTTAATACAGGCCATTAGCTGGGATTGAAGCCGCTGATATTCATTTGCACTGACACTGGGCAGGACTGCTTTCTAATTACTGACTGATTTCAGCTGGTGTCTTATCTTTCTATGCCTTTTTTCACCTGCCTTCAATCCTTTTTCTCCGTCTCATTTCACATTATTGTACATACCGGTAACTTCATTTATGGACATGTAGGGTTTGATTTCTTTGTACTGTATGTGTGGATTGCATGGGTTCTTACCAACATCTGGTGATTTTAATTAGAAATATATTTACAGAGGAAAAATGGTGTTCAATACTTATTTTACCTGCTGTGTGTGTGTGTGTGTGTGTGTTATATATATATATATATATATATATATTTACACACACATACATTGCATAAAGGTTACACTACTGTGTGTCGGTTAGGAAGCTGTATTTTGTCTGTGAACCCCCTAAAGTTCTTAAAAAATATTTTGTGCCTGGATATTAAAAAACCCCACATACAACCGAAGCTCAGCTGATTATAGTAAACAATTTATGCATACAATCTTTTTTACCAACAGTCAGAACAGATTTCTCATTTTTGTGCTTGTTTGTCACACTTTAATTTCTAAAATCATCAAACTAATTGAAATATTAGTAAAAGAGAACATGAGTGAACACGACATGCGGTTTTTAAATGAAGGTTTTTTTAGTGAGGGAAAACAAAATCTAAAAAATGGCCCCATGTGAAAAAGTCTTTTCCCCCCCTGTTAAAACTGTGGTTTATCGGTTTAATTTCTCTCGCCACAACCCCAGGTCTGATCACTGCCACACTTGTTCACAATCAAGAAATCTCTTAAATAGGAGCTGGCTGACAAAGTGAAGTAGACCAAAAGATCCTCAAAAACTAGACATCATGCGGAGGTCCTCAGAAATTCAGAAACAAATAAGAAAGAAAGTAATTGAGATCCATCAGTCTGGAAATGTCTGTGTTTTCTGTCCTCTGGACTTTAAACGCTGTTTAATTATGTTAAATATACATATGTCAGATTATATTGTGGATTTTATGTTTATTTTATTGTACAATTTTTCTTTTACTTCCATTTTTTGTATTTAAATAATTACTAAATACATTTTTTTCTCAAATTAATTTTTATATATTATTAATGCATTTATTTATTTATTTATTTATTATATTCCTATAAACCAAACCCCTCCACCCCCAAGCCCTTTACGGTCGTTTAAATCATTTTACCGCTGACCGAAATGCGTACAATTATCTGTGTGACAAATTAAAAATATGAGCGATACACACGGGCTCTTAAGTCGCACTGAGATCTCTACCGCATACTGCGAAGCATGTGCAGGGATTTCCCCTCAGTCTATTTCCAGCCCTGAGCGTGGCAGTGTACCATGTCCTCGCAGGCCTGCTCACAGTTTCATATCTCCTCCGGTGTGTTTTGAAGCTTCCAGCTCTCTGAGTCACAGCTATCGGCAGTCTCTAGTAACTAACCATCTATAAATAGAACCGAGCTCCAATAAACAGTGTGTAACATCTCTTGTGCAAAGATGAGTTCTCATTTACGAACAATTGCCACGTATGCGGAGGGAACAGTGGGCCGGTGGGCAAAAATGACAATCTCGATGAGTAATGAGTTTAAACAAAGAGGTTTTTTTTCCATTTAGTAACACATTGCTCGTGTTTGGATTTCCATCTCCAGATAAAAACAAACCAAAGGTTAGCTTAGGTTTTTAAATAAAACCATTCAGGAAGTGCTGCGATAGGAAAATATGCCGAGACCCGCTGCTGTCGTGTGTAAGAGCGAATTTACCGTTTGCTCTCCTGTTAGTTTCCTAAAACGTCACATCCCAAATTTATGCTAAAAATAGTTGCGTGTTTTGTGAACCAGACCCAAACATGTTACTTCCTTTTATCATTCGTGTTCTCTAACCCATGCATCTTTCCCTCACCACCCTCTTTTTCTTTTGTTGTTGTTCTTTGGAAAGTCAGGTTAAAAAAACAACAACTGGCAACCCAGAAACCATAACTTTTCTCCTGAAGAACTTCACAGGACAAAAAAACATCCTGAAATTTACAGCATTTAGCCGACGCCCTTATCCACAGCAACTTACAACTGAGCAGTTGAGGGTTAAGGGCCTTTTCTTAAGGGCCCAACAGTGGCAGATTGAAGGTGCTGTGATTTGAACCCATGACTTTCCAATCCAGAGTCCAAAGCCTGAACCACTGAGCTACCACATCTTTTACAAAGCACTGAAGAGACTCCTGAACTCTATACGTTAAACACTTTATCAAAAACACCACTGTTTTTTTCTATACTAAGTTTATTATAAGTCGTAGATGACATGGAAGTTATACAAGGTGGACTCAAACATTTTTGTGACTATCAATCTCACCTTCCAACTGTACCTTCTGGAATGTGTCCTGGAAGTCTTCTTTTCGAAGTGTGGCAAGCACCTCCTGCGGTTTGCGCTGGATCTCCGCAATGGTGTCAGAAGCAACCTTTGCGCTGACTCTTCATCTTCAGGAACAGGGCGAAGTCCGTGGGAGCCAAATTTGGCGACAAATGATATTTGAATAGGTTTGAATAGCACCAGTTTCACAGCTTCCGATGTAAACAAAACGATGTCTTTTGACCCACTGACTTATGAAGGTCGGTGCTCCCTGTGACTGTGCCTGCAGCCTTGTGCTGCCATCTGTTGGCGTGTTACTGAACGATTTATTTTTTTTGATGCCACCTCAGTTCAAACTAGGTTTGATTTGACATACATTTGATATACGATGCTGCCATGAGCCGTTTAAGGAGTGTTTTGAGTGGCAGTCACGTTTCAATAGTGGAAGAACATCACTGGAAGACGAGGAGATATCAGGAAGACCTTCAATGAGAAAGAAAAAGTCAAAATCGTTTTGCCAACGTCTGCATGATGATTGTCACCATCCGAACAATTCACATAATCTCACTTCCACACCCACCCTACTCGCCAGATTTGTCTCCTGTGGACTTTACCCTCTTAATCAGTAGATAACAGATATACAGTTTAAATAAATGATTAATTGTTCCTCTAAGCTTGTTCATAATGTTGGTGCCAGTGGCAAGGAAACCCCCCTGAGATGATATGAGGAAGAATCCTTGAGAGGAACCAGACCAGGGAAAAACAGAATGCCTATTAATTATAGTTTACTGATCAACTGGTTACTGATGGTATTGATGTTTACATTTATGGTTTTCATACCTTCATCACATTTATACAACTAAGCATTTGAGGGTTAAGGGCCTTGCTAAATTTAAGTTTGGGATTTAAATTTACAGCCATCCTATCAAAAGTCCAAAGTCTTAATCACTGAGCTACCACTTTTCCTCAAGTGATGGAATGCAGAACTGTTTCTGCCAATTGTAGCCCTCAGAAATTAAGGCAAACTGTTTATATAAATCACAGTCCAAATCCATCTTCATATTCATGAGGAGCCATCCAAAACTCCATCCAGAGGAAGGAATACATGAATTAGCCAGCATGTCTCTAGACCAGAAAGAAAAAAAAAGCAGGTCATCAAGAATTAAAAGAAAATGAATGAATTAGTTCATAAAAAAAAAAAAATCTCTCGCTGGTTTGCAAGTGCCCCGTCACGGTCTTCACAACTTTTCCTCTCTCTCTTTCTTTCCTCAGATGACCCAGACGGACGGCCAGCACCTGTGGAGGATGAAGCATTTCAACAAACCGACGTATTGCAACGTGTGTCAGAACATGCTCCTGGGCCTGCGCAAACAGGGCCTCTGCTGCACATGTCAGTGTCTCGCAGTCTCGCCTTTTCTCAGCTAATTCTGGTAAATAAAGCGTACGTTTTATCTCAGGCTCTCTGTTCTCTCGCAGGCTGCAGGTACACAGTCCACGGGCGCTGTGCCAACAGGAATCCGGCTCCATGCACTCGCACCTACGTCAAATCCAAGAAGGACGCTGGGGTAAGATTACTTGAACCTCTCGGTTGCTCTAGACTTGGTCATGTGGTCATGGTAAATCAGACAGCAGTTGAACATAGCGGTGTAGAAACATTATATCTGTGTGTGTGTGTGTGTGTGTGTGTGTGTGTGTGTATATATATATATACACCGTAATTTCCGGACTATTAAGCGCACCCATATATAAGCCACTGAATTTGACAAAGATTTTTATTTTGAACATAAATAAGCTGCACCTGTCTATAAGCCGCAGCTTATACACTGAAACTAATGAACTTTACACAGGCTTAAATGAAAGACAGTGTCTGTTACACGACTTGTATCTAAACAGAAGCCTACCAAGAAAGTCATTGTTCACTGTCTTCCTCCTTCCTTTCACAACTATTTCTCTCAAAAGTTTATCTTTTAGCGTCGTCATGCATTTAAAAATCACCATCGGTGAAGCTTTTCTCCCGATGCCGTGCAGCTCAGAACACAGGTGAAGTGTGTGTTTTCATGTCCGGTTGTTTTCAGCGTGACGAATGATTCGCATTTCCTGTAGACAGTCCGAGTGAGCGGCAGGTCAAACGTCAGAGGAACATCATCCATATT
Organism: Silurus asotus; assembly: GCA_024362625.1. Classification (NCBI taxonomy): domain Eukaryota; kingdom Metazoa; phylum Chordata; class Actinopteri; order Siluriformes; family Siluridae; genus Silurus; species Silurus asotus. Next base: position 8,789,939 of record MU564352.1, on the reverse strand, counting down.
TATGATGTGGTGCGGCCCGATTCAGTGGGAGCGTATCTGATTTAATATAAAGAGTTTCATTGGTTCACCTGAACCCGTTCTGGAATTTCATTTGTCTAATGTTATGGGGCTCAGATTTTTGGCGGCTTGAAGCCTAGTGTTGGTTAACCAATTAGCGTTGGTTAACCCGAGGGGTTCAAAGTGTGGGGAAAAAGTAGTGGCTTATTGTCCAGAAAGATTTGGCAACCTGAAATTAAGTATAATAATACATAGTAATGTTAGCATTCTGGTGGAAGACTAGCATTAACCTGCTAGCATGAACCTGCATTAACCATAAGACTAGCATTAACTTGGTCTACTTTACACACCACCTGACATTCGACAAACAACGACCCTTAAATTCAATTTAATTCGGTTTTGTTCATAGCAGATTTAACAATAGACTTGTCCCAAATCATTGTCTATTCATTACATACATATATTTTTATATACAATCAAAAAATATGGAAATGTGTGTAATTGTTATATTGTTATTTTTCTCGTGAAAAATTTTACACAAAACTCAAAAATGGACTGGACAAAATTATTGGCACCTTGTCAAAATTGTAGCGTGTACTGTAACTGTACTGCTTTTTAAGTATGTGAAATCTGTATTTAGACACACCTGTGGCAATTAACAATGTGAAACAATGTAGTAATCACACTTGCGACCAATTAAAATGAAGAAATGTTGACTCAACCTTTGTGTTGTGTGTCACACTGAAGATGGAGAAAAGACAGAAGTGTAAAGAGTTGTCTGTGGATTTGAAAGTGAAAAGTCCATTTTCAGAGATCTTAATATTCCTGTGTCCATTGTGCACAATATCATCAAGAGGTTTTACAGCCCATGGCACTGTAGCGAACCTCCCTGGATGTGGTAGGAAGAGCAAAATTAATGAAAAAATACAACGAAGGATTGTTCGAATGGTGGATAAAGAACTCTGATTAACTTCCAAATAAATTCAAGCTGATCTGCAGGCACAGGGTGCAACAGCGTCAGCTCGCACTCTCCATCACCATCTGAATAAAAGGGTAGGAGACCCAGGAGGACACCACTGCCGACACAAAGGCATAAAAAAAGCAGCAATTTCAAACTTTTGTTTTTTGTCAGACGGATCATATTACTCATTTTGCGTATATAGAACCGAAACATTCAGAAACCACTAAGAAACGGGATTTTCCATGACACCACACTGACAGACAGACGCTACATTGTTGGAACGGGACGTGGGTGGGAGATTCTCTTGACATAATAAACCGAGCATTTTTCCATCAGAAGAACGTGGGAAATCGAGGCAGATTTGATTTCGCAAACTCCTAAACTTTGCAGAGTTCCACTGTTTTGCTGTGTTTGTTAGGACGACCGGGCGACTGCATTCCAGCAAAACATCACCACTTGTCTGCTCTTGTCTTTCCCGAAAGTCCACAATTTGATTTCTTTGTGTGTGTGTGTGTGTGTGTGTGTGTGTGTGTGTGTTCACCCAGATTTCAACCCACGACTGGATAACTGGGAACTGTGAGTCCGGGAAGTGTGACAAATGTCAGAAGAAGATCAAAGGTGTGCATGGAAAAAGCTGTGTGTGGTGCCATGCTACGGTAAGAACAGTATGAAAAAGGAAACCTGAGTAGGCTTCCTTTCCAACGACAACAATAGATTGACGTTTGTCTCTAATGAAAGTTCTTTCTTTCTGGCTGTTTTGAACCTGCAAGCAAACAAACAACTGCTGATGTTCAGATACTAAAGTAACCTACAGAACGCCACGCTCCCTTGTTTGCTCCATCGGTACAACGGTTCTTAGCTGTGCAACACAACTGCAAAAGGGTTTCTTAATCAATTTGCTGTATGAAAAATGATTAGCTTGAATTAGCAGCCATACCAGGAGATTGATGCATTCTTTAAAAATCATCATCATCTTTCGGCTGCTCCCATTAGGGGAGCCTTTTTTTAAACCAAGTAGCAGGTGTAGAAGAAAAGGGGTTATGGAGACAGATGATCTGCTGACTGATTTCTTTCTTTCTGAAAGAAATCTGATGAACTGTAATTGTTTATGAAATGAATCAAAATGTTTGTGAGTTGCATGAAAATGTGTTTTTCCTTTGAAAAGCAAATTCTCATTTTTAATGCTGTTTTCTCTCTGCTACTGTTATTGAATCAAGCCAGTATTCTTTTTGCTTAGATTCTATATGCATATATGCTTAACTATATTGTTCTACTTAATTATGTTAGTATCTAGGTCATACACACTTTAGATCTGACTGTAGGCCTTGAGAGCAGGGTGATGAGCTCATAGAGAGACCTTTTCATCACTCTGTTTCTGAAGGCACATATACATTATACGTTTAGTCATTATGATTTCCAAATGTATATCTAGTCGCTGTGAGTTTCTTCTTATTCAGCTTCATAACATGCATAACATAAATTCACCTGCACATTTTATAGCATCAGTCAAGCCCTGTTCTGCTTTATTATTAGTATCAGATTATTATTTTATTGTTCTTGGAGTAAATAGGTTACATGAGTTTTTTAGTTGTAGGTTAAATAGGGTTTTAATTCAGTGAATTTTCTGCTATCTATTTAGTTCAATACTAAAGATCCATTGCAGTTGTTTCGCTTTGAGTTTACATCTCAACCGCTAGATATGTAACAGACTTCTTATCTCTCAACTTCAACACTGATAGGAAGAACTCGCCGGAAGTAATAGCAGTGTCTTGCGCCCGCAGCGATTTGTTTTGTTTATGTGCGTTTTTTTGGTCAGATGGGAAATATGTTGGTGTGAAAAAGCTGGGGAGACGGCTCAATATACACAAACTTAAAGTTAGAGCGGATTGTAGCTGCAAGGGTTTAGGACATGCCATGTCTTATAGTCTTTCTTACGTTTTTTATTTTTTTATTTTTTGTCACTTTTATATATAAAACACTGGTTAGTGCTCAGATCATGCTTTCGCTACTAACCTAATGCTTATGGTAATAATAATAAAACACTTCAATGATAATCATCAACAACTATGCATATGTTAAAGAACCAAAAAAAAAAAAAAGGAAATATCTTGTTTGATACAAGCTTATAATTTCATGTTTTGCAAAAACACTGAGGTGTGAAACTGGCACAGGTTCCAGGTTATGTGTAAGTTTAAGGGTTTAGGAAATGTAATTCGTTACTGTACTTAAGTAGCTTTTTCACAGATCTGAAGTTCCTGAAGTGTTTTCATTTGGAGAGATTTTTACTTTAACTTCACTACATTTCATAAACAAATTTCATACCTTTTACTCTTCATTTTGCGAAATCAGTTGTAAATTTTTTTTATTATAAAAACCGGTCAAACGCGATTGAAGTCACCAATCAGGGTCGAGCGCGTTCTGTTTTATTCTTGTTTTGCCGATTCGTGGTTTCTACTTATCACCAACATACAGTTCAGCATCATTTCAACAGCAATCAAAACATTAAGAGAGAAATAACTGATGGAAGAAAACCCCTGACTCGAACTCGCCACAACACGCTTGGCCTTGTTTACGTGCTTTTTTTTTTAAGTAGTTTTTAAAAGAAGGATTTGGGTTTATGATCATTTTAATAGATATCAATCAGTGTTTGACTCATTAATGTCATTCTATCATTCTATTAGGAGAGTAACATTCGAGTCTTTTCACATGAACTGTGTTGATTAAGCAAAAGTCCTGTGACAAAAATGATAATAGGATTATTATGTATATTATTATTATAGCACATTTGAAGGCAAAAACCTTGTGAAAAAGTGAAAGTTAAAAGAGAGACTTTACTGGAGTCATATTTTACCAAATGTATCTCTACTTTAACTCAAGTACATGGTTTGTGTACTTTGTCCTAAAATTATAGAATCATTTCTAAAATAAGAAATATCCCAATATATCGCAGTGTATCGCAACATATCGTATCTCAACCCCCAGATTTATGCCAATACACAGCCTTAGTTCTAGACAGAGTTTACAGAATGTCTTGCCTCAGGATTTCATGACAATATAAAGCTGATTTATTGTATTTTTTGTTTGCTTCCCGTTCCAGCGCCATAACGAATGCGCAAACCTGGAGCCCTTGGAGTGTAACTGCGGCCCGCTGAAAGACCACATATTACCCCCATGGGCCATTTACCCCGTCATCAAGGTATCAGTAAATTATCACATTTCATTGAATTCTCCATATTGTTTTTTTTATTAATAATATTATTTTAGCTTTTGAAGTCTTGAATAGTGGTCTTGTTGCAGGACAGTTTAAAGTTTTACATACAACTTCGAATCTATCGTTTCCAATATTCTCTCTTTGGGCTCATTAGGAGAGGCAGAACTGTTTGAAGAACGGTGCAGCAGATGACACCGAGTACTACACTACACCTGATGGACAGGTACTGCAGGTGAGTTGCACTTCATTACGTTTTATTGCCCTTCACCTTTCCACTGCTGAACATTCCAGGGTTCACGAGATTTATTTTCGTCTAAGAATTGAAGCACTTGCTGTTCTAGAGGAATAATTAACGACAGATAGGGTGATGATGTTTGAGGCAGGGTTCCTAACACCACCCAGAGGTTCTTGATTCTTGGTTCTTGAAAGTACACAAACCATACAGTATCTCACAAAAGTAAGTGCACCCATCACATTTTAGCAACCGTTTTATTATATGTTCTCAAGGGACAATACTATAGAAATGAAACATATTTTAGATCAATATGCAGTTTGTATAGCAGTCGGATTTACTGTCCTCTAAAACGAACCTACAGCCATTATTGTCTAAAAAACAAGAAGAAAGTGTATTTATTAGAGTAGGTGTGCATAAGTATGCAAAGATACGTAGTGCAAGTAAGGTACCAATATGTGTGTGTGCTATATATTTAGAGTTTGTGTGTCTGTCTTTATACAGGTAATTCCAATCCGTGACACTCATCCTCTTCTGGTGTTTGTGAACCCTAAAAGTGGAGGCAAACAGGGAGAGAGGTGAGACCACTCCTGACACCATCTCAAAACTTTCACAAGCCTTAAAATTGCATAACACTAAATGTTCGGTACGTACCCCGGTTTTTAAATCGCACTTCGCTTCATTTTGGTACAGTTCAGCGGAAAAAATGCAAAACCTAAAATTGCTTGTAATTTTTTTTTTTTATTATCGCATTTTCTTATTATTAACATTTGTGAACATAATCAATTTACATTTTTAAAACAAATTGAAATAAAAGGTCTCCTTTGTTAAATCGTTTACAAAATTATATTTTATAAAAAAATCTAAAGTATAAAAATTATAATGGAATAAATAAAATACACGTTTTTATTATATTGATTAAATTGCGTAATCGTTTAAATCGATACAATAAAATTTATTTAACTAACACTTTCCAAGTTTGCTTTGTTACAAAAAAAACCCTCTACTGTATCTGAAGTTATAAATGGAACAATTTAATTAAATATTTTACATTTCATATGAATATATATATATATTGTGTATGTGTTACATGTTACACTTAATATCAAATTTTCTTAAATGTCGAACTCAACTGTTATATTTCAGCATTCCTTCTATCCTTCGTTCATTTACTCCCTCAAAATGTTGAGTTGTGAGGATTTTCTCCTTTTAAGAAAAATTCATGACGTTGGATATAAAACGCAAAGAACTCCGTATCGCTAGAATTAGCATAAAATTCGTAAGGGGACTCAGATTGTAACTATGTTCCGCACGTAAACAGGATTGCATTCGGCATACACGTGTACCGAACTAAAAACCCTGTACTGAAACTTTTCAGTACGAATACGTGTTTATAGTAGGAATAAAAGATGGATCAGTTGCCTGAATGCAGTTTGAATTTGTCAGAAAATTAGGAACATTGTGAACATCGTGACCAGACCTAAAGTTGTCTAGATTACAGTGATAGACTCAAGTGAACTTTGCTACTTTAGGAACTACTAGAAATCTGGAGTTTTAAGATTTTTAAGAAAATATATATATGTATAGATATATACATGGGAGCCAAAATATTAAGTAGCAGTAGTTTGTAGTCGATTTGAAACTTAACAGGTAGCCAGTGTAGGGATGATAAGATTTGGGTTATTTGGTCATATTTTCTCGACCTTGTCTGGACTCTGTCTGCTGCATTCTGGACAAACTGTAGCTTGTTTATTAATGATGCAGTGAATGAAGCTTCTCTGCATTAGATATAGACAACATGTTTCTTAGCTTAGCAATATTTCTATGATGAAAGAAAGCTGTTTTATGTAATATGGTTGATATGAATATTTTTTAAGACAAATTGCTGTGTAAACTAACTCCCAGGTTTTTTTTTTTATGTTGAACTAGTAGTTAAAATACATCCTTCAAAATGCAGGTTGAAATGCTGGAGTTTCTCTGTACTGGTTTTTGGGTTGATAAGCAAAATGTGTGTCT
>MU564352.1:8720927-8783477 GCA_024362625.1 Silurus asotus | reverse complement strand
GCAGGGGTCCTAGAACTGAACCTTGTGGCACCCCATAATTTACTTGTACTACCCTGGATAGCTTGCCATTTAAGTCTACAGAATGGTGACGTTCAGACAGGTAGGATCTAAACCAGCTTAATGCCTGTCCCTGAATGCCGATGTAATTTCGTAAGCGATCTAGGAGAAGGTCATGATCTATAGTGTTGAATGCAGCACTAAGGAAAACTAACAGAGAGATGTAGCCTTGCTCTAAAGCTAAAACCAGGTCATTAGTGATTTTAACTAGATATACTAACTAACAGCAGTTTTTGTGCTATGATGGGGCCTAAAACCCGACTAAAACTCTTCAAAAATATTGTTCTCTTGTAAGTAGGAACAAAACTGGGCAGACACAATCTTTTCTAAAATCTTAGACATAAATGGGAGATTTGAAATGGGTTTAAGGTTTGAACTCATGAAGTTCAACATCAAATACCATCATAGCCACTTCCTAATGAAAGCTACCACTTGAAGCATAATGTATTTAGTTTTCATTAATTAAAGTTCAGGGGCTGTTTGTGAAAATCCCAGTTTCTGATATACTTAAATACAGCACCAATTCTCAAGCCAGAGTCACCAAGATCACATTGTTTCCCATTCTGGTTTGTGGCGGGAATTGCGAACAAACAGGATTTGATGCACAGCAGCCACACATTTTGCTTACAGGATAATCACAGTGGTTCTATCAAAGTGGTCGCAGGGTGTTTCTTTACCTCGTAGCTCCAGCGAAAAACTAACGAATCAAACTCGAGACGTCGAAAGTGTCACGGCTGACAGGTGGAAAATGTAAATGTTCAGTGTAAATGTAAATTGCATTTTGGCCACACTATCACTTTCACCTGTCCATTTGCATTTTGTTTTGCGGTCAGGTGTCAAGTGGAAAAGCAGAAGCGCAACACGAGGAGCATTTAACCAGTATGGCTTAGAAACCTGACGCCATGTTTCGTTTGAAATGAAACCGTGAGGGATCTTAGTCCTAAAAGAAAAAGGGTTTGCGAAATGGAATTATACTTCCTGAGGGAGAAGGCTGAATGTTTTTAGAATGAGATGGAAATATTTCAGGGGAAAAGCTTAGATTAGAAATCCTCAGGGTTCAGTCCGGCCACTGTGGCACACGCAATGAGTGTAGAATTGAGTTTAGATTAAAGAAAAAAATGTCTACATTCTTTGTCATGATAAAATTGATTGAATTTTATTATTGAATTTATTTTTTGTTTATAAAAAAGTCTTCTTTTTTTTTTTTTGTTTATAAAAAAAGTTTTTTTTTTTTTTTTTTTTATTTTATAAACAGTTCACCAGTAGGAATCGTTTCATCCAATGAAACATTGAAATGATTAAAAACTTATAAAGGGGCACTTTTTGTTGTTTGTTTTACAGAGTTCTACGCAAGTTCCAGTACTTGTTAAACCCGCGACAGGTTTATAACCTCTCCAATGGTGGACCAGGACCAGGGTAAGACTTAATTCTTATCCATGAGAGAAAATTTTTTAGTTCTGTTCTTTTTCTTCATTTTTATATTCTGTTTGTCTGTCTACCTATCGATCAATATCCATCTATCTACACTATATGCACAAAAGGATTAGGACCAGACATTTCCAGATATTTGTGGTTGTTCCCCAAACTGTTGCCACAAACATATGGAGGCACACAAATCTGTAGGATGTCTTTGGATGTAGTAGCATTCAATTCTTCCTTCACTTGAACTAGGAGACCCAAACCACGAAGCAAGCTCTATTACGAAATGGTTTACATGAGGTGAAGTTGAAGATCTTGAGTGGGCTGCTATAGAACTCTGAGCTCAACCCTACTGAAAACCTTTGGAATGAATTGGAACGCTGACTGCACTCCAGGCCTCCTCACCTACAACATCTGTCTAGTTAATTCAGTCTTCCTGATCTCTCGTCGTCTTTCAGAAAAGCTCTTGAAGAGCGCATGCCGCTCGAAACACCTTTGAACGACTCGCCGTATGTCGAGCGTGCATCACGTCAAACGTCTCCGTTGCAGATTTGCCCAGTTTCATGCAGGATTTTACGTTTGCTCTTCCTCCGAACTCCCTGTCCATGATAATACCATAGACGTGGTAATGCACGTAGTTACAATAGTACCTTTAGTCTCGAAACTTTTCGATACCACCTCCTATATGCTTCTTTGATGAGAGAAACCTGCCTTAACAGTGCAGCGGAGTAATATTTATTTTCGAAGAGTCTCAAAACGATCTCGCTACTCTTAGCATATGCGTATACTGGATTCAATTAATATCAGTTCCTAATAATATTTCTGCAAAATCAATAACATAAAATAATATTCTTTTAACTAATATTCAAATTCATACTTGAAAATGTCACCCTGTGTCTCTCACACACACGTCCAGGTTCATTGTGCTTTACCTTTCATGTATACAGATATGCTTATATCTCATAAAGACCTCATAATCATAATAGCTACATCTATTTAAATTATTTCTTTATTCATTTTTGTTTTTGATTAAATTGGGTTGTGATATTGATTTAAATGTTCTATAAATAAATTCATGCTTCGTTCATTTGAATATTTGTGAACAACGGTTTATATTTTTGTTTTCAGATTCTAAAATAAAACGTCGGCTTTTTGTAAAAAAAAAAAAAAAAAAAAAAAAGATTAAATCAAATGAATGGCAAAATATTTTTTTAAAGATTGATTTAATTAAGTAATTGAATAAATTGGCACAAATTAAATTGCTGAAATACAATTAAATAAATGGATTACCACTTCAATCCTCCTCAGCAGTGTTTGAAGGACGTCTGCGATTGGCTTTTGAGATGTTTCCACAGATAGAAATCGCAGACACGGAGATCCGGGGATCTCTGAAGCCATGGAAAGTCACCGTTGCAAACGATTGTTGGACGAAGTGGCTCATGTTGAAACCACGTTTTTTTAATATTTAGATGTGTGAAGTTTTGCAACATCCGCACAAAAAATGTTTCAAGCAAAGTAACATATGGTGTAACAGAGGTTGTTATTTTTAAAGAAGTAACTGCCTGTGAAACCCTGTGATGACAATATACCATACTGTAACCTTAGTGCTGAGTGATGGACGTAGACGAAGCTCAAAATTGTCATCAATTTTGACAAAATTGAATCTAACTCAAAATTTAACTCCAAAATTGAACTCAAAATGTAACTCATTCTTATTCGTGTGAGTGAATAACCTGAATACACACAATTCACTTATTGAAATTTTTGTTCTATAATTCGTACATTCTGTAAAGCTGCTCTGAGACAATTTCCGGAATAGAAATAAAATTGAATTGAATTCAACTCTTTGCACGATTCGTCAACCCGAATGTATCGACGATGCGTGTTGCGGAACGAGGCGGTGATGGCTCCGCCCTCACAATGGCAGCTCGATACACAAAATATTCTCTGGTGGGTTGTTCTATCGCCACCTGGGGACTTCGTGGAAATTGCGCACCAGTGTTATAATCGGACAATCGCGACGTCCTAACTGGTAATGACGCCTAAATTCCCTTGGTGCCGCATTCACAGAATCGTCATTCTTATAAAAGGTTTTACAGCGAAAAAGCCGGACCAAAATAAAAAAGTATTTTTACGTGCGACGCTAATAAAAGTGCAGACGCAGGGTTTTCTCGGTGCAGTATTTCGTAAAGAGGAACCGCTGGAAATGCAGGAGGAAGTGCAAGCGGTGGCAGAAACAAAACATACTGACGCAGAACAAACCAGCTCACTGCAGATTTTTCCTACCAGAAAAAGAAAGCGAACGAGCTATTTTTAAACCGTTATGGAGTCAAAGGGGTCACCAGTCTAAAACCGAGTATCTTTCATTTTCAGTTGTGACGTTTTGCAAGATCAGTCAAGCCCATCAAGTTGAACGTTGCATGCAGGGAAGCGTTCCAGAACGCCGACCAGATACGACACAAGACTGCTAAAAGAACAAATACAAAAATACACAATACACGCCGCAGTGACAACAATGTTGTTAACCTTTTGAGAAAATGATGTAGCTGAGGGTCTCAGTAGAAAAGTTTACTTTAGTTATAAAGAGAATGTTCAATTCCAAAAGGGGTTCTATTGTATTTTGGCCCATTTCTGCTAAAAGTCTGGTTTTGGTCTGGTCTATACAGAGTTCTCGACCTGTTTCAATTAAAATGTCCCTTCTTTAATTTTCCTTTTTCTTCATGGGCAGTCTGTTGTGTTTTCTCCTACTGTTTAGATTTTGGGTGTAATCAATAAATTTAATTTCATTGAATTAATAAATATCTGGCTGATTTTAATATTTTTTTTCTCACCAGCTTGAGCTTCTTCAGGGATCTTCAGGATTACAGAATATTAGTGTGTGGAGGTGACGGGACCGTTGGCTGGATCCTTGACGCCATAGGTTAGAAATAAACATACTGTATACTCCTTTAAAAAACTAAAATCTAGACATGTCCACTAGATGGCACAATCCTATTCCCAGTATGTAGTTGAATCATGTTCTGCTAGGTGGTGGTGTAAATTCTTGGGCAGTCTGCATTATGATTTATTCTAGTGGGGGGGGATAGTGTTTTTCATAGAAGAGTTGAAAAATTGAAAGAAGGTGACACTTTCACTCATTTCTTCAGTTTGTAATCACTAATATAATCATCCCCTTTTGCAAAAAAAAAATCAGAAGTTAAAGTGCTAAATATATAGCTAATCACTATTAAAGTGTAGCAGCCCTTTAAATTTTTTTTTCAATTTGTAGATAAGGCCAACCTGCCAGTGCGCCCCCCGGTGGGCGTGCTTCCTCTCGGCACAGGAAACGACCTTGCACGATGTCTGCGTTGGGGAGGAGGTAAGAACACCATCTCGTCAAATAAGAGAACTAAATCAGCGTTAACAAGCGAATTAATCTTGTAGCTCAAGATGGCTGAGAGTTCACTTTTTATGTTCTTTCAAACTGAGAATATGTTATTTGACGTCTGCATATGCAAGGAACGTGATGAGAACCGCATGGCATAATGGGATTTATTTAATGGAGCAAAACTTTTTAATGCACTGGACGGATTTAGCAGTGAACAGAAAAAGGCTGACTTCGTGCTCAGACCTGAACTGGACTGATTGAAAAAACTGATGTTTTTGTTCAGGTAGCAGGAGGATGCAGCTCTACCTCTGCCATGTTAATCCATATTCTATATAACTCTCAGGACACTTTTGGGTCTCTGTAGTGTTGTGATTTGTCATATTCATGCGCTTGAGAAACAGTTTAGCGAAAGGAAATCTATCTTCATATCGAAATAATCAATGTATAGCTAATAATAATTATATAATATATCTCACAAAAGTAAGTACACCCCTCACACTAGGTCCACTTGTCAGTGCTCAGACCAGACGCCGCACACTGCAACAAGCTGGTTGGCAAAGAATAGCCTTTATTTGTCACATATACTTTAGAACGCAGTGAAATTCTTTCTTCGCACATCCCAGTTTGCTCGGAAGCTGGGGTCAGAGCGCAGGGTCAGCCATGATAGGGCACCCCTGGAGCCTTGCTCAAGGGCCCAAGAGTGGCATCTTAGCGCTTAAACCCCTGACATTTGATCAGTAATCCAGCACCTTAATCACTGAGCTACCACTGTCCAATCTCTCTTCTGAAGCTGCTCAGAAGAAAGCCCACAAACAGTTTGCTAAAGAAAACCTATCCAAGAGCATGAATTACCGGAACCATGTCCTGTGGTCCGATGAGACTAAGATATACTGGTTTGGCTCAGATGGTGTCCAGTATGTGTGGTGACTTCATGGTGAGTAGTACCAAGAAAATTGTGTCTTGCCTACAGTCAAGCATGGTGGTGGTAGCATCATGGACTGGGGCTGCATGAGTGCTGCTGGTACTGGGGAGCTGCGGTTCGTTGAGGGGAAACTGTTTCAGAATGTCACAGTTCATGTTGGAATCCATGTTTCCCTCAATGATGCCCTCCCCTTTTCAACATAATAACGACCCCAATCACACCCCCAAGATGACAACTGCCTTTCTGAGGAAGCTGAAGGTGATCAAGTATGTCTCCAGACCTGAAACCTGTTTAACACCTGTGGGACGTCCTCAAGCGGAAGGTGGTGAAGCACCATGTGTCTAACATTCACCAGCTCAGTGATGTCATTATGGAGGAAAGGAAGAGGTTTCCAGCAACAACCTGTGCAGCTCTGATGAATTCCATACCCAGGAGGATTAAGGCAGCGATAGATAACACAGTGCTCAAACAAAATATTCACACTTTGGACACAGTTTTGGCACCTTCACTGAGGGTGTACTTACTTTTGTTGCCAGTTATTTAGACAATAATGGCTGTATGTTGAGTTATTTTTAGAGGACAGTAAATCTCTACTGTATGCAAACTGCACGTTGACTACTCTAAAATATATTTAAGTTTCATTTCTATAGTATTGTCCCTTCAGAACATATAATAAAATGGTTGTTGAAATGTGAGGGGTGTACAATGTCAGTGTATTGAATATCAGCACGAGGATTGATTTCGGCGTGTATGTGCAGGTTATGACGGCGTGGACCTGACCCGTATCCTGAAGGAGCTGGAGTTCAGCACTCCGGTGATGATGGACCGCTGGAGTGTGGAGGTGGTGATGGAAGACAGTCAGGAGAAAGGAGACCCCGTGCCTTACGAGATCATCAATAACTACTTCTCCATCGGCGTGGTGAGCGAGAGAATCCCTATTTATCCACTTATTTACCCATCGTCTGTCTGTATGTCTATCTATCTGTCTGTCTCTCTCTCTGTCTGTCTCTCTCTATCTATCTATCTATCTATCTATCTATCTATCTATCTATCTATCTATCTATCTATCTATCTATTTATCTTTCTATTGATCTATCAACTTATTCACTCATTCTCTATTTGTCTGTCTGTCTGTCTCTTTCTCTGTCTGTCTGTCTATCTATCTATCTATCTATCTATCCATCTATCTATCTATCTATCTATCTATCTATCTATCTATCTATCTATCTATTTATCTATCTATCTATCTATCTATCTATCGAATTATTCACCCATTCTCTACCTGTCTGTCTGTCTGTCTGTCTGTCTATCTATCTATCTATCTATCTATCTATCTATCTATCTATCTATCTATCTATCGACTTATTCACCCATTCTCTAGCTATCTATCTATCTGTCTGTCTGTCTTAAATAATATAAATTATTTTCTTTCTTGAAAAATGTATTAAGTCAGGGAAACCTTCATTATGAAAGGAGGAGGCTATACTCCCATTAAAACTGTTCATGGCATTCCTAAATGCACAGCACGACGATGAAGTCAAAAGATGTTAGATGTTAACGTATCTATTGGGTCTGCTGAGAAACGAAGAATTAAAAGTCCTCAGTACTTCCTCTCCAGGGTTTTCATTCATTTCATTAATGATTATCCAAATCAGTAATGTACTCTATGAGCCTTTGGGATATTGTGATTTGTGGTGAGAGTACACGTATGGAACAGGTTGAGACGAGCCTGGAGAGGTGGAGGTACACGCTGGAGAGGCAAATAAATCCGTCCGTCTGGAAACATAGCAGAAGTAACATTTGGTGTCCTGATGATTTTAATTCAAAACACCAGAATTACTTTAAAACATTTATTGAATATTTAGTCTCCATGCTCCATGTTGAGTTTGATTTCACGAATAATTAACATACATTTGTTTAAAGCATCAATATTTGTCCATGTTGATTCGAGTATTAAAAACTTGAAAAGTATTAATTTAAGGTACATTTATGAAAAAATGTGCAATTAAGTTGCCATTAAATTTATTATTTATTTATTTATTTTTTTGCAGGATGCGTCGATTGCTCACCGGTTTCATACCATGCGTGAAAAACATCCACAGAAATTCAACAGCAGGTGGGATTGTACTCAAATTCTGCTCGATTCCCTTTTAAAAATGATTCATTCCGAAATGACTCTTCATTTGTTGTGGTGAAAAATGTGACCTGACCTGCTTCCAATGGTTCAAAGCTGAAGCCTTGCTATAAATTTCTCTCTGGAATGAAGAGATTATTGATCTATTGTTCTAAAATGATAATCTTGTTATAATAACAGATAATATGACGACACTGCAGTAAATCATCATCATTAATCTTTCATTACTGATTGTGATTGTTCAGAAAATGAATGTTTTTTTTTATAACAGCAGCTCTGACTCTAGATTTTGGTAATTCAAGATCACAGGTTTGTAAAATCTGATTTAACGTTTCTGAAGCGACAGTTCGTTTGCTGAGATTTGTATCTTAACTTGCGTTAATGATTTCTTGGCGATCCTGTAACGCTACAGGAGTCTCTAGTGTCAGTTGTAACTGTAGGCTTATTGACATGAGGAAACTTTTTAATAAGTTAAAATTGCATGCATTGGGAAGTTGTTGTGTCTGAGACGAATAAAAACAGTCAGCTTGAGGATGGTCAAATCAGTCCACCCCTGTTTTTAAGTATTTTCCTGTAACAGCCTGTCCTTATGTGTTGCACAGTTCATGTCTTTATTTAGATTTTCATTTATTTTTGTTCATCTGCCAGATGCTTTTTTTGAAAAGCAACATCTGGTGAAAGCAACATGGGTGAAAAAGTGGATAGATAGATAGATAGATAGATAGATAGATAGATAGATAGATGGATAAAGCATCAATATTTGTCCATGTTGATTCGAGTATTAAAAACTTGAAAAGTATTAATTTAAGGTACATTTATAAAAAAATGTGCAATTAAGTTGCCATTAAATTTATTATTATATTTTTTTTTTTTTTTGCAGGATGCGTCGATTGCTCACCGGTTTCATACCATGCGTGAAAAACATCCACAGAAATTCAACAGCAGGTGGGATTGTACTCAAATTCTGCTCGATTCCCTTTTAAAAATGATTCATTCCGAAATGACTCTTCATTTGTTGTGGTGAAAAATGTGACCTGAACGGCTTCTAATGGTTCAAAGCTGAAGCCTTGCTATAAATTTATCTCTGGGATGAAGAGATTATTGATCTATTGTTCTAAAATGATAATCTTGTTATAATAACAGATAATATGACGACACTGCAGTAAATCATCATCATTAATCTTTCATTACTGATTGTCATTGTTCAGAAAATGAATGGTTTTTTTTATAACAGCAGCTCTGACTCTAGATTTTGGTAATTCAAGATCACAGGTTTGTAAAATCTGATTTAACGTTTCTGAAGCGACAGTTCGTTTGCTGAGATTTGTATCTTCTTGGCGATCCTGTAACGCTATAGGAGTCTCTAGTGTCAGTTGTAACTGTAGGCTTATTGACATGAGGAAACTTTTTAATAAGTTAAAATTGCCTGCAATGGGAAGTTGTTGTGTCTAAGACGAATAAAAACAGTCAGCTTGAGGATGGTAACATCAGTCCACCCCTGTTTTTGAGTATTTTCCTGTAACAGCCTGTCCTTATGTGTTGCACAATTCATGTCTTTATTTAGATTTTAATTTATTTTTGTTCATCTGCCAGATGCTTTTTTGAAAAGCAACATCTGGTGAAAGCAACATGGGTGAAAAAGTGGACAGACAGACAGACAGACAGACAGACAGACAGACAGACAGACAGACAGATAGATAGATAGATAGATAGATAGATAGAGAGAGAATGGGTGAAAAAGTGGATAGATAGATAGATAGATAGATAGATAGATAGATAGATAGATAGATAGATAGATAGATAGAATGGGTAAAAAAAGTGGATGGATGGATGGATAGATAGATAGATAGATAGATAGATAGATAGATAGATAGATAGATAGATAGATAGAGAATAGGTGAAAAGTGAATAGATAGATAGAAACATAGATGGATAGATAGATAGATAGATAGATAGATAGATAGATAGATAGATAGATAGATAGATAGATAGATAGATAGATAGAGAATATCAATCATTATAATAATACATATAAATATAAATTTCATATAATGTTTCAGTTTAGTTTACAGACTTCCCTGCCAGGATGCAGCATGATGTACTGGGTACTGAGGTAATGAGGTACTAATAGCGCTGCATGCTGTTAAGAGTGTGAACTGCACGACCCGTTACTTCTCAAATGTGTTTCAACGGCTTCTGTTCATATGTAAACGTTTGTTTTTAGAATGAAGAACAAGCTGTGGTACTTTGAGTTTGCCACCTCGGAGACGATCTCAGCGTCCTGCAAGAAACTCAAGGAGTGCCTCACTATAGAGGTAAGGCTGAGACCTTATTAATAGAAATGCACTTTTTTGAAAATACACAAAGTTTGTGGACACATGACCATAACATTTGACGTGCTTTTTAAATATCCCACATTTACTCCCTATTTGCTGTATTAATTAACCTCCACTCTTCTGGAAAGATGTTCCACTTGATTTTAAAGTGTGTTTGTGAAGCTTTGTATGAGATTCAATTATCCACAAGGAGTGTTAGTAAAGTCAGGTACTATTGTAGGTGATGTGAGGAGGCCTGGTGTGCAGTCAGCATTCACATTCATCCCAAAGGTGTTCAGTAGGGTTTGAGATCTATAGCATGAGATCTTCCACTCCTCCTTATGTAAAGAATATCTTCATAGAGTTGGATTTGTGCACAGGGGCATTGTCATGCTGGAACAGGTTTGGGTCTCCTAGTTCAAGTGAATGAAAAATTTAATGAACACCCAAAGACATCCTATCAGAGGTCGACTGATTACTTTTGCCTTTTGATTGATGAAACTATCGGCTATCATCAAAAATCTACCGATAGTTTTTCCGGGTTGCGGTATACCGTGCAAGAGCAGCCTCTAGAGGTGAATCACTGACACCACGTGCTGTTTATTTGAAGTGTCTTTTTAAAAATGTATTTATAAGTTAATATACAATTAATAAGTTTTTATTTATTTGGAGTGTTACATTTTGTTTCAGTTTGAATGCACCTTTTTTATTTTTCTCATTATTTATTAATAATTAATAATTTAGCAAATTTTCATAACAATCATTTAGACACATACAGTATTTACCTTGAGGTCATGAAATATTTACTCTGAAACCTTCCCAGTTAAAGAAAACAAACTAAATACAAATGATCTCTTGAACATACCAGTCAATAGTTATAAGTGGTTGTTTATATATTAATACTATTTCTCTCCTACACAGTGTTGTGGCATTCCCCTGGACCTCAGTAACCTTTCCCTGGAAGGCATCGCTGTCCTCAACATTCCCAGCATGCATGGAGGCTCAAACTTGTGGGGCGAAGCCAAAAAGAGCGACCGGACGAGCCAGGATTTGCCCGAGGTTATCGTAGATCCTGAAGACCTTAAAGTCAGCCCTCAAGGTAGAACATTTTATTTTTGTTTTCAGTGTTTCTACTCAGACTGTCCGTAAACATGGAGGCCAACGTACTTTATCACTGCCGTTACTATCAATTACTATTTTCTAATCATGCGTTTGAAATCGTATCTTTTTTCAGCTTTCTTGTTTAAAACAATCTCCCAAGAAAATACATCTCAAAATCAAGTTCATGCTGAATTGTACAGTCAAATGACCTATTCAGCTCAAAACAACCAAGATGGTGGAAGACATAATACTGCAACTTTTGTGCTTCCGACAAGTTAATGTCACTTTATACAACCTTCAAATTATATATTTTTTTATCTAAGGGACAAATTTTCACTCGCAACTGCATCAATCTGAAGAGACAGAAGTGCAGCCGAAGCTACCTGAAGTGTTTTGCAGTACGAGAGCATCTATTACAGGAAGATAATGAACAGGCTGGTGATGGTGGTGATGTAAAGCAGGAGAAAATCATTTTCCTGAGGATCGTCACACGTCATACTTTTTAGCCGTCAACCGTAAACGGCATTTTTTTTATTTCTATTTCTAATGAATGACAAAAACTGAGGGAATTTCCTGAAAAACTGACACTGGAGACTATTTCCTATAAGGATAAATATACCCTGTGTAATTTACTATGAAGTCTCATGTATGTCAGAGCTTCTGTTATAGAAATCAAAACTTTCTGACCAATCAGATTGGAGAATTGAATATGGCTGTGATGTAGTAGAAAGGACGTTATTGCATTATACATAATATGCACTGGATTTTTGTTTTTTTCCCTTATGCTAAAATTGTAATTTTCTCAGTATGTTTTATTGGCCAGTTTTTTCGGTATTAATCAGGAGGATGTTCTAATAAATATTTTCATAGATATAGAGGAGCTGAGTAAGCCATAATTAATAAGTCTGGCACACGTCATTTTATCTTTGATGGGTAAAGTGATTCTTATTGAGATTATTAAAGGCACTAATGTTTATGTGCCTTTAGACATGAGTGATAAGCGTCTGGAGGTGGTGGGTCTGGAAGGAGCCATGGAAATGGGACAAATCTACACAGGGCTCAAGAGTGCTGTCCGGCTCGCCAAGACCTCCCAGATCACCATTAGGTCAGCCATCACACACACACACACACACACACACACACACACACACACACACACACACACACACACACACAGAGTAAAGAAATTGTAAATAGTAAAGAAATATTTATACTTAATTATTGTGCTTAGGTGCATTTTAGGTATTCATACGTAGAGTTAAATGAGACGTTGTGGCAGGAGCACAAGCGTAAGCTCACGGTGCTGGTGAGAGTGTGTTTAGCATAACGATTCTCTTTAACTGTAGAAAACTCTCTCCTTATAAAGATCTGAGTTCTCACACATCACTACTTTAACTTTTCATACTGAAGTCCATTTAAAAGTGAGAATTTTTGTTCTTTTTTCTTAAGTAGAAAAATGTATTTATGGATTATATTACTGGAGTCCTGGGTATAGGAGTATGTCCACTACTAATACACACACACACACACACACACACACACACACACACACACACACACACACACAAGATTCTTCCATGTCAGTTTAACTTTTCCACACACTCACAGTAAAACTGTGTTATTATGCCATGAAGTCTCATCCTTTTCAAATCTGTTCTCCAAAGTGGATAAAAAATTATATATATGTAATAATTATAAAAATATAGTATGTGGAGTACAAAAGTTAATGTAGTAGTGCAGATATGTTTCTGTGTATTGGCTGATAGCTTTGGGATGTAGTGATGCAAAAAAGAAATCTGGTTCAGAGCAATTGTAGTGAATATTATGAGGATGACGTAAGAGTCTGAGTCCCTCTGTAACGATTCCACAGCATTACGTCAAAGAGATAAACCCCGGTCTCGCACTGATGAAGCAAGAAACATTGGCTTATGATCGTCATGTGATCCTGCAAATCCAAAATGGCTGAATGTTCAGGATATCGTTTTGTTCACAGCCGAGTTTTGCCGTGGAGTTCGTAACCATCACATGTAGAAAATTAATAAATAAAAGAAGAATGTTGAGGATGGAGGAGGAAAAGAGAAAGGCCAAGGAGGAGGTTTATGGATGTGGTGAGGAAGGACATGCAGGTAGTCGGTTTGAAAGAGGCAGATGTAGGGTATGGAGACAGAGGATCCGCTGTGGCGCCCCCTAATGGGAGAACCCGAAAGAAATGGAAGATATATATATATATATATATAAATTTATTTGTATTTTACTTTATGTTGTGGCACATGTTGTGACATGTCCAGGATGTGGACACCCTGAAGGTTGGTGTCAGCTTCACCCCCACCTTCTTTATCTACATATAATGGATAGTCGTTAGTTCACACCTTTAGATGGTGCTGTTTTTTTTGTCATGCGTAGATTCATTTAGAGAAGAAAGAAGACGGTTGTCTCCTATAATTACATTTGAATTGTATTTGAAATTGTGTTGTTTGCTGACAGGACGAAGAAGCCTATGCCCATGCAGATCGACGGAGAGCCGTGGATGCAGCCGCCGTGTACTGTAAGTGTGCAGTAGCTTTTAACTGCTCATTATACTTGTTAATGTCTTTGTATAAACCCAAGAGACTATAAAGTAAAGAGTCTATAAACCACAGGGCAATCAATGTGATAAATCTGCTTTTCTGTGCTTAAGTGTCTTTTTAGAGGGGTGTGTACATGGACCTGGGGGTATTTAAATATTCATGGGATGACTCAGTTTTGCAAAGTAAACAAAACTTCCTTTTTAATCCAAGTTTGTACAGTTGGGGTCAAATGTTTACGTACCCCTGCAAAATCTGCCAAATTTAATAACGATTAAACGATCACATTTAATTTACTTATTCCCACGAATAACCCTTTTCAGATGTTAATATATATACACACAGATGTATGTTGTTACCTTGGATGATCCCGGCTCTATTAGGGTTTTGGGACAGCTGTTTATATTTCCGTCGTTTGTTTTGAGCTGCACATTCTTTATAAGACAAGTTTTCCAGGAGTTGCATATTTGTGTTTTAGTATCAGAAAGAGCTTTTACAAGGTATTTACAAGGAATTTGTTTTGGTGAAGGAAGCTCCAAGTTGCGCATATTTTATGAAAGATAAACACAATAATAAAAAAGAAAAATAACACACAAATAAATAGCATCTTTTGCATGTTTCAGCCCTTTCGAACCGCAGCTACGTGATTTTGAGACGCATGTTTTTTACACTTAGGACAGCTGAGGGACTTGTACATGTAATTCTAATTATTATAAGAAGGTGTAAATATGTACTGATTCTCAGTAAGAGCTTGGTAAACGATATTTGCATGTTTTATAGAAGACGAAATCATTTAAAACGAATAATGAAACATGTTCCCAGAAGAGTGCAAAGAGCAAATAGGGAATAAATGTTGAATGGGATGCTCTGAAAGCACAATTTCAATCTCATAGCCAGGTGTCTGCAAACTTTTGTCTATGCAGTGTGTATGTATATGTATGTGTATGTGTGTGTGTATATATATATATATATATATATATATATATATATATATGAATGTGCATTATACTAAACGTCTTCCTGATCGGTTTTCTGAAGTCTTGTTTTTTTTTTTCCTCTCTCTCCTTAGATTAATATCACACACAAGAACCAAGCCTGTATGCTGATGGCTCCTCAAGCCAAATCCTCCGGCTTTTTCAACCTGAAGTAGTGTCTGTGTCTGTGCCTGCGTTCGCCTCTGCGCCTGCATCTGTATCAGTGACCTGACGTGTATATGTGGTCCATATATAGCAATTTATATTTATATATGGATGCTAAAACCAATGTGGCCAAACTGTATGTGTGTGTGTGTGTGTATATATCGAAAAAGATAATATACCCAGAATATGATGCTTCGTTTCTTATTTTAAACCCTTATTGTGGTCTGAGGAGATGATCTCCTTTTCAAACGTTCATTTACCTCAGTGGTGCATCAAGAACGCAGTGTTAATCGAACTTGATCCCCGTACGTCGTGCCGTTTCAGTCGACCTTCACGGTAACCCGGAAGGTCAAGATTACAGCGGATATACATTACGGCTTTGGTTTTTGTTTTTTCGTCGGCTTAAATCTTCTTCTGAAAATACTAATCGCTATTAACATCAAGGTATAACCTGGCTGTGTTAGGTGTGTTAGGCCTTAGGGATTAGAGCAAATATCTGAGCATGCGAAGATTGCCAAAGCAGCCTGTGATCGTCTTTACACCCGCAGTCTGAGGTGTAGTATTTAGTTAACACGTTAATCGTTTTTAAAAGGAACGATTTCACGTGGAGGTTTAGCAAGGGGCACTCGATTCGATCTCTTCGAACTGGTCATCCGATTATACGATTTAGTACGTTATAACAGCTTGTCATGTTCAAGTTTATAACTTAACTGTGTTGATGCATGTCTTAAAAACATAGATCTTAATCCTGCAAACACACACATGCTTAAATAAGTAGATTGTGAGAAGTCACATGCCTTTTAAAAGTTGATGCCATTTTCTCTTGCATATTTCTTGAGAATGTAGAGCTTTCAGATTACTGCCTGTAAAGATGACTGAATAAATGGCACAAAATGTGTAATGCGTTTTTTTCTTCTTCTTGCATTGTAAAACTTTTTTACCCGCATGTACTTGAGGATTTAAGCTAATGAAATAGATTAGCATGAAAGTGTATTTCATTCACTTGCACACTAGATGGCACTGTTTCTATTCGACAATCACACTGAATCAGAGTAGACTTCTATTTATTCTGTTATTCATTGATACACTATTTGGACAAAAGTATTGGGACACCTGACTTCACCATCCATATGTGGTTCTTCCCCAAAATGTTGGAGGTATACAATTGTATAGAATGTCTCCTGTTCCAGCATGACAATGACCCTGTGCACAAAGCCAGCTCCATGAAGATGTGCTTTAAATAGCCTGGTGTGGAAGATCTACTGCTATAGAGCTCTGACATCAACCCTATTGAACACTTTTGGGGTGAATGTAAATGCTGACTGAACCCCAGCCTTCCTCACCTCACCAATCACTACCTGACTTTGCTATCACTTTGTAGATGAATGAATCTCACATAAATCTCTACAAACACATTCTGAAGTCTAGTAAAACATTTTCCCAGAAGAGCAGAGGTTATAATAACAGCAAATGGGGATTCAATGTGGAATAGGATGTTCACATACACACATATTATGCATTTTTATTGCTATATAATACATGGTACTGTATAGCATATGCCAGTAGCATATATTTATACAAACTTACTTATATTTGAGTCTGAAAACTTATATATAAGTAATTAGATAATTCAGTCATAAGCAAAAGGCATATAAACAATATGAGGACTATATGAACATGAATAGGAAATAAAATAATTATAGTGATGATCAGTACTACTTTATTTGTATTATTACTATGAGTATTTAGATATAATTCTACATTTTTGATGTTATATTGTGTCTATTGGCAGGGGTCCCTTTTAAATAATTCGATTTTCAATAAATCAATTAAGCATGAAATAATAAAAAAACGTTCATTAATAAGTCTAAAAGAAACATAGAAAAACATAATTGTTTTTTTTTTTTTTATATTTATCATATAAACTGAAGGAAATCTTCCAAACACTTTCTCTTTTCTGAATCAGCGCGTGCGCCGAGTCACACTACACTTCACCCATCATGAAAGAAAACAAAAACACGATTGTCGCGCACGCCGTCCAATCACGTCTCTGCTTAACCAAAGCCCCGCCCCTTGCGTGCTGCTTATTTGCATACCCCCCACCCCCCCAAAGCCCTTCTGGTTTCTCCAGCGCTGGTCTGGTGTTTGTAGTGTATCCGTAATTCTTCGAGGAGCGCGCGCGCGTGCACGCGGCACTATTACCAGCACTCAGTAGTCCATAATAAAGTCAGAAGCGCGTGCGTTTGCCGCATCGGATCATGAAGAACATGACTTTCCGGCGTGTTAAGGACAGCGGCACGGGCAGCGGCCCGGATATCTACTTCACCTCTTCCAAATCGGATAGCTGTAGGAGCATGGATTTACCCTCAGGCTCCTCGGACGTTTACAATTATAAAACCCTGGCGTACTCCGGAGGAACCCTGCCCAGGAACTTCAAGAAGGTAGCACACAGTCTTCTACATAACTTTAACTTCTATAGCACTTTTTTATTATAACTTATTTTTTTTTTGAGTCAGACGAACCATTTCTAAGAGTGAAACATTTGTTTAAAAAAATGCACAAAAACTTTTTGTTTAATTTGCAATAAAATAAAAAAAAAAAAAAAATTTATTTTAATGCCAGTAAACATTTCCTTGTTTGGAAATTAATTAATTTTTTTAATATATGTCTTATAAATTAAGAAGCAAACCGCCATTTGGTTGTGTGTGTGTGTGTGTGTGTTCAAAGTTTGGTTTGGTTTACGCAATGAATTGGTTGTTATAATCAGTCAATAATAATTATAATCAAAAGCAACGGTAGAAACAAAACCCTGAGATTGTGTATTTTGTAGCTTAATTAGAGCGCGTGCGAATGACCTGCTCAATCAACACAAGAACCGCCTGCGCGCGCGCTCTCAGTTTACATAAGAAACCCTGAAAAAAAACTTCATTTATAAGATTAATGAATCAAATGACTCGTTTTTTTTTTGTTTTTTTTTTTGCCCCCTCTTATTTGCATAGAGCAGAACACTATTTCTCGCCTCCCATCCGGGGCATTCACACCTGCTTGATTATTTGCATACGTTGGCAGCACATGGCAGCTTGTTCGCCACCCTGACAACCCCCTCCAGACAAACATAACTCAGGCATGCTTTAGTCTTACATTTTATGCATTTTAAGGAACAAACTGGGAAAATGGCTTACAGGACAATTTTTCCATGTTTTATATATATTATGAGTTCTTGGTCACCTTTGTCATGGATTAGAAATCTGGTTGCATGTTTTTTTATATAGAAAACTTTCAGGACACACACATTTGGTGCAACTTGAAACCTGTGCTATCAATATAGTATTGCTCCCACGGCAACAAGTAGAACTTAAGAAGTTGTAGTCGAAAGTTTTAAAGCTACAATTAAAGTGTTCCTCTTGCGGCACAATACAATTATGCAAACAAAATTCATAATATTTAGAACAGTCCACTACTTTACGGCTAAAGGTTCAAAATGGTTTGTCTTGTTCTGCACTGTCTGTCTGGTTGGAAGGACATGGTCCCGTAATTGGTATTTTCCACCTAGAAATAAGGATATATGGCCCATCATAAATATGATGGAATAACAAAGTGAAGTGTACATGTCTAAGAAAGGCAGTGTGTGCTGCTGCTGCTTCTGCTGCTGTTCCAGACCAGAAAGACTTGAAGAAAAACCTCAGAGCAGGAAGTGAACAAAAACAAGTTAAAGCTGTAGCAAAGGTTGAGGAGCAGGTCAGAGGGGTGAAGGAATCGGAGTGGGTGCTTTCCTCCTTCTAAAAGCTTTTGAAATCTTTCAAGTTTGCACTGTCAGAAATTCTCGGAGCATCGCAATCCTCAAGTTTCACGACTCGATGCCGGTAAATCTTTTACTCGCGAGGTTCGATTGGTTCGAACGTGTCTCTGTCGTATTAAATGAGAGAAACTGGTGTCATTTCCAAACCTGTAATGCTAGAAGGTTGCTCATTTGGCCTCTACAAATACGGAAGGGTGTTCATGCTCAGACATAGTGTTAGTGTCCTTGCAGCCTCCTGTTTAGACCACCCACACACACATACACTGTCCTAACCAAAGCATTGACCCCCTCATTTGAAAGCTCATTTGATGCACTGGAAGCAGAAAGAAGCCTGTAGTACAATGGACCCCCACTGTGTCTCTTCTCAGGCTTTTTACAAAGCTGTTCACTGACAGTAGCCGCATTCTGTATTCTTTCTGAAATTGAGTTTTTTGCGTCATTTGGCACGGTTTGGTTCGTCATTTGAGTGACCACGGGTCAAGATGGCTGCACAAGTCACTGGCTCACTGACCGGGTCGGTATCTTCAGCCTGAACTCACCAGAGTGGTTCATTATTTGTCAGACAATTGACCATGACTTCCTTAAAGAGGTTTAAATCCATCCACCCAATTACGGCGAGCGATTTCAGGCGAGCGTGACTGTGCGACGCCTGAGACTCCCACAGTACAAAAGAAGGTTTGATGTGAATCAGTGAAGGATTGCTACATAAATCAAACATGAAGTGTTTCGTATCCGGGCGCAGTTGAGAGTTTAACTGGATTAAAGTGAATCTGAATTTGCTGCACTTTCATTAGTACATATTTTACCACAGAGAAAGCGAATTATACAAAGACATCTATTTGACTGTATTTGAGTTAAGTCATAGTAACCAGATACTACTCAGTAAATGACACAACTGTTTATTTTTTATTTTTTTTTAAATGATTGTTCTAGTTTCCTGGGAGAAACAGTCCAACAAAAACAAAATAACTTCAAGTGGTAGGAATATTATTTAAGTTGCTAAACTAGTCAAATAACTAGTCACATGTTCCAGCAACACTAAAGAAGTTAGCAGCGTTCTAGCTAAGTAATTGAACTAATTAGCTACGTTCTAGCTAACAACTTCTAGTAAAGAAAGCACGAAGCTTTTGTACTTGTATGATTGTGCTAATACACTGAGAGAAACAATTTAGTTGCTTGGTAATAGCAATTATTTACCCACGCAACTAGCAAAACTTCTCAGCTTTTTCTTACTGCAAACTAGGCAACAAATCACTTATTTTTATATATGCGACAAGTTTTCTACTTAGTATGTACATGCAAGTTTATTTATGGCGTTTTAAAGTGCGTTTGCTATAAAATTTACACAACAGGTGCCATTTTTAAGTTTCAAGAGCGTCTTGGGGGAGGGTCAAACTCCAATTGTGTGTGTGTGCTCGTGTGTGTCTGTTATAAGACTTGATGTGAAAGAACAGAGCCACCAGTTGCCAGTTATGAAGAGTCCACTGTAATCCACCTCCTACACCCAAACCACCCTCCTAAGCCACAACAGCGTATTGTGTGTTCGTCAGATTTGCCTCCCCCGTACAACCACCCCCAAGGGAGCCTCTGGGCCACTTGGAAATAAATGAAGTCATTGAAGGCCGTTCTGCAAGTGTATGAAAATAAACAAAGGCACCGTTTTACTAGACCAGAAGGGCTTAGGGTACAACGTACACTTTCACGGTAACAGCCCTCTCGGCCATTGAAGGTGAAACAGGGGTGAATTGACCTTAGTGCAAACAGACAAAACACAAGGGTGTACACTACCAGCTCTCTGACACCGCGGAGGCCCGGGCGGGTCTCGTGTGGATTTGGCTCGTACCTCAATGCTGTTATTGTGCTGAGATGCGAACGACTCGTTGCCTACACACACTCGCACTATAGCGCACGTCAGAGTGATGGATCGCCGCAGACAGCTCGGGCAAAAAAAAGAAGAAATAACACTTATCTCAAACCTAATGAAACTAGCGTGAAGTTCACGAAACGGCGAAAGCAGGCAGACACGCATTTCAGGTTTTATCTGTTGTTTGGTCTGAGCATAGTGTACATACTTATGCACACCGGACTTTCAGGGATTTCTAAATGTTTGATAAGTCAATTTTTTTGGTCATGAGTTTCACCTCAGTAGCAAAGCAGGTTTATTTGCGTCTTTCTTTTATCGCTGGTGACACCTTTGACCCCAAAGACAGACTTTGTGTTGGAATTGGGTTCGATCGGACTATAATCTCTCTCTTTTTCTGTCTTCCTTAGAATGCAGGGCTGCAGAAGTGGAAGCCCCTCACGCTACCACCAGAGCCAGAAAGGTACTTCGACCTTCTTTTATCTTCTCATCTCTGCTCTTGCTTTCACTTTGGATAGTAGAGCAGATTCCCCACAATATTTCATCGTAAGGCCCTCATGGCACTCAAAGGCAGGAATAACACGCAACATTGTATAATCATTATGGCTAAATAATGATAATGTGATGAGTACAGACACAAAATTATTTCCACCCCCAAGTGGATAATTTCCTCACAACAACGTGTCCTAAAGCATTCCTTATATGCCACACCCATTTTCCAACAGTATTAAGTTTTCTATTAAACTGCGTACTTTTTAATGAAACACTGTTTATAGTACATTTATTGTTTTGGAACTTTTCATGAGGTAATTTAGTTCCTGTTTTTAATTATGGTTGAGCAGCTATAAAAAATCATTCTCTCACCAGCTTCTCATTTGTTCCCTCTCTTGAAGTTGTTAAGCCAACAAAACACAGCTTGTCATGGCACAGAAACCCCCAGAAAGCCTTATTTAAAGTTTTACATAGTGGGATTGACAAAGCACTGACACTGGAGACTAGTTTTATAATGTCTCCATAAAGATTTCAACAGTAGTGAATAAACACCACTGTTAATGAAGTTAAACGTCCACCGTACGCTTCCCCAGTAAATGATTCGTTTTTCTACAAACTACTCGGGAATGTGATTTTAATTGATCAGCGCCCTCCTTATATAAACCCATATAAACTATGCTGAGATCCTTCTGTCGCTCGTCTACTTTAGAGAACCGTAAATCGCATATGAATCACCTGATTGTTCCTGGTCCCCAGCCTTCGCTTGAAAAGGAACATGAATTGGAAATATACACAGTTTTTGAATATTACACAGTTCCCCATGCTCTCCATGGACACTGATGCCTTTTGAAGCTATGAGAAAGAGGAAACATGGTTCAGTGAGGAGAGCCGACCTTTTCATAGGCACACCCATGATTGTTTAGTCCTAATCAAAACCATCATGTCCTGTTTGTGCGTCTTTCATTGACTTATTTTTTTTTTTGTATGACGAAGAACCTATGCCTTGACATTGATTTGTATATTTTGTAGTCATTCATCTGTTAAAATCAGCTGAAACAAGTCGAGAGAATTTTCGATTTGATCTCATGACTTACAGTAAATTAGCAGGAAGTGCACGTTATATGACCCGGGGGGGGGAAAAGACTTTATTTGATCTCATGTTTGACAGCAAAGATCTCAATCCTAATCTACAAGTTTAGCCTTTTTATCAGTTTAACAATTTAAAACTAACCCAAAGCTTGTCTTTTACAGGAAGACGGTCCTCCTGGAGAAGAACGAGGACGGAACGTTTGGCTTTGAGCTTCAGGTAAGAGGGTTTTGTTTGGAGAGTGTTTAAACTGGATTTAGTTGCCCTGTTCTCCATGAAGGTATATAGTAGCAGTTAGCTTAGTGCTAGGATTAAACATTTAGAAAAGGTGGGTAACGGTTAAGAAATAAGTTAGCTAGTTTGTTAGCAAAGTTAATATTGGTTTTATGATGCTGGTTAGCTTGAGGGTGTAAGTTGGATAGTGTGTAACTTGCTTAATAAAACACTTAGCCTAATGTTTACTATTGTGCTTAAAGGCTAATATTTATAATAAATGAATAGTATAGCTAGGCTAGGATGTGTTAGTAGCCTGCTTAATGACAGTTAGCCTAATGTTTACTAGCATGCTAAAAGGCTTGGTTGGGTTAGTTGTTTAAAAGAAAGGCTAATGGTGGGCTTAATCTTATCTTTGTAACCTGAGGTAGTAAATGACAGATTTGTATTAATTGTTTCTTTTCAATTTAGTAATATCAATGTCCTGTAAATATAACCGTTAAAGATTTAAGGAAAGATTTGTTTCTGGAGAAAGAGCACACAGTCAGAGAAGGGTTTTTTTTCATGCTTCTTAGCCATAATTCTTTCATTTCTTATTGCTGGCACACAGCATTCACCTCTGGTCCTTGGAACCGTAGCTACCTTTACTGTTTCCTGCTCTCCACTAACAATACCACCTCTGTGAGGGCTTGTCCTCAGAGCATTTATAGAGACCTGTGTCTGTCCAGCACGGTCATGACACCACTGTCTCATTGAGCGTATGCCAGATATTTGGTTTATATTTAGTGGTGGATGGCTCGGGCTATTGTAGGAGGTTGGACCCCTCCTTTCCTGCTTGGTTCAGGACGTGACATCGGGACACCGTGTGAACTCGAGTATTAGGCTGGTTTTCACAGTCTGTGAGGGGGAAAGAAAAACGCAGTGGTGTTTTTTTACATCCTGCGAAGCATTCGTGGCTCGGAGACCCCTCCACAGTGAAAGAGAAAAGTTGAGAGTCAGAACAGTCGTAACATTTGGAAATGCTTTAAATTTCATGCTATAATTCATAACGATCTCCACGTTTCCGCGCATCTTTAGTCAATATGGTTTAGGCGTTTGAGATGTTGCATCAGCCAACACACTCTGGTTTGGAAGGTGAAGAATTTCACTACAGTTCTCTGACGTTTTAAAGTGAAAAAGACTTTTCCCTTTTGTGTTTCGGTGACATTTTTACCTTTTATTCGGAGCAATCGAGGCAACAAAATAAAGGTGTTAGTCAGCTTTACCTCTGTTTATGACTGAGTTTACTTTCAAGACTCTCTCAGCTGCCACACGTGTTAACCTCAAGTGCATTGCCTGGGTTTATGTGTAGGAAGTGAGACATGAGACTTTTACTCACAGCTTAGACAGATAGGGCATGGGTTTTTTTTCTGACAGAGTTCGTGTTCTCCATTTCCAACTTAACTGGTTCATGTACTATCTGGGTATTTCTGAAACGTTCCAAGTTGTATTGTTTGTTCTTCTCTGGTTATATGGTGACTCTGTAGATCAAACTGTAATACCATTGTGGTTTTACTATTGTGCATCATAGAAACTTATTGTTTTACATATTTAAGCTGGGAGATCACCACAGTTGCTTAAACCTCAGAGTAACACCACTGTTACTGTCTTGACTGGTGAGCCTTTTAGGTTGGTCTTAGTCTTTATTGGTGTGGCTCTTGGACTTGTCTTGTTTGGGCTGGGTTTTGGATCTTGACTGAGACACTCTTACAGTAACTACAGCACTCAGTAAGTAACAATAACTTGGTATCAGAAATACATTTTATACATCATGCAATAAATAGTTACAAGCATTTCCAGAACTAATTTCAGTATACTGAATATTACTTACTAAATAACCTACTAACTGTAGTAGACCAATGATAACAGGCCAAATGTAGTCGCTCAACAAAACAGCCAGGTCAAAGGTCAGGCGAATGATCGTTAAAAGAATTTGAATACGCTTTTAAAATATTGTAAAATATTACTGATACCAAACAGGAAGGTAAGCAAATAAGTCTAACAACCATCTCACTGATAAAACTGCGAAGTCCTTGGTGAGACATTAACGCGTGTCATCACACCAGAGCCGCTCTGAAGCAGCGTTGTTGATTTGCGTATAAAAGTACTCTGCTATGTCTTCCTGTAGCGATAGTATTATCTCTGTGTGTTCAGCTTCCTCAAAAAAAAAACCAACAACGCAACAACTCTCAGTGACTCATGGGGACATGGTGAACGTTCTGGTCCTTCTTAGTTTGCTTTTCTGATCTGATCACATGGCTTCAAGCACTGATCTTAGGATCTGCTGTTTTAACAGTATCCTGTTTCTGTTCCTTACCAAATCCACAACTTCCACCAGTTAAGCAACAAACTGCAGACTGTTTGTCAGAGTGGGTCAAATTACCGTAAAGCTTTGTCTCCTGTTACGCTGAACAGAAGAAGAAGAAAAGACTGAACAAGTTTCAGGTTGACTTGTTAAATGAGGATGTTTTCTGTTCGACCCAGATCCTGAGGTTACTTACAACATACATACTGGTGAAACTGTCACACAAATTTCTGACTAGATAATCTGTGGGAGACGTGACCAAGTTTCAAGCTTTAGTGTTGGTAAAGAAACACTTCTGTCTCTACAGAAAATGTGGTCAATCAGCCAAAACAAGTTCTCTATTCATTTGATATGAAGTCAGTGTAATTAATTATTAGCCTTTTGCCTCAATGGACTCTGATGGAAAACCACAATTTTTTTTTTTCCAGATATTCAGTTCCTGTCAAGTTTGTAAACCCATAAAATGATTTTTTGAGAGACTTATGCGTGCTCGTTTTTTTGTTTATATGCAACACACTTTAACAATATTTACATTCCTCATATCGTCACCTCGGGCAATACCATTACGGTTTGAATGAAATATATGCAGCTGTGTCGTGTTCCACTTCACAATTTCCACTTCACCTTTTTTTAATAGATCAACATTATCCTCAAAGCTCCAGTGCAAAAGCAAAGAAGCACACTTCAGACACACAGCTGTGAGAGAATGTTGACTAATAAGAAAAATGTGCAAATTTCATTGATAACCAGGATCATGTCCTGAAAGTGGCTCTTGCAAATCAGAAACACAGGGTGTTCGCATGCCGGTAGATATATCTGCACTACAGCAAGTGTGTATGAGTCATGGTTTTGTTGGTGAAACTATGCAGTGGACAGGCCCTTCGTACATTTCAAACTCTCTTCTCAGTGTTTACATGCCTGATTCGTTTATTCCTGTCTGGATAGCAAATGTTCTTGGCACGCATGAGTTAACCTAATGCATTTTTTCTCTCTCTATTTCTCGTTTATTTGTTACAGACATACGGGCTGCACCACCAGGATGAGAACTCTGTAGAGATGTGCACGTTTGTCTGCAAAGTCCACGAAGACAGTCCGGCTAAACTCGCCGGCCTCAAAATGGGTAAGTGTGTGAAAAGGACATTAACACCTCGTGCACTGTTTGTGTTTGGTTCGAAATTCTGTTGTTTTTTTTTTTATCTGGTATTTGGCACCTAGATTCAAAATAACAGTGATAAGAAGCAAGGCGATCTAAAAAGCTGATGCAAATAACCACTTCCCTTTCCCGTATTAGCGGACACCCTTTTACACCGATACTTGTCTCTGTCTGCCAAATCGGTAGAGATCCAGCGCAGAATCGCTAAAGGCAGCACCGCGAGGGAACTTATACGGGTTTACGTTGTGCTCCACCCCGTCTTGTTTTGTTCCCCGGAGGCCTTCTGTGACTGTGTCAACACTGGAGCAGATGCGTGTCAGCCTACTGTTTAGGGAAAGGCAAATATCACCAACGTGTGCTACCTGTTTTTCGGTCAACAAGCCCTCCGGCAGTGTAGTAGTAGTAGTAGTAAAGCCACATGAAGTTCAGGACCTCCCCCCCTTACCGCCCCGTAACGCAGTTAAGCCAGGCGCCACTGGCAGCTCGAGCCATCTTCTGAACACGTCCCAGCAAAGTAAAATCTACATGGTTTTCCTGGAATCTTCATGGCATCATGCTTTATTTTCCTTCTGTAAGAGTTAGATGAAGGTTAGACACTTTATCCTGTTGCCTTCCACTAGTAATTGTGATTTCATAAATGGAAAGTATAATTATTGGATGAGGCACAGATCCTCGTATCCAGATTTTATTCGTCACAAACACGGTTATCTGCCGATTATTTCACTTGCAGTGTAACAGCTTGTTTATGTAAAGCCCAGGTTTTGTTAGAAGCAGCACCTTTTGGTGAACAAATAGATCTGACTTGGATTTTTATACCCATTAGTGCCTTTGTTTTAATATAAAGCAAATTTCTTCTATTACTCAATAGCAATGACGTGCATTAATCGCTAATAGCCTTATTTATGTAGCTTTCTAAATATAATATCTTTATTACAATGTTACTAATATAAAATATTGATTTATTGGTTTGTACAGTGCAAACCATATAATCATCCATCTGTCTATCCATCCATCCACCTGTCCATCCATCTCTCCTTTTGTCCATCCAACCGTTCGTCCTTACATCCATCCAATAATTAATTCAGCTCAGTTGTTCTTAAAATAAACAGCCCTTTTGGCTAACCACATATTCATATGCAAGCCTGAATCTTACTTCAGCTGTTAATACCAATCACTTCAGATGATCTCGGTTATTTGGAGGTCTGATCATGATTGTGATTCTCTAGGTATTGTTATCTTATTGTTGTCATTGTCCCAGCAGACAGGCTCACTTTTATTTTCTATAAACATGTTCCAGTGAGTGAACCCTCAGAGACGAGAGTTTGTGTTGATGTCAGTCTGCTGGTGCAGAGTGCTGACATAGTAAAAAAAAAAAAATCTAATATGTGCAGCGTCTGTGCTTTTGACGAATCAGCTTATTTTTATTTTTTTGGGGGGGATTGGTTCTTCCATGTGGCCACACATTAGACGCATTATAAGCAAACAGGATCGGTGCTCAGCTGTGAGGCAGCTCACCAAGCAGAGTTTCATTTCCTACATTCTCTGCATGCTTCGTGCTATTGTCCTCCATGGCCCGCCTCCCGGACCTTCATGACCTCATCGTGCTCAAGCAAGAAAGGCTTCAGGCGTGAATGGCAGCCTGACATTATATCTTAATCTTCGAAACTTGGGTGAAATCACCCGTGTGTGTATGTGAGAGATGTCTCACGTGACAAATACAGGATGTCAACACTGCTTCATTACAGCTTGTTGCAGCTCTGAAATGTTTACGAAGTGTACAAAGTGACTTGATTTTTATGGATGGGATGTGGGCATATACCTTTAAATTATTACTTGCACAACTGACCAAATCAGCTGAGATTGTTTTTGTCTACAATCTGCAGTTATAATGGATGAATGGATGGATAGATAACATGATATTTAGGGAAACTTGGCTTGTCTGTTTGTTTAGGGTGTAAACTCCAGTCTCTCAAACACTCCAGGCTCCAGTAAAAAAAAAAAACGCTTAAAAAATAACCACCACCACATTCACTTTTATCACTTCCTGCTTCCTGCTTGTCAGTCATGATGGTTGTAAATTTATCTGCCATCTTGCTCTAGTTTTAAAAACAAACTAGTGTCTGGAAGCAGGTAAGTCATGTTTAGGCTGCATGTAATATTAAATTGCAAACTCTCATCTAACATGCCTACAAAACAAGCAGTGATGAAATTATTGTCGGAAAAATCCAGACCTCAGACTACAGTTTGGTTTGATCTGATTCTCTTGGAGAGAAAACAAAAAACGACAGAAATATAAACAAAAACACAACACTAAAAAATGCGAGAAAAGAAAGAAAAAGGAAACAATTTTGTGTAAAATTAAATGCATATCTGTAAGGTATCCATTCCTTATTTGCATGCAAAGAGAGTGAAGAATAATAACATGCATAATTCAAGATATGTAGCAGAGCAGGGTAACACCAAGGCTATCTGCCCTCTTCCACATACCACTCATAGCTGATTGACAGGGCAACATGAAAATGAGTCTCTCCCCCTCTCAGACTTGCATTGAGATTAGATTTATGGTATTTGGCAAGACTCCCTTATCCAGACCTCATCCTGAGCAGCTATGGGGTTAAAGCCCTTGCTCAGGGGTCCAGGAGTGGCAGCCTGGTGTGGCTGGGACTGGAATCGTGACCTTCAGAGCCAAATGTGCAAAGCTTTACCCACTTAGATACCATCTCCCCAACATGGCTAGTTCTGACTCCTGGTCATGGATTAGCTATAGCACCATAAGAATTCAAGCTTTCGGCAATATAGAGTATAGAGAATAAAAAGTTATTGCTTGTTTTTGTTTACACTGGTTTTCTGATTCATTAATTCACAGGTGACACCATCGCCAGCGTCAACGAAACATCTGTTGAAGGATTTCGCCATAAGGACATTGTCCAGCTCATCAGATCTTCTGGCAACAGCGTTATGTAAGATATTTCTTTCTTTTCTTTTCTTTCTTTCATTCATTGAAATAAAGCAAGGCACAAATCTGCACCGTATGGTTTTTATTTTTGTTTTGTGTTTTTTCAGCCCCGAGTTACTTTATTTAGTCTCTGTAGGTTTATTAGGACTTGATTAAAAACACACACATGCTCCCCGGGTCATAAAAGATAAAAGAGTTGTGAAAATAAGCGAACCCGCGTTTATAAACTGGAAGCTGAAACTGAACTTTGGACGGACCACATGAACGAGAACCCGTACAGGGCTTCCCTTTGCGTGTGATTGTTAACCCAATTTGCTCAGCTGATAAAGGCACCCAGCGGTGTCGTAAAGTAGAAAGTCATCAACCCGGTTGAAAGAAGTAAAAAAAAAAAGTCCCCCAATATTATATCCGTGTCTTGAAATCAAATACATGTGTAGGAGTGAAGTAGATGCTTGTAAATGGCTATGGCTAAGCTCAGACTCGGGGCTCAGACGCCGGGGGGTGTTAAAGCTGAGAAATCAAACACGGCTGTATAAAATAAAATAAAAAACCCAGATGGATTTAAAGACGGAAAGCAATTTGTCACAGTGTGTACTTGTTGTGTAATTTTTTTTAAATTTTTTTTATTCCAGGTTGGAGACCGTATACAGTAACACTATTAGGAAAGCAGAACTTGAAGCTCGCCTACAGTATTTAAAGGTAAGATAAAAACAAACACACAAGATTTCTGATTAAACCCAAACACTAAACCCACAGAATACACAAGTCATAAAAAAAAAAAAAAGCCTGAGACTGTCTATTGAAATGCACATGAGGTCAACACACACACTTGCACACATGCTAGCCCCACCCGTCCACCTCACACCCCACCTGTTGCCATGTCCCTATACCCTTTTAATCCCCAGGCATCCTGGCACACAGCTGAAGGAGCACATTTCCGAACAGAAGTGCTGCTCAGACACTCATTCCTCTCAGCACAAGCTGCTCTGGCGAAAGCTAAAGCAGAAGTTTAGCACGTTGTCGACGATAGCGATCTCCGTGTGCAAAAACCACCTCAGAAAAAAATACTTTCTACCACACGTTGATAAATTCTCAAACATAAATGCCAGTGATGGCAGTAAGGAGGCACGTCAGTACATTTTTCACGTATTTTTTGTTAGATATATACACTTCACTACATTTCAGAGAAACGTGCCGTTGCTCAGTACTTCAAAGAGAGAACATGGTGTTAAATGAGAAGCTGTGGTGAGAACCCACAGTTCTGGTGACAGGGTGTGTTTGGAGTGAGGGTTCAGTCACAGTATGTCTGTAACTATAGAGAAAACTCGTATCAAAAAAGGACTGGTGTGTAGAAGACTGGAACACTGACCTGCATCCATTATCCAGAAGTTTCTATTGTCGCTATTTTTACGTTTAAGTCTATTCAAAGGCGAGAATTTTTCTACTTTACTCGGGTAGAAATTGAAACTGAGGCGATTTACTTTTACTCGTTTAATATTTAAGTCGATTCCTTAGAACTTTTATGTAAAAACACTAGTAGTAAACTAGATTTGTCACCGATGAGTGTGCGAGGCGGCCATCTTGGAAATGCAGAGTTGTTTTTTTTGCTTTAGCGCCAAGACACAAAGCCCTGCCTCGTGCTTTAAGATCTGATCATACCAAAAGGATGAATACAGGTTTTTATTTTAATTTCAGTTTGTAGAGCCCTGTTTTTTTTATTTTTATCGAATTGTATAATTTTTTTAATGATTTATCATAAGCAGATTTCAGAATGTGACTTAATTTAGGGCAAACTAGACCTCCGATCTAAGCACCGACTTTCAACCGATTATGTAAGAGGAAGACACGGCAAGACATAGGAAATATTTCACATTGTGTTCAGCTAAAAACTCGCCACTTCTGTTTTTTTTTTTTTTTGCCGTATTACAAAATCCTTGTGGTTGCAACCATGAGTTCTCGACGTCATGCTATAAATGCACTTCTGCAGATGTCTGCTCTAACTCTGATTCTGTTTTCCCAGCAAACCTTGCATGAGAAGTGGGATGAGTACAGATCACTGATGGTGCAGGAGCAGAGGCTGGTTCACGGTGAGACTTCAGTAGCGTTTACCTCAGCATGTGCTGGTCACGAAACCACGTCTTGTGTTGACGCCTGGTCTGTACATAGGCTCGTGTGT
Source organism: Silurus asotus (assembly GCA_024362625.1). Taxonomy (NCBI): domain Eukaryota; kingdom Metazoa; phylum Chordata; class Actinopteri; order Siluriformes; family Siluridae; genus Silurus; species Silurus asotus. Next base: position 8,752,378 of record MU564352.1, on the reverse strand, counting down.
ATTTATATCACACACGCTTGTTGGGGCTGATGAGAAAAGTGCTGTGAGTCAGCCACATGCTGTGTGTGTGTGTGTGTGTGTGTGTGTGTGTGTGTGTGTGTGTGTGTGTGTGTGTGTGTGTGTGTTAAGATCACACCTCTCAACTTATGTAAATCGTTTGCCATGTTCACATCCTTCATTTCCTCAACACTTTTCTTCATGTTTATTCCTGTTTTACAAAATCGGATCAATTCAAAAGCATATATTTCTTTATTACTGTTCAAAACCGTGGAGGTTTTTTTCCCAGCAGCTGCTTTTTTGATAATAAAATCAGAGAACGCGTTCGTTAAGAATTTACCGCGATTTTAATCCGTTCTTTTTTTTTGTTGTTCTCTTCTCACAGGCATCGTGATGAGCGACGTGACCGTGTACGAGTCTCTGGAGTCGGCCGGCGTGTACGGTAGCCTGGGTGCTCCAAGCCCTATGACCACCCGCTCCCTTTGCCTCACAGGCAGCACCAACAGCAGCGCGAGTCACCTGAGCGAGGACGACCCGCTCTACCAAACCTGCCTCTTCCAGCCCAACATCAGCAAAGAAGGCGGCGAGGACGCCAGCGATTGCTCCGTTACCCTCGAAGACAAGCCCCAGCGGACACGTAACCGTTTGCTCCGTCCCACCAGCGAGTTATTTGCCTCGGCCAAGATGTCACTGAGCCGCAGCGCCAGCACACGCAGCTATTTGAGGGGGTCCACGTCTTCGTCGACGACGTCCTCCTCCTCCTCGGTGCCTGGCGGAGAAAAGCCTCAGTGCGGCGCGTTCAGCTCGCTGCAGAGGAAACCCAAACGCACAAGCATCAGACGCAGGCTGCTCAAATACATCCCGGGTCTTAACCGAGCTCTAGAGGAGGAGGAGAGCAAACTGTGATCTATTCAGGGCAAAATGAGGACTCGGACTAACATGCACATCCAAAGACTGCAGTCTAGACGCCAGGAATATGCCTTCAAACCATGAACAAACCAAAAATGAGTGTATGCAAAAACATAATGGGATACGCCATATCTGTTGATGTTGGGAGTGCTTACAGTATAACTATTTGGTGAATAAGCCATAACGTTTTCACTGACAGTAGTTCATTCCACTGTTCACTGTGAAATGTTGGAAACTGTTATGAATCCATATTTCCTTTTGTTCACCTGGTCGATTCCTGATAGTATTTATACAGACATTTTGAGCTTATTTCCTGTTCATCATGAAGAACCCTGGGTGTATCCTCTGATCATTTAGACCTGCAAAACATTCAAAGACTAAACATTCAGAACTAAAAAAAAAAAGAAGAGGTAATTGGGACCAAAACTCCCAGTGTGTAAAAACCAAAGCGACCACAACGTGTTAAGCGTCTGCTTGTTTTCAGACCTCATTTAATCCGTGCTGGTTAAATGTTGTTTTTTTGTTTTTTTTTGGAAAATCCTGGCGATCACAATAACTTTGTTAGCAATCATTCTTTTGTACATAATTTTCAAGAAAATAATTTATTTATTTATTTTCATCTGGTTTTGTCGTTTCTTTTTTTTATTTTTTATATATATGTACAAAATGAAGGGTTTCAGCTTGTATTTTTGTTTTTTTTATATACATAGAAATGTTTTTTTTTTTTGGTATTTACTGTTCTTTCATGTCTTTTTCTACTTTGGAAAAAAAAAAGCTCGAAATAAATGTGTGATATCAGTTCTTTGCGGTGTATATTCGCTTTACACCTCCCACTCAAGTCATCTGGTTTAATTCCGTTAGCATCGGCGCTGTTATTATTTCAGATTCCCTGAAATAGTTTTAGTTGCTTCGTCACTGTTTGCATTTGCGACATTTAGCAGACGTCTTTTATCCAGAGCGACGACTGTTTCTTGTATAGATCACGATTTTGGAGCGTATTCCCAGAAAATGAAATCCCCTCTAAATTGTGTCAATTGTGTGATTAAGCTCTTTATAAAGGTTATAATGAGAGAAGTATAAAAGGAGCCAAAACGAGTGACTGTTCCTGTCATTTCAGCCATATGCAGTACAGTGCGCAGGACAACGAAACGTTTCCACAGGGGAATTCACTTGTTTTTTTTTTTTTGCAATAACGCTTACAATGGACGTCTAAAAGCAGCTTTATTTATCTCCGATGAGCAAGCATGGGGTGACTGTGACAAGGAAAAACTCGCCCAGATAGCATGAGAAAATAAACCTTGAGAAGACCTAGACTCAAAAGGGGAACCTTCCTCATCTGGGTGACCACACCGGAGTGTGTGATTTATGAGTAATGTCTTTTCTAAAGTCTTCTACAGTCAGTTGGAGTTGTGGAACCAGGAGCTCATGAGCAACTCATAATTTAAGTAGACATCTGAGATCATTACAGTTTCAACACTAACATGATTAAATGGTAAATGATGAGGAAACAGCATATGTAAAATAATATTAATCAATACTTAAAAATAAGTACAAAATCTTCATTAAGTGGGATCCATGTGGCACTGCTACATCTCTAGGTGGCTCAGCATCCTTGTGGGGTCGCCATCTTCTCTTTAAAGTTCTGAAATCTTCATAAGGTGTATCAACACTGGAGTTGGCCCAATCCCTGGATGCTTTGGGATGGGTAGAGAAAGAGAAGATGAAGATTTTAGTACAAACTCTACAACACAATGAGACAAAAATATACAAGGACAGAATTTAGTACTTATGAGGACATTTGCCAAGTCCTTTAGAAACTAGTTGCGTTTTCACAAAGTGCAACTTATTAACAAATTAGGCATAAATTATTAACTGTTAGAAACTAGATTTAGGGTTAGGTGTGGTAACTGTTACTAGACATTTGAATGTCACCAGTAATTTTCTACTTCCCCTTAAAAAAATTGGTAATTTCTTTTTTTGTTTTGTTTTGTTTTTGTTTTTTTGCACTCATTTTCCAATTAAAGTAGGAATTATACAATGGGACCCGAAACAGAAATACATGGTTTGTGTGGATTTTAATAAAAGATAAGGCTAATGGCCATGCAGAGACAAAACGCAATATGATTAGGAATAAAAACTAATAATTAAATTAGGGCATGTAAATGGATACCTGTCTGACTTTTAAAGTGTGTTATAGTTTTATGCCTGTGACGTGACCCAAATCTATAAAGTTAAAATACTCAAGTTTTTCTTACATAGTTTGATTTCACTCTATTTTACCTCAATGGCAGGACTTCAACTTAAAGTGTGATGAGAAGAAACAAAAATAGTGATTCAAACCCGACTTTGTAATGTCCTTGAGCTACTGTTCTTTAAAAAAAAAGAGGAGGGAAAAAATATGTGTGGGAATGTGTACAAAAAAAAAAGTGTGGAAAAAACCTGACCCTGAAATTCCCGCTCTATTCTCCATCTCTAAACCACAGCTGAACCTTGACCTCTATAAGCTCCCAAACTCACACATTACCATGGAGCTTTTGGAGTATTCAGGAGTTCTTGGTAGCAAGGCTTTCACCCCAGTGTCTCGTTTGACCTGAGAGGTCATGTAATTCCCCCCTCCCACTCGACTGTTTACGCTCACTTTCACGGCCCGGGCTTTGTGTCCTCTATCAGCCGGTGGCTATTGGATCATGATGCTGTTTGGATGGCAATCAGTTGTCATGCGCGACAACCGGAGTTTGTTTTTTTCTTTTTTGCACTATTGTTTACAGCCAGTGACAGAAAAAGGAGTGGGTTAATTGGTGGTTGACGTCAGCGATTAAGAGAGCTCAGAGTGATTAGTGGTTTTTAAAGGTCTGAATGCGTAACGAGTGAATGTGAAAGGCACGGCAGAGGCAGAGGCAGAGGTGATGGAGAATAATTAGCACTGCTAAGAAGGGGGGGAGGTGTTATTAGGAATGTGGTGTAGGTGTGGCTGCTTATAAAAGTTATTTATAGTAACTAAAATGGTAACAGGTATTACATGTATAAGTGCGTGTGTGTGCGTGTGCGTGTGTGTGTGTGTGTGTGTGTGTGTGTGTGTGTGTGGTTCCTGAGTGCACAATAACCAAACAACAGCAAACACTGAAACTCATGCAAAGCCATGTGACCATGTTCTATAAACCTGAGAAGGGAATTCTGGGATTAATTTAATATTTTATTTAAGTTCCACAAGTTTACTTGAGTTTTTAACATAGCATATAGCATAACATTATACTATATATATATATATATATATATATATATATATATATGAAGGTTTGTGGGCACCTAAAGATTGGTCTGTGCTTTTTGAACATCCCATTCCATATTTAGTTCCTGTGATGCTCCACTAGATTTCGGAGCGCACTTGTGGAGGTTTGTGCTCATTCAGCCGCAAGGGTAAGTAAAGTCAGGTACTGAGGAAGCCATTGGCATTCAAATGTATCCCAAGTGTTCGTTAGGGTTAAGGAGCTTTATAGCAGGCCACTTAAGATCTTTCCCTCCAAACTATGTAAAGCATATCTTCATGGAGCTGTTTTTGGGCACAGGAACATTGTCGTGCTGGAACAGGTTTGTGTTTCCAAGTTCAAGTGAAATGAAAATTCTAAACAACTGTACAAATGTGTATCTCCAAATTTGTGGTAACAGTTTGGCAAAAGAACTACATACGGCTCAAACAGTCGAGTGTCCCAAAACATTTACTTAATGAACAGAATATAGAAAAGAAAAGAAGAAGAAAAAGAAGAACGTGCAGAAAAAGTAATAAAAGTAATAACATTAAGTTAATAAAATAAAATCATTCCAAGAGATTTTAACCAACGATCCTGAATGCACGATCACCGTGAGCTTTATTAATAATCATTTTATTGGTTACTGGCAGCTATATTGAACAACAGGATTAACCAATCAGAATCAAGCATTACTTATAATTTAATAATATTTTTTATAGGCACTACAAAATACTACAAAACGAGAAGTTGTTTCTTTCAAAGTTTTAAAGACGCCATATGAACAGAATTTTTGGGACACCTGCCTGAGGGATTAATTTCAACGATATTCTGAGGTGGTTGAATATTCCACTTTGTTGTCTTATAGCTGAATTTCTGCACAACTCTTCTTTTTACTTAATACACACACTTAATGGAAAAAAGTATTGAGACTCCTGTTGCTTCCTGTCATATGTGGTTGTTTCACAAACTTGTTGGCAAAAAGAATAGGACGTCTTCAGATGAGGTGGCATTACATTTTTCCTAGAAACTAGGAGACCCAAACCTGTTCCAGCCTGACAATACCCCTGTGTACAGCTTCATGAAGATATGCTTTACATTGGTTGGAATGGAAGATCTGTAGAGCCCTCACCTCAACCCTATTAAACACAGAAAAATTTGAATGCTAACTTTACCTCAGGCCTCCTCACCCTACCTACATCAGGACCTTGTTGCTGAATCAGCACAAATCTATACAAGAACAGTTTCAAAGAACTCCTCCAAAAAAGAGTGGATGTTATTCTAACAGCAAATCGTGAGGAAATGTGGAATGGGATGTTCAAAAAGCATGCACCAAACTTTTGGGCAGGTGTCCATGGTTATGTGGCACATCCACTTTAATTTCTTTATGAAGTTTTTTAAGAAGGCAATAAAAGGAAACCAATATATGATGCAAAAAATGTGTCGTAATCTGCCAATTTGATAAACAAATTCGGTCGTTGTATCACAATTACTGGCAGGCGGATCTAAGGAGGAAATCTAACAACTCCCTCGAGTCGGTAAAAAGCCTGGTTGATCCCTGAGCCTCCTCCCTCTTAGCGCACAAACACACTCTGTGTAAGAATGTGTTCCTAATTACGCATTTGAGCACAAGTTTCCAACATAAGGCCATCATTGTACTGGATTTCCTTAAGCTAGTGTTCGTGTTTTTTACCTGTGCGCTCTGGCAGCAGCTGAAAAGGAAAGGTTATGTAATGAAGGTCGATTTGACAATTCTTAATCCACAGGAGAACCCTGCTAGGACAATAGCGCTGAATAAATAATAACAATATACAAGCACTCGATAACGTGTAGGAAATTCGTGGGATATTTGTCACACAGGATGTACAACTGGCTGGAACAAAATATTTCAAATCTGATAGGGATGATTACACTACGGCATCACGGACAAAAGGATGGGCTGGGCTTTCGAGTCGACATCCTCTCATCATTCCTGCTTTATGTCTCGTTAAGAAATATGCCGCGGTTTCTCTGGGTGACTGAATAGGGATCTCGAGGTGAATTTCTTTCGGTATACATTGTACAAAGGTCTATTGCTCATAGTGACATGATTTTTTTCCGAACCTTTGGGCCTTACATGTTGTATGAAACCCCAAACCTTTAACATGCAAAATTTCCCTTTGATTTACAGGTTAAAACTTTGAAATCCACACGCAGTAAATTCTTTTGCTAGGTTTGGACTATAAAAAGACCACAACCGTCCAAACATTTTATAGGTACTCAGGTACAGTGGTGGATAAAATACACAAACCTTGTACTTGAGTTAAAGTAGAGATACTGTGGGTAAAAAAGCTCCCTTTAAATTTGTACTTGAGTAAAAGTACAAAAGTATTTGATTTAAAATGTACATTGTACTACAAAGTACTTTGATAAATTATGGTTATAATGTTCCTATTATTTTTTTTGTCACAAGACTCTTTCAAAAACTGTTTCTCTATTAATAGGATGGTATTAATGTGTCAAACCTTCTTTTTAACTAGTTCAAAAACATAGGTAAAGTTTTTGGTAAGGGTGTTGTGGCAAGTCAGAAGTTTCGACCATCATTAATTCCTCTCAAAATATTCTGCTCTACTGTATGTTGGTGATACGAAGATACACCAAGCGGCATTTAAAACAAGTTCAAAGCGGAGCGCTAGCGTTACCCTGGTCGGTGGATTGCTGAGTGTTTGACTAGTTAAGTTTTTATCCACATAATTAATTCGACTGATTTCGAAAAAACTTAGGTAAAAAGTCAAATATTTGACTTTCAAATGTAGTAAAGTTAAAGTCTCTCCAAATGGAAATACTTCAGTGAAGTATACGTGAAAAAGCTGTAATCAATTACATTTACTTTGCTATTGTCCACCACTGGGCAGGGATTCCAGGGCAGCAGTGTTACATGTCTAGAATTCAAGGATCCATAGTTTCATAAATAAAATATTTCAGGGGTAACATGGAAAGTAAAACACCATCCCATGGACAAAAAATGTTAACCAATGGCCTGCTGATCTATTAGTGAGAATGTAAACGCACTTCTGCTGTCTGAGACCACCAATGCCAAAATTTCTATTCTATAACCTTTTTTTTGCCACAACCTGAAAATGCAGCTTTCATTTGCCAATTGGTTTTGGTGAAGAATTTATTAGTTCACAGGTTTTCTACACCATTTAGTGGATCAGTTTTATTACATCATTGGTGGGGATTTAATGACTAGCTTGTTATTCCACTGTGTAGGTGTTCATTCACAGACTAAATATCATCTATTTATGTGTTTATCACGGAAATGATCTACTCTTCTAGCTGATGCTCTATGTAAATCTAGCTAATAAATTGGCCACATAGTATGTTGCTAGCAAAAAACATGCCATATAGTGAGAGTAAGAATGAAACCACACGACAACTTTTCTGAGATTTAAGTTCGAAAGGTAAATTTCTCACATTGCGATTATCAGTGGTTTTGTGTGCGTGCAAGTTAACAAAAGGTCAAAGCTGAACGTGGTTTCAATTCCTCATCATTGTTGTTGCGTCGTGTTGGAAACGCCATTCTCGCTTCTCCAAACAGAAGTGTGTTTGAATTGAAGACGTGTTCATTGTGATGATCTTCTTGATTTTTTGACGGTGTAAATGTCTTAGAGTGCACAAGGGGACACGAAGATATACTGAAGAAAAAAAAACCCACCAGACTGCTGATTTCTTATGTGTAAATCAATACACCTTACATTTCCTTTTCCTGAGGAAAATGTCTGCACCCATCGGTTACCGACCCACAGAAAATCGCACGGCAGAATCTGTTCTGTCTTTTTGGATCAGAAAAAAGAGAGGAAAAATACAGTCGGAAATGTTTGCCACAGACCAACCGCAAAGCTATATGATGCTCAACGTTGTGTGTTGCACCATTGGACCAACTATTGCAACACGCCTCCACCAAATGCCTACACACACACACACACACACACACACACACACACACACACACACACACACACACTCTTCCTCTTCTGTCTAAGCTTTTGGAGTACAAACTGAGTGTTGACACCGATTCAGGATCAGCATTATGCTTTGTGTTCTGATCAACGGTGAGGCTCAATGCAGGGGTTTCGAGATCGGCACAAGTGGCATACGACCCTCAAAGGAAGCATGGGTGCTTTGACTTCCTTTTATATATAAATATATATATATTTATTTATTTGACATTTATTTTATTTACTTTTTAAATAACTTGGATTGCTGTGATCAGAACCATTAACCAGCTTTTCTTTCTTTCTTAAGAAATTAGAAATGATTTTTAAATAAAGTTGGCATTTTATACCAAATTGGACTTCAGGATCCATTTCTTTAGAAGCTATGTGGCATCTTGGTGCAATATCGGTCTTACATAAAACGAGACAGGCTGAGAGAGAGATAAAAAAATTGAGAAAGAGAGAGCAAAGATATGCAGAATGCAAGTGAAAGAAAGAGAGAAGCAGATAAAGAAAGAATGCAAATGCAGATATGTGTGGGCCACGTGTGCAGACAGGATGCGGTGAAGGGACGGGAAATGCATCACATTGTCAATTTTTACGGGTCTAAAAAAAGACAAGATGTGCCAACTGTTCTTTCCAGTCCCCCTTGTTATGATGCTGCTGATGATTGTAATAATCAGAATATTAAAAATGGACAAAACCTTTCCTCCTACACGCAGAGACTGTTGTCATAAGTAAACTACAAATTGGTGCATGTCTGTGAATGTGCTGATCAGACGTATTGTAACCTCAGCACCACCAAGAAGGCAAAATGGAATGATTCTCTGGAGGTTTAGGTCCTAAATCCTGTCAGCGAGTCATGGAAGCTTGGAAAGCTGTTCCTCTAACTCATGGACTTCACTGTAGTGTTTAAGAAGCATTCATCTAGGTATAGACACTGAGCTCTGCTAGATTAGATTCGTTCCTCTGGTGCAGAATCAAAGACCATGTGCTGAAGGCTAATAGCTCCTGGGCTTATTGTGGGAAACAACAAAAAGTTCAAAGGGTGTAAAGTGAAAAACTAAAAAAAGTCATCCTGCAGCCATAATAAACTTCCTGTTTTGGTATCAAAGGTGGTCTTTGCGAGTGCAATTAGAGGATTTATTTGGCACCAGCCATTTCTTCACTTCAGCCTGAGAGCTGATAGGAAGTGGGTTTCTTTAGTACATGCAGTTGATGGCTACACTGAAAAGAGAGTTAGCATTAGATTCGAATTATGGGGATTGTGGTAGATAAGTGATTAAGAGGTTGCGCACATGGTCATGAGTTTAAATCCCAGCACCGCTCAAATCCCAGCTGCCAGTGTGGATTCCTTTAATAATATAATATAGAATTGATTAACCCTGAAGGGAAATTTTTTTTTTTTTTTCAGAGACTGTTTTAGATTACAAGCGAAATAAATGGAAATGAAAAATAAATAAAATAATCTATATATTAACAAAATGTAACGTACAATGCAATGTAAATGTTTAATTAACATCCCATATGGTAAATTATTATTATTATTATTTTTTATATTAAAAAGAAATGGGCTAAAAAGTATTTATAGAAAAAGGTGGCCATTTTTTCTACAATATATCATTGAAAATATATTTTTATAGCGTATGGGATAATACTAGCACTGGAAATGATCTCAAATTTACAAGAACAACATTGACCATGGTGAATGAGGCATACTGTATACAGGATAACCATGTTTTCCCAATTTTAGCAAAACAAACCTAAAAACAGGAATAAAGTATTTTCCCTTTATAAAAGGTAGATAAGATGAAGTTTTTTTTTTAAGTTCTGAAGCAGGAGACTTGGGCATTCATTCATTTAGATGTCACACCACAACTATCGTAGCAGTGTTGATGGATTGACTGATGCTAGTTACACAATGCTAATGTAAGACTTAGACAAGAATTCTCACATAGACATCGGTTTAACACCAAAAACACAACCAAACCACTCAGATTGATTTTCATGACCTTATGGTTGATATATAGGTGGACTTTTCTGTCTGAACAACAAACCCCAACACCAAAGGAACAATCTCCATTTTATTCCTCCATTATATTCACTCTACTCACTTCAGAGACCGTGATAATCCTCTCTACGGCAGATGTGTAAACAGTGGGCTTCATTTGTAGGTTGTTAGTGTGCAGATGACATTCATCTTGGTGACGTGTCAGTAAGAGAAATGACACCTAGCATAGCCTCTCTGACTGGATTGCTCTCAATGATGAATGCTATTGTGTGGAAGACTATAAGACGGTAAGGTAAGTTAAAGTTTTGAGCCAGTTTATCTGATAGTATAGTCCATAATAACTGTAAATTGGAAAACACTGATACACTTTATTGAGCCTTTAGCGCCGACCGTGCGAGGCTAGTTGAACAGTAACTAAACTGTCATGCTACAATTTATAGATGGCATTTCTACAAAGCAAATTATACTTTCAAACACCCCCACATGTTCTTAACACTGCCTTAATCTTGACTTACTTGCTACAAAAATATTCACTGTGATCACACAGTATAATGCAGTGTATTACCCGACTATACTTTCAAACACACCCAATATGTATTTACAACTTTTTTTTAACATGTTCTTAGCACTGCCTCGATCTTGACTCTCTTGATGCAAAAGTTTTTTATTATGATCACACGTTATAATGCAGTGTGTTACCCATGCAAGGCTTGCAAAGTGAATAGAACAATTTATGTACATGTTACGGAGATTTCGTCATTTATATTATAATATTTGACTAGACTTTAAGGTGAGTATTGAATGTTATGTACATAAATATATAAAACTCTAGAATGATATATACACAATAGAAGCGGATGAGACCCATAATGCACTTCTGTATGGAATAAGGCATAGAAAAAAGAAAGTAAGTGTTTAGAAATATAAATGTTTACCTGAAGCCTGTGATAAGATTTTTAGGTCAAAACAAGGTTTAATTGTTATAGTTATAATTCACACTCTCAGGTTATTATTAATAAAACTATTTATTTTTTTGCAGTGGAAGGTAAAACTTTGAATGTAGCAGGTGACGTTTGCTTTCCTACATTGTCAATGGGCTCTGGATTACTGATTGGAAGGTATTGCCACTCTTGGGGCCCTTAAGCAAGGCCCTTAATCCACAGTGCTCCAGGGGTGTTGTATCATAGCTGACCCTGTGCTCTTTAGCTTCCTAACATTGCTTGGATATGTGAAGAGAGAGTTTCACTGTGTATTAAATGAAATGCTAATATATATGTTAAAAACCTAAAAAACTTAATTCAAAAGCAGAATCAAACAGATTAACAAAGCAGTTTCAAACATCTAATCAACTCCTGAATACACACTCTGAACAGACCAGATATTATAATGCTTGATCAAGCAAAAGCTCTGGAAAATGATATTCAAGAGGAAACATGTGTGGTTCTGCATATGATCATTGTTTTAAGTTTAAAGCGGACAGGAGTCATATTCTTAAAACAAATGTAAGCGTTAATGCTGAAATAGTCAAATTAAAGTTTGTGCAGGTCATTAAAGAAAGGCTTAAAGACTAAATGTTTTTACTTTTGGTGTTTGTAGTGTACGTGAGGCCCAAAAAAGCAGCAGCAGTTGTTTCGAACTTTAGTTCACACACCCACACATGTCTGTGTCTCAGAGAAACAGGTGCCGTGTTGTCCGCTGATAGATTTGGAAAGATTTTGCTTCCCTCTGCAACGTGTCCACCGATGGTCCGGGTGAAAACACTTGAGCAGAACGCACAGCTGCTGACCTCCGAATCTGCTGTCATCGAAAAGCCATTATGCTTTCTTTCGAAATTAGACAAAAGACAACCACGATCACAGAAGGGGAAATGTGCCAAGAGAGATACGTCAAGATCCATCAGTCCGTGGCTTTTGCATAGTCTAGCACACACACACACACACACACACAGATGTCTGAAACAAGAGACGGTTATACACTTGTGTACTTTTGAACAGCAGGCTATCTAACTGTACTTCCGCACTGGGTTTCAGTTGGAGATCTGGTTCCCCTTTTTCAGGGTTTTTATGATGTTTGCTGTCTGAATGGCGCTCTGATAAAGGGTTATCGGCACGGACCTCTGGCTTTAATTGGAAACAGTCTAATCTAGGTCTACGCTTTGCATCCTGTGTTTGCGTGTGTATCAAAAGACGGTTTCCAAGTTACAAAGTCTAGCATTGCGCTTAAGTAATGATTAAATAATACATATAGGGTCTGCTGTGGAAATTTCTTTTCATGTGTCTCATATGTGTGTAACCTAGAGGATGAATTATAGAGATCCGCATTATGTTTTATGGCCTTACGGAAAGACAGGAAGAGGCCAACTCCGAGCAGACCGGCTCTCTTTCTAATACAGGAGGCCTGAAAAGAGAAACCATTTCATTTCACACTATTTATAGAAACAACACTGACAAGATGCAGTTTGTAATTTTTCTTTTACAGTGGGGCTTCTGTGTACGTTTTTCTGACCAGAAAGTGACCCCCAGCTAAAACAGACCTCTTTGTCCATTTTCCATAAGGCACAACCGATGAGTAATATTTATCTTTAAGAGACGGGATCTGTTTATCAGTTACACCACCAGCTCTTTAAATATCTACTCCTCTGCTGGATCGTAGTGAGAATAAACATTTGTAATACGACAGACTTTTATTTTAGGAACTTTGCGATGAAATGTGGGCAGAAATGACATCAGCCCTCTTGTGAGGCAAGTATTGCTGAACAGTTCAGTGTAAATGGGTTAAAGGTGTAAAAAAGTGTGTCAACGATCACTCTCGAAATTTTAACCTGTGACCTTCCTGTTGTTTAGCATTAAAAAAATACTTCTTTACCTTTCGACTTTCCACCACAGCACCATGTCCTACAATACATGACGGTTCATTCGCTTGCTAAATGATGCAGTGGTCTAATCAGCCAATCATGTGGCAGCAGCACAATGCATTCAATCAAAAGCTTATAACGTTGCATAAAAAAGCGTATAAGTTTAGCGCCTTTATAAGTTTGTTCTTAGATCGCATGAGGAATAAACCTTGAGAGGAATCACACTCAAAAGGGAACCCATTATCATCTGGGTGGCATCAAATTTATTAAGTTTACATTCACATCAAACATTAAAATGGGAAAAATGTGTGATCTGTGATCTGACTGTGGCATGAATGTGTATTCCAGATGGGCTGCTTTGAGCTTTTCAGACCAAAAACAGTCTGTTTTATAGTTTGGTAAAGAAGAAAGTGACCAGACGAAAGACCTTGAGAACAAAATATCGCTTATTATGTCAATTCTGTTTTTACTGTATTGCAATTCTACTTTGTCTTCTATTATTTATTCTTTTATATTTTTAGTTTTTCATTCTAATCTTGAATTTTTTTTGTTCCACTTTCAAAAGCATTTCACTGCACAGCACTTTTTTTTACGGTGGTATATGTAAGAAATATGGTTTGAATTTAGATAGACAATTAATCAACACCTTCTGACCAATCAGAATAGAGGCCTCAAAAGAGTTGTTACAATTAGCCATATCTCTATCTTCTCCATCCGAAATCACGCTCATGTAAATCTAGTTTCAGGCTGTAAATTCTAGTGAAATTACAGTATAAATTCAGTGACGTAATTTACTCCTGGTAGTGTGGGTGTTTTTTGGTGTTTTCCTAAAACATCAGACAAAGTAGAAGCGCACTGTGCTGCTGGTGCGTATGTGTGTGTTTGAACATCCTGGCTCTTCGATACAGCTTTCTGCATCGCTGATCTGCGTCGTGATCTTTTTATTTTTTGACAGAGCTCAGGATGTTGACTCACTAGGGTTTTCCAGCAGCTTTATCTTCTAGCTCAGAGGCAGGAAAGAGTCATAGCGTACTGAACTCCAAAAAAACTCCGTACTCCAAATCTCTCCAGTGGTCTTTCCCGTGTCTCAAATGTCACAAAAGTCCAGCTGTGAACATTCCTGTCACTTTAGGTCATCCACAAGCACTCCGACTGCCAGCGGTTACTCTACACTCACATTACTGTACGGTTACTGTCTAAACACTCAGCAGAGTGAAACAAGCACCAGATTCATGTGTAGATTAGCAGAAGAAATTGAGAACTTGCTTTATTCATAGCTGAGATTTTCAAACTTGAGAACTTTCTTCATTTATAACAGATTTTTAAGATTGAGAACTTTCTCCATTAAAAATTTAGACTTTTAAGATTAAGACATTTCTCCATTCAAGATTAAGATTTCTAAGATTGAGAACTTTCTCCATTGAAAATTAAGATTTCTAAGATTGAGAATTTTCTCCATTCAAGATTGAGATGTGTAAGATTGAGAAATTTCTCAATTGAAGATTAAGATGTTTAAGATTGAGAACTTTCTTCATTTAAAATTAAGATTTTCAAGATTGAGAACTTTCTCAATTTATAACAGATTTTTAAGATTGAGAACTTTCTCCATTCAAGATTGAGATTTTTTTAAGATTGAGAACTTTCTCCATTCAAAATTTAGATTTTCAAGATTGAGAACTCTCTCCATTTATAAACGATTTTTTTAAGATTGAGAACTTTCTCCATTCAAGATTGAAATTTCTAAGATTGAGAACTTTCTCCATTCAAGATTGAGTTTTTTAAGATTGAGAACTTTCTCCATTCAAGATTGAGATTTTTAAGATTGAGAACTTTCTCCATTCAAGATTGAGTTTTTTTAAGATTGAGGACTTTCTCCATTCAAGATCGAGATTTTTAAGATTGAGAACTTTCTCCATTCAAGATTGAGATTTTTAAGATTGAGAACTTTCTCCATTCAAGATTGAGATTTCTAAGATTGAGAACTTTCTCCATTCAATATTAAGATTTCTAAGATTGAGAACTTTCCCCATCTATAATTAAGATTTCTAAAAGGTCAATTTCCTCCATTTAAAATTACTTCATGATTTAACAAGTAGCCCCCGTGCTGCAAATGTGAAGAGGGGAAAACAATCCAGTGTTGTTTATTATGTGTGTCATGAATTCAGTGTAAGCAGCACACCTACGTTATGATGTTATGGGTGTTTAGAGAAACAGTTATACATGTCTGTGGATGCTTTAAGGTGATGAGGTAAGTTCTCTATGACGATATTGAAAGAACAACAGAGCGGAATGATGCAGCAGGCCGAGTATCGGAGGGACGTTTGGGGTGGCGACAGAGACGGGTCTGTGGGGAAGACAGAGGAAGTTGTGCGGTTAACAGACTGCAAGCTGCTAGGGTTTTTTTCTACACTAATTTCAGAGTCCCATGATCAAGGTGGCTTTTGAGTTTACTAACACACAAAAACATAGACCTTCACAAATGCCTTCACGTACACATCTGTACATGCTTGAAATGCAAAAAGATCCGGGACTAATCCTTACTACTGTTAGTCTTTCTGTATTATACTGTATGTCCTAATATTGTAATAAACCAGTCAACTGTTTCAACTATACAGAACTCATATGGAGAAACCTGGATTCCGAAAACTTCTACTTTAACAGCTTCCAGACAATCTAACATCTACAGCTTTGTCTTTGTCAATAAATAGATAAAAAAATGTCTATGAAGAGCATGTAGAGAACGTGACTCTCATTACATTCTTCACTAAGCACTTGATGCTAGTTAGGGTCAGAGAGAATCTAGAGAATCCTACTTTTAGGAACACTTAGGATGAGATTAATGGGACACCAGATCATCAATGAGCATCCTGCATATTCAGTTTCCCATCACTATATGTTGAGGAGGTGGGAGGAAAATGGAGAACCCAGAGAACACCCATGCAGATACAGAGAGAACATGGGAATGGAAATGGAAACCTGAGCCAAAGATGGAACTGTGGAGCTCTGAGGTACCAACGCTCCCCCCCTGCACCTCCAGGCCTGGCAACTGACAACACAGACAAAATACTACCAGAGGGTCTTGTGATGGTTCTCAGCTACCTTAATGTACATTGTTAACTAGTATTGTTTTTCAAATCAAATTGCAAACACTTTAATGTTTCATGGTTGAATAATAGAAGAACGAGCAGAGTTTCTGATCTGAGAATTTGTGCTTTGAGCCCTGCATCGACACCAAGTCTATGATTTAACCTCAAGATTGTATCAGAAAAGCTCATAAGATAAAATTTTCCATTTTGTTTATCAGATTACTGATTCTGAGTAACTCCTTCATCAACATTGAGGACTTAATTCATCTATTTATATAGATATATAAGACAGACAGACAGATAGATAGATAGATAGATAGATAGATAGATAGATAGATAGATAGATAGATAGATAGATAGATAGATAGACAGATAGAATTTTATTGGCTATTGCAGATAAATATGTAATGTATTATAAAATACATTTTTATTAAAAATGAAAAAAAAAAAGAATGCATGAGTAGGTTGAATGGTGGTGGTAGCTTAACAGTTAAAGTATCTGGACTTGGTTATGAAGGTCATGAGGTCAAATCACAGCACCAACAATCTACAAATGTTGGGTCCCTGAGCAAGGCCCTTAACACTCAACTGCTCAGTTCTAAGTTACATGCCACATGCCAAAGTTTTCATTATAATTGTAACTCTTTTAACAGCCAGCAGAGGGCTGGAATAAAAGCAAACTGCATGTTTAAATTCATAATTCCCAATATTTCAGCATTAAGTGCATTAAACTAGTCCATAAAGAATATCCTACACTGAATCCTGGGGTGTGTGAGATCCTGAAAGAGCAAAGTTTGTTTGCTCTGACTGTCAAATAAAATCTGCAACAGTCAAATACTTAATAAAAAACATTAACATAGATCCTACTCACATCCTAAAACCAGGTTAAACCAGCCATAATGAGCTAAAATATTCCAAGCAAAGTTTGAGACAATAACTCTGCTGTGTTCCTAATGAGATTGTTTACATCTGTCGAAGAAAAAGCTTGTAAAAGAGGAAAAGGTTCGTTCAGGCCAACGTGTGAGATGGCGTAGATCCCAGGCTTGGAGAACCATCAGACAGTGCACACAGTGTTGGCCGGTATCTGAGCTCTGTTGGACTGAATTCTCGGCCTTTTCCTGAGTGGGCCTGGAACTTCCTGCCTGCTTTTCCTGTACAGTTCAGGGAATGTACATAGGCACAGATCTCGATTCTGCACTTCAAAATACGCCCGAAAAACATGCTGTCACGTGTCATGGTACAAAATATTTCTTTTGGAGAGTTAATGGATTAAGTCATTAGTTGAGCTACAGAGAGCGTGTGTGTAGGAAAGGTTAAAAAATAAGTGTCTGGCAACGTTCTGGAAAGTTCTGGAAAGTTCTGGAAAAGGCTGACACACTTACATAAGGCATAACATAATGAACTGCATGTTATAGGCTTTTATGTGATGAAAAGGTATATATTGGAGCTATGATGCTTCATAAGTAGACTATTGAATGAGAGAGAGAGAGAGAGAGAGAGAGAGAGAGAGAGAGAGAGAGAGAGAGAGAGTTTTACCATTCCATACTACATTCATCTGACTTTTCTTTTTTTCCCTGTAAATATATCTGCAATAATGAATTGAATTTCAATTAAAAAATTGAAATGATATTGAGAGAAGGTCGGATACTAAGACAAAGAATGAGAACCAGAGAATTAAATAATTGCTATACAAAAAAAAAAGGGCAGTGATGTAACTCCATGAAAGCCACCATGTACCTATAATAAATGCAAGAATGGACATAATGTAATTGTAAATTATGCTTCATTGATTATAAGAATATAGGGCAGAGTCAGCAGGCTGGTATCAGATCATGAAATGTCAAAAAACTGAGTCTTTTAATTGTAGGCAATCTGGGGAGCGTATCTCAGAGTCATAGAGCGCCCTCTTGTGGATGAAGCTCTTACTAAAGTTTGGAGGTGCTTAAGTCACACAGCGGTTATATTCATAGCTATGTAACCTGACCCAACAATATCACATGTAAACATTATGAAGTCATGAAAAAATAGACACACACACACACACACACACACACACACACACACACACACACACACACACACACACACATACTAACCGCATTATTTTGACACCAGGACCACCAAGTCTACAGCTACTGCTGAGTAATGATCTAGGTACCCAACTAAGTTGAAACTTTGAGAAACAAATAGTTAACATATAAAATACTTGGGCTGTGCTCTTATAGGAAAACTAAGGTAAGACTTCTGTGATGTGACCCGCATGCCAAATCTCTGATCCGACAGATTATCAGTGTTAAAAATCATTATTATTCAATGAACAATGTACAGTTTATTTGTTGATAAGTAAATGTAATGATTCACAGTGACAGATGAAGTACATGAACCACGTCCTTGAGATACAGTATTTAAAATACCACTCCAGTCAAAGGAAAAGTGTCCCTTTAAACTTTCACTTGAGTAAAAGAACAAAAGTATTTGCCCCTAAATGTACATACATTTCCATGTGATTAATTATGATTATATTCATATTATAATTTTGTAACACTCTCTTGCTTAATCGACTATTAATGATTATGTGAAAATTCTAAAATGTTACTCGTTGCATGCAAAGCTATTAATAGATTTATGTAACACTACATGATTTAAAATCTATTATCATGACACCAAAACCTTCTTTTCAACAACTCGTGCTAAAAAATCGTGCAAATGAGGACACAGGTGCTGTGGCGAGTTCGAGTCAGGAGTTTCTTCCATCATTTCTTCCTCTCGAAATGTTCTGCTTGATGTTGAACTGATGCTGAACTGTATGTCCGTGTTAAGTAGATACACCAAGCGCCAATAGCTCAAATGATGACCCAAAGTCTTCCCCACTGATGAGTTCCAGCTTTGAAAAGCTCCTTTCTGCTTCAGCTCCCTCCACTGGAGGAGTAAGACATGCTCTCAGAGCAGTCCACAAATTTGGATACATCTCTATAAATCAAATATATATAATATTGTGCACAATTTATCAAACAGAACCAAGAACCAAACAACTAATTGGATAATTGTAGTAATAAGATACAAACAACATCTGATCACATGCACATCATCAACTTGTGCTGTTAATATCATGAACAGCAGCTACGCTAATTCCTCTCCACTGCTTCTCTTTCTCTCCCCATCCCGAGACACCCTGAGGTTTGGCCAGCTCCAGTCACCTCCCACCTCTTGGTGATTACGGACCTTTGAAGAAGTAGATGCCGAACTCGCAAACATCCTGAACCATCTAGAGACGTACCAGTGTCATTTGGATCCCGCTACATGTGTGGAGTTTTGACATTGGACCTCCTGGAGTGTTAAGGCTCTGGCATGGAGAAGCTGATGCTGAATCTGTGGTGATCACAAATGCTGAGCTCATAAAACTAGGAGCTACTATCCATAAAGACTGTTTAAGACTGCAGAAAGAACATCACTTATAATCTTATAATCCAGTAATCATGTTAGTTCTCACTCTCCAGTGTTCTGTATTGTTGGAAAATTTATGATCAAACTCTTGATGTCACCCAGATGAGGATGGGTTCTCCTTTTGAGTCTGGTTCCTCTCAAGGTTTCTTCCTCATAACATCTAAGGGAGTTTTTCCTTGCCACAGTCGCCACGGCTGCTCATCAGGGACAAATTCGCACCATTCACCATCACTGTTGATTTGTGTAAAGCTGCTTTGAGACAATGTCTGTTGTGAAAAGCGCTATACAAATAAACTTGACTTGACTTGACTTGACAACATCCATATCTTTATAATGTTGCTACACACACTTCTAATAGACTCTAATTAAACACACTGATCTCTTAATATGATATTAATGAGTCGAACACTGATTGATATCTATTCCAATTTTCCTGAGCACAAGTTTCTTTTCAACTGCTTCCAAAGAAATTGCACAAAGAAGGTCACGTGTGTTGTTCCGAGTTCGAGTCTGGAGTTTCATCCATCGTTTTTTCCTCTCAAAATGTTCTGCCTCCTGTTGAACTGATGCTGAACTGTAGGGTGGTGATAAGTAGAAAAAGTTAAAAATCTACTTAATTACAGTAACAAATTACGTTTAATACATTACTACTGTCCACTACTGATGCTTCATGACAAGTTTATCACATACATTTTTGCTACTTCAGTCAATCAAAAAGTTAAAAGCACAGTTTTTAATCTTACTGTTAAACCTAAAATGGTGACCACCACCTGCATATATGTTTTTTTGCAAATGGTTGCATAAAAGTTGGAAGTCCACCATTATCTAAAAATGACTTAATATATCCTGGACATTTTACTCTCACTGAAGCCTAAAAGCCCAAACCTGTTTAAAGCACGCTTAATAAAGACATAATTTTCCAACGTTAGACTGGAAGAATTTGTATTTGGTTTGCATAGAACATGGACCTCAACACCACTTAACATCTTTTGGAATCAACTGGAACACTTTCTTCACCTTAGAGCACAAATCCTCGATACTGGAGGCTGTTAAAGGAGCAAACGAGAAGGTCGACTTCATACTAATGCACATGGTTTTGCACCAACACATGTTTTTGAAGACGTTTCCATGGCAGCAACTTACTGACCAAAACACAGCTATAACTTCTTCTGTAAATAAACTTTAGCAAATTAATATTATTCAACGTGTTCAGCTTCAGCTTCGCCATAAAGGTAACAGTAAAGTTTTAATGTAATAAATAGGCGATAACAAACCTGAACATTTTAGAAACAATACATTATTAAAATTAATAAATAAGAAGCAAATGTAAACCAAGAACTAATTAGAAAGCATATTAAAAAATGCCAACCTACAAATGTTTATTAATGTAGTTCTGATCATTCATCGGACTTTAATGTCAAGGAAGAAGGCGAGGTATCAGTGCATGGACAGACCATCATGTGTATCATGTGATCAAGCTAAATGGCTTTGATTGGCTAATATTTATATTACTGCTCTAGTACATGTACATGGTAAACCTGAAAATGGAAATGCATCAACTAAAATTTCTATGATTGTCGTTCTTAGATTTCACCAAAAGAGGGCGCATGTGCATACATTTAATACCCTCTCGAGACTTGTTCCTCTCAGGTTTCTACCTCAGGTCAGCTCAGGGAGTTTCCTCTTACAAACTTCACCTGTGGATAAAAATTTTGATTTGTGCAAACAAATAAAAAATCCGGAACCAGGGGAAGGTGGTAGCTTAGTGGTAAATACACTGGACTTGGGATTTGAAGGTTGTGAATCAAATCCTAGCAACAAGTCGGCACTTCTGGGCCCTTGAGCAAGGCCCTTGACCCCAAAGCTGCTCAGATAATGAGAAAATAGTCGATAAAAGGGATATTGCCTTCACCGGCTTACCTACTTCGGATAATGATTCCACACACAAAGCTGAAAACATTTTTCAGACCACACCATCTTCTTCCATGCACTTGGTAACTTTTTCAAGCTCTCCTGTTGGACCAAACTAGACGAACTATCCTTTACTCATAACACATAAATGAGCCACGATTCCTTGGAACATTTTTGGTAGGTGCTAATTACTGCATACTGGGAAAACCCCACACGACCTGCGGTTTTGGAGATGCTCTGTCCAAGTCGTCAAGCCATCGCATATCTTGTTTAGAAGCATAAACCTCACACTTAAACCAAGAAATCCGTGGCAAGACATCAGCATCTACGATATTAGGAATTGTCATGTTCTGCTCTAAAGTACCTCCCATAGCTTCAGTTATTTTCTTCTGTACCCAGTGACACAAAACGTGTGGATACCATCCAAATAAATGATGACATGCTTTCAGTTTTAAGTTTTACTACCCCAACAGCGGGGAGCCTGTCTGGCCCAGCACACACACATTCCTCAATGGCACAGGGATTAGAGATGCAGGACTTTATGTGCTTCTTGAACTCCAGTATAATTTGTGTAGCCTATATTTAACTATGTCAAGTTATGTAATTAATTTGCTGATTGCTTTTTTTCCAGTGCAGCAGCAGGCGAAATGGGATGAGGTACTTTAAATGATAAGATCACAAAAACTCGTCTAATGTTATTGACAAGACCAAACCAGACTTTCAGTGGAACACTGGAAGAGGTCAAAGACCGTCTAGACACCTATCCGCCCAACACACTCCACAGCCTCCACCCACACGTTTACAGATTTTAATCCGACTGTTGTGTGGAGCATCACGGGTAACCAGTGTCTTATTAGGCGTATGCTCTGGCTACATTTTTACTCCCACACAGATAGTCAGCGACTTAAACGAAAGCAGGAAATCACACGTTGCTCTCAAATTTATATACAGAATGACTGTTTTCTTTGTTTGTTTTTTACCAGTCAAGCTAGGACATCATTTATATCATTTTGATGCCTGGTTTTATCAAATTTAATCATAGTGCCATGAAATGAATTTTCACAATTTTCACAAATATAATTATTTTCCTCAATTTCCTGAGGAAAAACAATTTCCTCAGATTTTGCAGTAAAAAATGTTTAACCACTGCCAAATGTTTCATCTAAAGAGGGCTGAACGCATGCAGAATTCAGAGCCAGTTCAATATCAGTCATCTTCACATGAAAGACTAATGTGGTGGATGTTGTACGTGGGCATTCGAGTTGATCATCATCTCGACTGTGGACTTGGAGTGATGTGTGTGTGGGGGTGTTTAAACTGTTATCTTAATTGCATTGGGCCTGTAAAGGCTCTTATATTTGTACTTCTGTTGTCACACCTTTAAAGACTCAATACCTATACAAATATGTCTCCCTTTGCTAGACTTAATCCCTATAGGGGGGGAAAAAACAGTGCACTGAGGATAGTTTTAAATTCTTCTTGTCTGCTCTGCAAATTTCCAACAGATCACTAAATCGAGTTACGTCTTGCACCCACCACCTCCTCATTGGCCCAAGATTCCCTTTACTCTTTACTTTGATTATTAAATGACTACTAGCTCAGACTAAACCGCAATGCTAAAGGTGACAAGTACTTCAGCCTGAGTTCTTAAGAGCATGCACCTTTTACAGTTCTTCAATCGCAGCTCAAGGTGTTATCTGGAAAGACTTGTGTGGAGCAGGATCTCTTAATGATCATGATCATAATTCTTAAAATTAATGGCACCTACTTACATTGACTTACTAACATTGACCTTCTGTCAATGCACCATCCTTAGAGATTAGAGATTGTTGACCATTCCTAGGGTGAGACTAAAACTGGAAGGGGGATTGCCTTTCCCAGTAGCTGCACTAAAACTGTGGAACAGTCTTCCACCATGAACTGGAATTGCTTTCCACTTTCAGATTTTAAATCTGAGCTAAAAAGTCATGTGTTCTCTGGAATGTATTGTATAGATAACATAATCGTTTGTACTGTATTTTTGTTGTTTGAATAGCTGAAGTTCTAGTTGTTTTATAATGTGCTTTAGAAATAAATCGACAGACCTTTACTGCTTGAAATGTCTTCTGGTAGACCAATAACACTCAACATAGAGGCAGGTGATCTGCAGGGACTTGGTGATCATCTCTGGATATTCATCTTCTCTGGAACGTGCAGTCTATGCTTTATTTACAGCACTGTCACCAGAGCCTTCTGTTGTAAACAGTCTGCTGTGTCAACCACCTCATAAAACATTATTGCATTTAGGTAACAACAGTTTCTCCTCTTAAGCGCTGTTGCCTGGCATGTGGCATTTCAGGCTCTTAATCCACAGGACTGAATAACTTTTACACACGCTTTTAAAAGCATGCTCATTTCTTTTGCATATTGAACCTGACATAACATACAGCAGCAACGGTGCAAGAGAATGCAAGACTGTAGCAAAGTTTCTCCAAAGCACTACATGAGATTTTAGGAATAGACTTGTGCCATCTGTACAGATCTCTATTTTTGGCATTAAAGCTGATGCCATACAGTGAACACCCAGACAGGTTATTGCATTTGTTTTTTTGCTGGCCTGCAGAAGGATCCTATTACCTTGGAAATTACAGAAACCTCCACTGTTGTGCCCCTGCATAGCTGATGTAATTTGGAAAGGACTGAAATGAACACTGAAATGTTGCGCTATCTGACAACCACTGATTTTAGACGCTGTGGATCCGAAGGTGCTACCAGCAGATTTGTTATGGAAATGAACTAATATTTTATTCAGCTAGTGTTATTTCATAAAGGTTGTTTTTTTTTATTATTTTACCCATTCTTAGTTGACCTGGGGCGATTAGGGATTTATAAAAAGAGGAAGTAAAAGGCAACTGATCAAAAATACAAGTTCTTCCACCTCATTCTATTGCTGGATTCCCTCCACCTGCTCAAACATTCATGCTTGCCATAAAGCCAAAAAAGATTTACCAGGTCCCATCTACCTTCAAGAGTTCTGCACCATATTCCCTTCGAGCTTCAGCTTCAGCTTGACTGGACCCACTGTCTCTTTAGATACACAATCCTGCAGTAATACTTTCTTTCCTCTACCTCTTTACACACTTCTTTACTGTATTTTATACATTTTTGGCTTTTAGTTTTAGTTTTACTGAGTATTAAAGGTATAAGCAACTTTTACTCTCGACTCAAATATTTTTATGATTTAATATACGTAATTTTTACACTTTGTTTTAATTGACAATGACAATTACATTTTGCAATCAGACATTTTGCAATCAGACAGTCAGCTCTGAATATTTGGTTGGACTTTTTCTACAACTATTTAATTTGACTTGTTTTACTTTGTGACATGATGCTGTGGTTTCATTTGTGATTTTAAAAAAAACTTTTTGGAAAGATTGCTTTACTTCTTTATCTTCTAATTTTTTTGACAGAATTACTTGATCGTCGTTTCATTCTGGTATGTTGAAGAGGTTGTTGTGTTGATGGTTAATGCAGTGTTGAGTTCTACAACTTGATTTTGATTTACGGGAATAAAACCTCACAAATCCACTGTTTCTGACTTTTCATTAACACGTATCTTGGTGTTGAGGACTAGAGCGTCTTCAAGCCTATTTTCAATACGATTGAAATCCTCAAGTACTTATGAATTCAGTTACTCTAAGACTTTTATTCAAGTCGTATTGGAAGTGTTGACTTTTAACCTGTAACGGAGAAAGTAATTAAAAAACTTGCAAAATACTTGATTTCTTTGTTTCCTTTCTGATTTTACTAATTGACTTATCATATAAAGACACACACCTGTAAGAAGGTTATGGAAAAAACAAAACCACCTTCGCAAATTTTCAAGTTCACATACTCTCTGCACTTTCCAGTATGTCCTCTAGTTCTAAAAGTGGCACTATAAAACATTTCGGGGGTAATTCCTTTAGGAAGTGCTAAATCATACCTGTTCTGGCAGCCAATCTTTAAAATCTTTAATGCTGGAATTAATCAGTGTGGAAGCATTTCTCTTGACGTTATCAAGCACAGGCCTGGGTATGGAATTTGCTTAGCTGCTACGGTCACTCCACAATTATGTTGTACTTTCAAAAAAGCATCAAATGTAATTTCTGCATGAAGTAATTGGCCTGAGGACTTTTATCTAAATGGGTTTTAACTGAAAATGTTCTTATATATTGTATATTGTATACCTTTTAGAATCATTGACTGTTTCAGATTTCGATTTCTTAGAAGATATATATGATATAATACATATACATGATATAATCCTTTATACATCTAGTTCATTCATTACAATTCCTTCTTCTCTCAACAGTCAGCTGATCTATGATGTGTCCATGACATTGTCTGACATCCCCTGTGTAGTAGCATCATTTCTGACACATGGAAAACTGTTGATTATGAAATATTATTGGTTATGATACTCAAAAAAGGCCGCAGTACAGTTGTTAAAACCATTTTCCATTTTCAGAAGATTTTGGCTTAAGGGGAAGCAGCTTGCGCAACATGCGTACTATAACCACAATGTTCACTTTCATTTTATCAGTGGTGGATTTACACAAACCACGTACGTGAGTTAAAGTTCAAGTCAGGAGTTTCTTCCATCATTTCTTTCTCTCAAAATGTTCTGCTTGCTTGTTAACTTACGCTGAAATGTATGTTCATGCTAAGTTGATACAAACAAGTGGCAATCAATCTTCTTTCGGCTTCTCCCATTAGGGGACATCATACGTCTCCATACCCCCCTGACCTCTACATCTGCCTCTTTCAAACCAACTACATGCATGTCTTTCCTCACCACATCCATAAACCTCCTCCTTGGCCTTTCTTTTTTCTTCCTTACTGGCAGCTCCATTCTCAGCATTCTCCTACTGATATACTCCTTGTCCCTACTCTGCACATGTCCAAACCATCTCAATTCTTCCTCTCTCACCTTGCCTCCAAAACAATCTACATCTTGTTAGCAAAATCTACCACCATCTGCCCTTTCACATTCCTCTCCCTAAGACCATACCTACCCATCACCTCCTCATCACCTCTGTTCTCTTCACCTACATGCCCCATTAAAATCTGCCCCATTTACCAATCTTTTTTTCCTAGGTACACTTTCCACCACTTCATTTAACTCTTTCCTTCTCCTCCATCTCACAACCCACTTGTGGAGCATAGGCACTGATGACATTCACTTGTACCATCGCCACTTGAACTTCCAGCTTCAAGTTCAATAGAAAAACTTTTAATCTCCACTACACTCTTACTGTACTCTTCCTTCAGGATCACCCCTACACCATTTATCTTCCAATCCACACCATGATAGAACAGTTTAAACACCTCCAATGTTAATGGCCTTACTTCCTTTTTCACTTGGTCTCCTGAACACAACATATCTACCTTTCTCCTCTCCATCATATCAACTATCTCTTTGCCTTTACCAGTCATAGTACTATTGTGTAGAGTACCCACTATAACCTCCACTCTCCTCCACTTCTCCTTTCCCTGCTGTCTCTGTAGATGTCTTTCTGCTCTCCTTCTCCTCATTTGCCCAACAGCAGCCCAATTTTCACGCCCAATTTCCAATTCCAACAGTACCCTGTTGGCTAAATATACCTGAAGCCAATCTGGTATGAAATTCTGGTTTGTGATCACGTTTTACGCTGGATGCCCTTCCTAACACAACCCTCCCGATTTGATCTGGGCTTGGGACTGGCACTAAGAGTGCACCAGCTTGTGCAACACTAATGGTTGGGTTCCCAAGTGGCAATCAATACAAGTTCAGAACAGAGCACACACTCTACCCTGTTTGGTGGCTTGCTGTGGGTTTCACCAGTTATGTATTTTCCACTCATAAATAAAAAGGAATGACTGATTTAACAAAATGTAGTTGAGTAAAAAAAGATATTTGACTTTGAAATGTAGTGAAGATAAAGTTAAATTCTCCTTAAAGGAAAATACTAAAGTACAAATACACACAAAAAGCTACTTACAGTAATGTATTACATTTACTTTGTTACTGGCCACCACTGCATTTTATATTATCTCAACTGACTACATGAAGTCCTGTCAGATTTGTTTCTTACAATCTCTCCTGTGTCCAATTTTATCATCACTACTCAATTCATTTAAAAAACACCTCATTTCTAAACAGTTAAACAAGAACTGTAAAACAAGTCACTTCTAGGTTTCATGATGGAATCGTGAAGTTGATATTTCCATTACAACAAATTCAAAGTAGAGATTACACACAGCATGAAATTATGTGAAGTAGACTGTTCCCCAAAACAGGGTAGTGATGAGACGCAGTGGCAATGTGTGAACATGTGATCTTTAAACATGTTGCAGCAGTACTTCTCCAATATTGGATTTGAGTATGCTTGGTCACACGATGAAACTCTAGAGTAGTATAGTGGCTGCTGGCATACAGGCAAAGATCTTTGACATATCTTTTATAACTCCTGTAATGACTTGTAACACTGTACATCCAGGCAATATTCTCAATATTTCAATATTCATGAGAAATATAATGTGATATAGTTCAGATAAATATGATTCAGTCTTCAATCACAAGTCCAGTTTACAATTTTTTTGTTCTGTCAGAATCAGAACCAGAATCAGGTTAATTGACCAAGTGTGTTGACACACACAAAGAATTTGGTTTCAGCTGTAAGTGACTCAAATACAGACATAAATAAAACAATTTGAGACAATAGATACACTATTAGTATTAAACAGGGATACAGATTATGTGACAGATCAGTAATGTACATAAAGTGTGAGAGTGCATGGTAGTGCAATGACACTATTGTGCGTCAGGCACGGTAAAGAGTTACTTTAGAACTTTGCACTTTAGAACTTTAGAACAGTACTTTGTACTTTAAACCTTTAGAACTGTACTTTGTACTTTAGAACTGTATTTTGTACTTTAGAACTTTAGAACTGTACTTTGTACTTTAGAACTTTAGAACTTTAGAACTGTACTTTGTACTTTAGAACTTTAGAACTGTACTTTGTACTTTAAACCTTTAGAACTGTACTTTGTACTTTAGAACTTTAGAACTGTATTTTGTACTTTAGAACTTTTATAACTGTATTTTGTACTTTAGAACTTTAGAACTTTAGAACTGTACTTTGTACTTTAGAACTTTAGAACTTTATAACTGTACTTTGTACTTTAGAACTTTAGAACTGTACTTTGTACTTTAGAACTTTAGAACTGTACTTTGTACTTTATAACTTTAGAACTGCACTTTGTACTTTAGAACTGTACTTTGTACTTTATAACTTTATAACTTTAGAACTGTACTTTGTACTTTAGAACTTTGTACTTTGTCTGTCTGACAGCAAGTTAACAGCAGTCACTTCAAAACTGCATGCGACACCTACAGTCTTTAAATCACCTTAAATAAAATATGAAAAAAATATTATATGAAACTGTATATAATATGTGAATTACACTGTATGTAAAATACATCACCAGACTCTTATTACAGGAAAAAAAGTATTTTACAAACAACAATTACTACAGACCCTTAAAGCTAACATGGGTATTCTTAAAATAAAGTGCAGCTACAAAATAACATAATGAGCCCACAAATTAATATTACAATGCAACAAAAAGATTTGTATCCACAATTTGGGTAATTGTGTGAGCTTGACATGTTGTGAACAAATAAATCAACCTTAATATGTGCTCAGTCAGTAACAGCAATAAAATGCAAAGAATTTCTGTGAGCTGATAAAGGTTTAATAATATCGACCTTTTAGGAAGGTATTTCCTTGTAATAAAATAGACCCAAAGAAACATTATTAAAACTAATGTCTTTTTTTTATATCGACTTGCGGCTTCCGTATATATAAAAACAAGCCGTAGATCTTGTTGGAAAATAACCACCAATGTAACTTCAGTGGACGTGTTCAATAACTAGCACCCTAGCTGCATTCTAATTTCATTTCTGTCTTATACTAAACAACAACAAGAAAACCCACAGTAATAAATATTATAATTCAATCATTAAAGGAGACCCAAAAAAGGGTCATCTGCATAACATAGCTAGCAAAAAGTTTATATAAGGGCATAGCTAACATTATCTAGGCCCCACAGGTGAGCTGTGTAGCATGACTAGCTAAAGTAATTATGTGTCCTAAACTGTGAAAAACATGCAGAAATTGCCTCAGACTTTTATAAATAAGATTAAAAACAGGGAAGATACATTTTAGAACCAGCAGAACTAGATTTAAAGCCACTCCTATAACTATTAGCATAAAAATCACCACAGCTGAGCTAATACAATAGTTAACAAACTGTATCCCATAAGCTAGAGCATGTCATGTACAAGGGAGAAGAAGTATATGGATAAAGACAACAGTTAGAAAAAATATCGAAATATAGTCTGAAGACTAAAAACAAAAATGCTGTATAAAAGGTATAGCATAGCATGTATTTATAAAACATTACAGAAGCAGGAAGTGGTTTTTCTCAAGAACATACAGGTAGAACATAATGGTGCAATTTTCAAGGCAAAAGATTCAATTTTGTATTTTATATACTATTTTGTATCATTTGCACCATCGTAAGAGTGGCGTTTGACAACGAGATGTCAGTAGCCTGTTGATTTAAAGCTTAAAAAAACATATGTCAATGCAGCAAATCTACTCAGACAGCAGATTACATTGTAGGCAGTTATTACATGTTGTATTTGGTGCAAAAGCTCATGGTTGTCCTGTATGCTGTAGGCTGGTGAACATGGTCATATATTTGTCAAAATGAAAAAGACGGTTACAGCGTTGGGCTTCAGTCTACACAGAGGGGTAAATCATTGGGTTTCAAAGCCAGCTGGTTAATACTTTGCTCAACCACAATGTGGTAGTGTGTGTGTGTGTGTGTGTGTGTGTGTGTGTGTGTGTGTGTGTATGTGTGTGTGTGTGTGTGTGTGTGAGCTGTGAACATCCTATCCTGCTCATACCGTCGCAGAAGAGCTGTAATATGATCCCACACTCTTTCACTCTAACTATAACTGTTACTGCGTGCTAACGGAATGCTTTTTTACAAAGTCATTGACAAGGTCAGGTTGTTTCAAAGATAATAAACACTAACACTAAACCTTTCATGTCCATGTTCACTCTCTTTCATCTCTTTCATTGTACATTTATGTAAATGTATTTATTGGCATGTAATTTATGTATAGAACACATAATATATTACTTAATACATAACACATCTATATATTTCTCACACAACTTTGTTTTAAACTGGTTAACTTTTGCCATGTATCCTTAAAGGGAGGATTTGGAATTTACACAGTTTTTCCTTTACTCAAAAATGTGGTAAATCAGCCATGACAAACAAGACATTGCTCCTTTAGTTTAGCTTGGAAGGTACCTTGGGGAATGTAACTACCATGTTAGCGTGGGTGAATGACTCAATGATATGAGTTGAAGGGTATCTCGAATGTTATGCGGTTTCTGACACAGCTATTCATTGAAATTGACAAGATGGTGACAGTTAGAAACAAAAATTGAGATTAAAATTAAAAATATAAAAGGCAGATCAATTCCTTCCTCAGTTAGCACATGGCATTTGGTGCTGAGACCAAGCAAGTCAGAAGTGGCATTGAATTGTAGATCAGAAACCACTGTTGTAAAAAGGCAAACTCGGGTGATAGTATTGTTTCGTGTGTGTGTGTGTGTGTGTGTGTGTGTGTGTGTGTTTAAATTATATATACATACAGTGTACACATTATGAAAACAGTTGGTTTATGAATAAATTTTTCCCTCAGTGAACCGCAGCTCCCCAGTACCAACAGCACTAATGCAACCTCAGACCATGATGCTGCCACCACCATGCTTGACTGTAGTCAAGACACAATTTTCTTGGTCCTCCTCACCAGGCCGTCGCCACACATGCTGAACACCATCTGAGCCAAACAAGTTTATCTTCATCTCATCAGACCACAGGACATAGTTCCAGTAATTCATGCTCTTGGACAGGTCGTCTTCAGC
>MU564352.1:8675927-8715927 GCA_024362625.1 Silurus asotus | reverse complement strand
CTGCTTTCCAGGCTTTCTCAGAAACGTCTACTCGAAGTCAGTCCATGTAGTGGTGATTACATTACTCATCAAGTTCTTGCTCTGTTTACTCTGAGATAATATGCATGCCGCAGTCTAGAAAGGGTTTTCATGTATTTTTTAACACAAGTATCATTTAAAATGAGCAGGACAAGAAAACAAGATAGCATTTTGCGATACTGAAAAGTAGCTCTTGTGGTTCTGCTCTACAGACATGACTTGTGTTCAAAGCCAACATGGAATCCAGCCTTATGAGAGCATTCTCTTCAGCTCAGAGCTTATGAACCCTGACTTCACCTCCAGGTTGGCCATGGACGTGAGCGAACAGCGCGAGCAGCTCTCCACCTCCTCTCTGCCAAGCATCACGTCTCTGGTGGGCGGATACGGGGGAGAATTCGATGCCTACTCCTGTCAGCTTTCTAGTGCTTCTGCAACTGCGTCAACCTGCATCGGCGCCACGTCAGGACAGGACTTCTTCAAGCTGGACGACCTGCAGGTTCACGGCTGCTATCCCGGCATGTTTACCTTGAGCTACATGGATGATGCGCTGTCTACATCAGGTGGCTCGAACTGTTTCGGCAGCCCCGTCTCGGCTCCTTCACCCTCGACTCCAGGTTTCCAGTCAGTGCCTTCCTGGGATGGAGCGTATGGGTCCTGCTCTCCTGATGCAAGCTGCTGGGGTTCGGAGAAGACTCCTCTTCCTCAGGCCTCTTCCTTTTTCACTTTTGGACCTTTCTCAGGAGAGGACATGTCTCCTCTGGGGCAGATGCAGCAACATCAGCTTCCTGATCAAGATCCATTTTCTCAAAGCCATCAGAACAGCTTCAGTCCACTCAGGTTGGATCCCAGCAGCAGGGACAGTTCGGTTTTGATGGACAATCAGCTGTCCCCCAAACTCAAGAGTCCAACGGGAAACGAAGGGTGCTGTGCGGTGTGCGGGGACAACGCCTCCTGCCAGCACTATGGAGTGCGCACCTGCGAGGGCTGCAAGGGCTTCTTTAAGGTGAATATCAAGCTCAATTTTAAAGGCGCAGTCTGAATTTTTTAGAGACCATTTTTAGAGTGCCTGCCTTCTCTTCAAACTGACCCCACCTTCTAACTTGAAACTCTGTATGCCTTGTAGGTTATTTTAAGGCCAATCTGTCATACCTTAGTAGGCCTATTTTGGGGCAGAGATTATTTACGGGCCAGAAAAGTTGAAACAGAACCCCAAAAACAAGAAGACAATATGATATGCTATACATATTGTATAATAGAAAGTAGAACTATGTGTCACCTTCAAGATTTTTTTTAACCTTATTGCATCTTTGACCGCTTTGACTACACAAATTGAACATATGTTTGTTGTTCTCATTTTTTTTTTTGTAGCGTACAGTACAGAAAAATTCCAAGTATGTATGCCTAGCTAATAAACAATGCCCAGTGGACAAGCGACGACGGAACAGGTGCCAGTTCTGTCGCTTTCAGAAGTGCCTGGCAGTGGGAATGGTGAAAGAAGGTGAGAAAAGCCTTAGCCAGTGTCACCTCCTACGCACAACAGATGGATGAATTCAATTATCCTTTTGTTTTTTTTATGGTATTTCTTTTATATTGGTTGTAATGCTTGTGATTTTCTACTTCCTGTTCAGTCGTAAGGACAGACAGCCTAAAGGGCAGAAGGGGTCGGTTGCCTTCTAAACCCAAACCAGTCACAGAATCAGTGTTCCCTGGGAACATCATCACCTCCCTTGTGAATGCTCACATGGAATTCAACCCAGACGCAACAAAACTGGACTACTCAAGGGTGAGCGATTTAATAAGAGAACAGAGTTTTATTTCTCACTCACCATTTTCCCTGTCATTTGAATGAGAAACCCAATGTAGAAGTTGCCGACTTTGGACTGAAAGTTCTAGAAAACAGAAACTAAGAGTTATTAGTAAGGTATAAGATAGTGGGATTAACATGAATGTTAAAGCTTAGGAAGCGAATATGTTTGGAGTTAGGGGTCTAAATCTTATCCGTCCTCTATTAGTAGGTAATTGATTGGCGTTGTGTGTAATGTAACAAAAACTATAATCAAAGCAAAAGGAAAGAAAAAAACTAACAAAATCAAGACCTCATGCTAGTAATCAAGTCATTCTTTTGTGGGTGTTTTCCTTTGGCAAGCATTTTTTTTCCTACATTGCTTTTATGATCTTTATGCTTGTACACTTATATACTCATGAAGTAAGAAAGTCCAGTTGCTGATGATACCTGTTTCTGGTTTCTTCGCAGTATCAGGAGAGCATGGTTAGCATGTCTGAAAAAGAGGACGCCCATGACATCCAGCAGTTTTACGACCTGCTGACCGGCTCCATGAGCGTGATCAGAAAGTGGGCCGAAAGCATCCCAGGATTCACCACGTTCTCAAAGGAGGATCAGGACTTGCTTTTCGAATCAGCGTTCGTCGAGCTCTTCATATTACGACTGGCTTACAGGTATCTCACTACGATAATGATCGTAATGTAACTGAATACTTTTGCGATTTTTCTACGTGATCCAAGGACAATAATAAACAAACCGAAAAAAGTAACAATTAACAATGAAAACAATATAACGGTTAATATGGGGAAGGTTTCTGACTATTTCATATTTATGGACAATGTTTACGTATTAATGCTTTTACACTGGAGTGTTTTTGCACTTTGTGATTTATTAGCAACAAGTCAAACTGTGCTTCTTTCAATCTATTTACCTTCAAGACAGAAAATAAACAGACGCATTTGTGCGAGGATGTTGTTTATGGCTGCTGTCATTGGGAACAGAAAGTCATCTGTTTTGTGGATGTTTCATGACATTCATTGAAACCACAAAAAGAAAAGAAAAATTACGTGTTGTTTTTTATTAATAAAAAAAGTTGTGTTTTTTTTCATTTCAGATTGCAGCCCGATACAGACAAACTGATCTTCTGCAACGGGGTGGTCCTTCACCGCACGCAGTGTGTGCGTGGATTCGGCGAGTGGATCGACTCCATTATGAAGTTCTCACAGAGTTTGCATCGTCTAAACTTGGACGTGGCGTCGTTCTGCTGTCTCGCCACACTAGTCATTATAACAGGTGAGTTCTACACTGATCTTTGTGCCTTTTTGTTACCTCGTTCTTCAAGCACACTGTTATGGAAAGCAACCCTCAGCATACCGAGAATGCTAAAACCAACCGTTTCTGTGGAGCGTTCGTGCACTATATTAACGTATTCTCCGTTTAAGTGACTGCAGGACAGATATTGGTGGAGGAAGTGAAATTAAAGTGTGGTACAATGAAGAAAATTTCCATGAAACAGGGCGTCTCTGACAAAAGTTCTCCATCAGATGAAAGCGTCCTTTTTTAAAAAGCTGATGAAGGACTTTTATGCGAAACATCCCGCTTCTCTGAAAGCGCCTTCGTCACTTATTTCTATTTTTATTGTTTATATTTTGTTAATAATAATATTAAAATAACTGGCAAAATGATGTAGTCTTGAGCTTTTCATTCATCAAATCATTGTGCAGGAAAATGATCAAGAATGAAGCCGAATGAAGAAGTCAATTATTATGGGATGGCTCTTGGAATGTTTGAGCTTTCTGCACAAACCTTTGGACAATAAATTCCATAAACAAAGAGTCAAAGATCTGATTTACCGACAATATTTTGTTAGGCAAAAATAATAGATTTGAGAAGCTGTAATTATTCATTTATTACTATCAATTATTAGAGCCTATAGATTATAGAAGCAGCATCGAACCTCCTACCCTTACACTGTTCTCTCTTCATCACAGATCGCCACGGCTTGAAGGGGCTCAAACGGGTGGAAGATTTACAAAATCATCTCATAACGTGCCTCAAAGACCACGTCACCACGAGTGTCTCCGAACTGGCACGTCCCAACTACCTGTCCCGGCTGCTGGGGAAACTGCCCGAGCTCAGGACTCTTGGTACTCAAGGCTTTCACCGCATCCTTTACCTTAAACTAGAAGACCTTGTCCCACCTCCTCCGATCTTGGAGAAGATCTTCATGGAAACGATGCCTTTTTAATTCTGAGTGCAATGCTATATTGAGACACGGTTTTCAACACAAGATTGTGATGACATGAACAAACGTGAACGTGGCAGAGAAGATTTTTGGAAGCACTTGTCAAAGCCTGGCAGCTGTTTATTTTATTTCCTATTTTTATAAAAAAAAATTTAATACAATCTTATCAAAAGGAGAAAAATTATCATTCTGGAAAAAAAAACTTGCCTCATGTTCCCCTAATTCAGTTTTCCTACTCTGGAATCGTGGCTTTTTTTTTTGTTTTTCTGAACTTAAACAAAAAAATCTTTTTGTGCAGCTTATCGATTGATACACGATCAATGATACGTGGTGTGTTTGTATGTGTGTGTGTTTGAGAGGAATCACAACCTATCACTTAAACAGTATTAGAGCTTTATAACTTCAGGACGTAGACGATTTGACAATACCGATGTCATCAACATCCAGACAACATCGATGGTGCTTTAATAACACCCCTGTGGTTTATTTAAAAAAGAAAAGGCCATGGACCAAAACTGATATTGTTTACTTGGTTGCACAAAATGACTAAATAAAGCCATATATCTCCACAAGACTTAGGAGTACAAAATGAATGTGAATGCAATAGAGAGAAAGAGAAAAGGGGGGGGAAATCACTTGCTGATGTTTATGCCGTCTAGACTTTTCTTCACCAGACAACCGAAGTTTACACATCATTCGAATCCTTTTTGGGGAGTTTTTTTTGCCATATATATTCACATCGCTAAGCAGCGATAATAATCAATTTCCATCCCAACATTTCTAAAGATGTCCATGTTGTTGTTTTTTTTTGTTTTTTTTGCAAGCCATTTAATTTTGAGTATTATCACGGACTGAAGAATTTGTTTAGTGTGCCAGCCAGACTTATACATATTTGGATGTACTGTATGTATAGAAATGGCTAAATATTATGCTTTATATTTTGTCTTTATACTAGCATAGTGAAAATGTCTGGGCATTATGGTGTTTTTTTTTTATATATATATAATATTTTTGATATTCTTAGATGTTTGCTATCTTTCATTACCACTGTTGTTCAGCACTATACATTAAACGAATATGAACAATCGATTTGATGG
The DNA here is from genome assembly GCA_024362625.1 of Silurus asotus. Classification (NCBI taxonomy): domain Eukaryota; kingdom Metazoa; phylum Chordata; class Actinopteri; order Siluriformes; family Siluridae; genus Silurus; species Silurus asotus. The sequence goes on along the minus strand of MU564352.1, from coordinate 8,710,784 downwards.
ATGTTTTTACTTCCAGCAGGAATACAAATGAATAAGGAGACAGATATACGTTTGTACAGATTTTTGCACAGTTTGTTTAAAAATGAAATTAAAAATGAAATTAAGCAGTTGAAGGGAAAACATTCTTCTCCTTTCGGCTGCTACCATTAGGGGGCGCCACAGCGGATCAGCCGTCTCCATACCCCCCTGTCCTCTACATCTGCCTCTTTCACACCAACTACCTGCATGTCTTCCCTCACCACATCCATAAACCTCCTCGTTGGACTTCCTCTTTTCCTCCTTCCTGGTGGCTCCATCCTCAGCATTCTCTTACTGATATACCCCATGTCCCTCCTTTGCACATGTCCAAACCATCTCAATCTCACCTCCCGCACCTTGTCTTCAAAACGTCCTACATGCTCTGTCCCTCTAATAAACTCATTTCTAATCCTGTCCATCGCCATCACTCCCAATGAAAACCTCAACATCTCCAGCTCTGCTACCTCCAGCTCCACCTCCTGTCTTTTACTCAATGCCACTGTCTCTAAACCAAGTAAAGTATAAACAGTGTAGTATGTACAAATTAATCTTAAATGTATATTATGATATCTTGCAAAAACTACTATTCCAATATACAGTATGTGCATTCAATGGCTGTACCATAGAAAAACATTTTTGAGAATCACATGCATGGTCCTTTTGTTCATATGCAGCAAACTATGCAATTAAACGTTTTGAAGATTTACTTTGAACAAACAAAAATCCTCCTTTAGCCTGAACTGCTTTACACACTCTGGGTACCCAATCAGTTCATTTCTCCAAACATTCAGCTGAAATACTTTGCCTGCTTCTTGTAAAACCTGCCGAAGGTGTTCTCTGTAGTTGGACGTTCCTTTCTGGCTTTGCGATCCAGTTCATCCCAAAACAGTTATACAGTATTTATATAATTATATATACTGTATAGGATTTTCAAGGACCTGCTGTAATGAAGTTCATTATTACTGTTACCATTTTCTTTTCACAATAACAGCACCCCCAGAAGTGCTTTATTTCTCTTTCACCACTGCAATATGTCTCCAGCGAAAGTAATTCCTTTAGATTATTTATCTACAATGCATGTAGGACGTTTTGGGGACAAAGTGCATGATTGAGATGGTTTGGACATGTGAAGAGGAGGGACATGGGGTATATCGGTAGGAGAGTAATGGGGATGGAGCCACCAGGAAGAAGGAAAAGAGTAAAGAGTAAAGCCAAAGAGGAGGTTTATGGATGTGGTGAGGGACGAAGGCAGATGTAGAGGATAGAGTAGTGTGGAGACTGAAGATGTGCTGTGATGACCCACAATAGGAGCAGCCGAAAGAAAAAGAAGAAAAAGAATGTAATATATATAAATTATATATTTATTTTTATATTTTTTTACATTCCCACCAAGATGCAGTCAGTCAAGGGAGATGCCATTGGTCATGTTTTGCCACATGCCTCACCCTGTGTTACATGTTCCCCCCTGGGGATCACAGAACACTGTTGGCTAATTTTGGGCTAGTGTAACTTGATGACATATCTGATGAGGGGCGTCGGAAATGTTCCAAATGTTACCTGTAAGTGAACTACAGCTGGGTGGAACATGTGTTGACTCCCCAGAGAGTACATTCAGTCCAAGCCATAGACAGCGAGATATGATAGAGAGGGACTGTTATGCAAGGAACAAATTCTTGGACAGAGTAATAAAATAATCTACTTAATTAAGAGCACAGATATCCCCCAATCACAATGGAGTTGCGCTTTGATGACCCCAATATAACTTAATAACAAGGTCGAGATGTGGCCTGGCCTGGCCTGCCCAGTAGTCCTAAAGCATGGTAATCAGTATGGGGAGATATGTAATTTATTAATAATTTAACAAATGACAGCACATAATTTAACAAAACAGAGCAATTTACACTACCATATTGTATAAAATATACAGTATATATGTATGTGGCATGGACGAGCGCCAGTTCACGAGTGGAGGACCCTGTTCCATGGATAAAAAGGAAAGAGACAAGAGCTAAAGTTGGGCTTTGAAACACCAAAAACACAGAAAGAAATATGCGCTCTAACACTGAGACAACATCGACCGCTTGGCGAGAGTAAGGCATCTCATGAGGGGGGGGATACAAACATCCTGGTAGAGTTCTAATGTACCATACAAAAATGTAAATACTGTGTGCAAATTGTATTAAAAATAAATTGTAACATGTTCAAAAGGTCCCCTGGTGGTCTAGTGGTTAGTATGCGGCGCTCTCACCGCTGCGGCCCGGGTTCGATCCCCGGTCAGGGAACCAACCCCAGCCACTCTTAGTGCCGGTCCCAAGCCCGGATAAATGGGGAGGGTTGCATTAGGAAGGGCATCCAGCGTGAAAATATGTGCCAAATCAAACATGAGGATGATCCGCTGTGGCGCCCCCTAATGGGAGAAGCCGAAGGAACCTTTTTTTTTAAGTTTGTAACATGTTCAAACTGTCGTTACTCTGGGACTACCTGTACTGTTACTTCAATAAAATAATATTCAAGTACAAGTAATCGGTCTGAAATCTATGCAAGTAAAAATAAAATGTAGCTCGTTTAATTGTTCTCAAAGTAAAATGTACCATGTTGTGTTTTTTTTTTTTAACAGCGGGGGTGGGGATTCTATTGTAGTGTTAAAAGAGCGAGGGAATATAAATCTCTAATTAGTCGTTTTTAATGAAAGGAAAACCTTTATAAATTAAAGTGCAATAAAAAAAAATAAAACTAACTCCAAACTTGAGTCTAATGTGAGTTATGCACTTATTATTATTATATTATTATTATATAATGTCTCCTGGTATGTCATTTATGAAAATGAAAGAAATCGTAATAATTAGTAATAAAAGTAATACATATTATTTAAAATGTAGTAAAATACAATACTTCAAACAACACATACTTAAATGTAAAACTACATTACAGTAACATGTGTAAATGTCATTTCAGTAGTACTAGAAGCAAAGTGGTGCCAAATCTCTCCCAAGATAAGATGTAACGAGTTCAGTACATGACAATCAACATCAAGCAGACCTTTTTAAATTTATTGTTTTTTTATGGACGCAAGAACAATAGCGCCGCCATAGGTAAAAATACACAGAATGGTATGAAGAAGAGACAAACACAGGTCAAGAGCATGTCAAACAAGTCATCTCAGCAACTTTGACAGTGGCTTGGTTGATGATGCCATATGGGCTGCTTTGAGTATTCAAGAAATTTTGCTGGATGCTACACAGAATCTTTGATGGGAGATGACAGATACAAAAGGGCAAGGTGGGCTACAGTGATTGAAATACGCACTCTTGACAACCGTGGTGAGCATAAAATCATCTCATGTCTAAGTTTGAGCTAGAACAGCTACGACAGAGGAAGAGCACATTGAGTTCCACTCACTGAAACTAGACAGAAAAAGACCAGTCTGATAATAGCATCTACAATACACACACATATAAATATGAATATGAAATATGAAACCAGTACAGAATCTTCTATTGACTATTGATTTAGACAATGCAACTCATTGAAGCAGTGAAAAATATTCCAGAATACAAATGCTCTCACATGGAGAACTGCATGAAGTGTAGAAATCGTAATTGAGCATGTTATAACCATTTGTTGTTGAAGAACCATCGGTCTACATTGAAGCGTTAGATAAATATGCACAACACAATAGAAGGTATGCAGATTTTTTTTTTCTTTGTGAATATGAACCAGTTCGAGTTTCCACCCTCTCGCTTTCATACGAGACCTGAACGCACAGATGTTGAGTGACAGAGGAAATCCTACGGCGGATATAAATAGCTCATCATTGTGGTTGAGTAACTCGATCAGCTGCTTTCTGAAGCAAACAAAGAAGTACTCTGACAGGGAACGTTCGCTATATCAAGCCACCAATGTGATAAAAAAATATCCTTGCCAGAGGAGCGAGATTTCTTATGAGCAAAACTCAAAAGTTAATACATAAAGAAAGTGCGCAGAAAGAATACAATACCAACAGAGTATTTAATGAGTGAATGATTCATGAAATACTTTTATAAGAATGATATTCTGAACCCTGGGCTACAGAACATTCCAACTAATATTATTCAATTACATTTTAACATTGTCTCAAAGCAGCTTTACACAGATAATGTAGTGATAAAGAATTAATATGTTCCTTATAAGTGTAAGTTTGTCCCTGATGAGCGACTGTGGTGAAGGAAAACTCCCCCGAGATGGCATAAGTAAGGAACCTTGAGAGGAACCAGACTCAAGAGGGAACCCATCCTCATCTGGGTTGCACCGAATGTCCATTTATTACAGATAAACAATGTTGAGGTGTGCAGTGATGGTGATCAGATGCAGACTGTAGTCCCGAGTCAGTGTAGCAGACTGTTGGCATTAATTACAGTTCAAATCCACAGAGTTCCTGTTATCACTCCCTAATTTCATGGATCTCCAGGGCGTTAATGAGAATCGACATGTTCCAAGGTTAAGGCTGAGGTTAAAGCGATAATGTTCTAAAGATAACATGTTTAGAATGTTCAGAAAACATTTCCATGATGTTTTAATGTAACTTTCCTGCATAGAAATAAACATTATGTAATTATTTTTATTATTAATATTATATAAAAGCATTGGAAATAATTTTTTTCTACACATTTTTTGCGTAAAGCCATTAAAAGCTTAACATTCGTAGCATATTCTCCTAACCTAGAATTGTTAGCTGAGATGACGGCCTGTTATGAAATATTCAGTCTGGTATGGGAACCCAATAAGTGCAGCTGAAGGACATGGAGATGCTTTAGTAAAAAAGCCTTGGCTCATCCAGAAGGATGTAACTGGATAAAGTCAGTTTCACTCCAATTACAGCTGTTATGTGAAAGCAGGGTCTGAAAATAACCCCATGCCTGGGCCACACTGTGCTGTGCAGACATCCTGCCTAAAAGCACACTGTACATGCAAGAAATGAGCAGGATTTGCCCTTTGAAAGGAGATAATATTACAGAGCGGGAAGCCGCTCTCAACTCCGACCGCCACCACACACCAACTGACGGTCAAAAGCTCTCGCACTGGCTGTCAGGACATGAGGGGATGAGAATGCAAGGATAATAAAAGAGAGTGACAGGACGGCCCGGCTAGTCAGGACACAAATCTTGGCTGTGGATTTGAAACCTGTTTGTTGCTACGTTCAGAAAGTCAGACGAGGCAGTGAGACGACGAGCCGGAGCTCCTGCAAGACACGTACTGCCAGGTGCCACTCACGCAATCACATTTTTTCCCTCAACCACAGACAAACAAGACTTTTTTGTTTTTCATCACAATGAATTGTTCTTTTAGACAAATGCATTTAAGTCTCTGAGAAACAAACAAACAAAAAACCTGTTCAGAAAAAAAACCCTGTTCATCTTGAACTCTTGAAACAGTTGTGATACACAATGAGCTGCTCCTTATTTGAAAATGATGGTGTGTAATGAATGTAATAAATAAAGCATGACAGGGTATGAGGCTACTTAACCTGAATTGTTCTATTACTCTGGTACCATAGACATTTTCGCAACGATTATATATCAAAAATATCAAAAAATTTTTGAGTATTTCACAAAAGTGAGTGCACCCCTCGCATTTTAGCAATTGATACTGTACAATACTGTACGGTCCCCTGGTGGTCTAGTGGTTAAGTGGTTCGATTCCCGGGTCAGGGGACCATCCCCAGCCACTCTCAGTGCCGGTCCCAAGCCCGGATAAATTGGGGAACATGTGCCAAATCAAACGTGCGGAGGATCCGCTGTGGCGACCCCTAACGGGAGAAGCCGAAAGAAAGAAACTGTACAATACTGTAGAAATGAAACTTGGATATATTTTACAGTAGTCAAAGTGCAGTTTTCAGAGCAGTACAGATTTATTGTCCTCTAAAACTAACAAAACATACATCTATTACAAATTAGCTGGCAACAAAAGTGAGTACACCCTCAGTGATAACAGCTGTATGTGGTTTACCCGTGCAAAACCACATGATCTATTCATCATGTTCATGTTTTTGTCTGCTTGACAGGACCGCTGCACAGTGTGTATCTTTTATTAGAGCAGTTAAAATTTGGTGCTTTGAGTCTAATTCTCTCATACTGACCACTGGATGTTCAACATCATGTGCCCCTCATGGTAAAGAGAGAATTCGAATTGCTGCTCTCCACTATGATGCAGAGGCTATAAGAAGATCAGTATCACCCTGAAGCTGAGTTACAGTACAGTGGTCAGGGTCATACAGAGGTTTTCCAAGATGGGTTCCACTCGAAACAGACTTCACAAGAGTCCATGAAAGAGGTTAAATCCTTGTGCTGTGTGTCAGGTGCAGAAGCTACTTAAAAAAACAGGCACCTGAATGCTGCAGTGTTGCTTTAGAGGTTGCAGAAGTGGAAGGTCCACTTGTCAGTGCCCAGACTATCCGCCGTACACTGCAGCAAGTCGGTCTGCAGGCCGTCGTCCCAGAATGAAGCCTCTTCTGAAGCCTGCTCACAGGAAAGCCTTCAAACAGTTTGCTAAAGAACCTGTCCAAGAGCTTGAATTACTGGAACCATCTCCTGTGGTCTGATGAGACTAACATAAACTTGTTTGGCTCAGATGATGTCCAGCATGTGTGGTGATGCCCTGGTGACGATAACCAAGAAAATTATGTCTTGGCTACAGTCAAGCATGGTGGTGGTTGCATCATGGTCTGGGGTTGCCTGAGTGCTGCTGGTACTGGGGAGCTGTGGTTCATTGAGGAAAACATTGATTCCAACATGTACTGTGGCATTCTGAAGCAGAACATGATGCCCTCGCTTCTCCAAACACACAGCCAAGATGACATCTGCATTGCTGAAGATCCTGAAGGTGAAAGTGATTAAGTGGCCAATTATCTATCTCCAGACCTGAACACTGTTGAGCACCTGTGGGATGTCCTCAAGCGGAAGGTGGTGAAGCGCCATGTGTCTAACATTCAGCAGCTCTGTGATGTCATTATGGAGGAGTGGAAGAGGATCCCAGCAACAACCTGTGCAGCTCTGGTGAATTCCATACCCCGGAGGATTAAGACAGTGTTGGATAACAGTGGTGCTCACACAAAACATTTCCACTTTAGACACAGTTTTGACATGTTCTTTTAGGGTGTACTCACTTTTGCTGCCATTTATTTAGCTAACTGGCTGAATGTTGACTACTCTAAAGTATATCCAAGTTACATTTCTATAATTTTGTCCCTTCAAAATACATAAAAAAACAGTTGCTGAAATCTGAAGGGTGTATTCACTTTTGTAAGATACTTTTAGTGCTGCAGAAAAGCCTGTAAAAGAAGTTCTCTGTCCTGAAGACTAAAAAATACACTGCAAAACACTGAATGATTGTGTGTGCATATTATTGTGTATATATTTAGTGTAAACTGTCTGAAAAACAGACAGAGAGATTAGTTAGGTAGGTAGACACCGACAGACAGATTTAATATATACTACTAATTTTCAGACAAGACGGACAGACAGACAGACAGACAGACAGACAGACAGATAGATAGACAGATAGATAGATAGATAGATAGATAGATAGATAGATAGATAGATAGATAGATAGATAGATAGATAGATAGATAGATAGATAGATAGATAGATAGATAGACAAATAGATAGAAAACAAGACATACAAACAGCCAGCCAGCCAGCCAGCCAGCCAGTCAGCCAGATAGATAGATAGATAGATAGATAGATAGATAGATAGATAGATAGATAGATAGATAGATAGATAGACAGACATGCAGACAGACAGCCAGCCAGCCACATAGATAGATAGATAGATAGATAGATAGATAGATAGACAGACAGACAGACAGACAGACAGACAGACAGACAGACAGACAGAAACAGAAAAAAATGTACAGATAATATGTATGTAGAAAAGTAGGAAGTTAGACAGACAGATAGACATCTGGATATGACACTAAAGCGGGCTTAAATAAATGAGCCATAGTTGACACCAAACATGTAGCACTTTTACACAACTAACAATCTCAGGCTGTCAGAATGTACAGTCTGTGCTGGAAACAAATCAGCCACAAGCCTATTTTTCACAGGGACTATTTACATAGTCCTTTTTTTTCCCAAAATCACTTGTGATTCTGTTTTTTCTTAATTCAACATAAAAAATAATAAAAAAAAATAAAAAGAATAATGCACTGCAAGCATTTTAGCTTCAGCAAAACATTACATGTATGCCACAAATTCAACCTTATATTTATTACACATTCTTCTTATAGCAAAGCCCATTTACACCAGTCGCTCGGTTCCAGTTGTACCTTTCTGTTTTTTATGTGTCCTACAGCAATTCTCCGAAGTTTTTTCTCCAATTTTAGTTATGTTTAAAGTCTGCATACATGATAAATTAATTCTGTATGATCCTGTCATTGTAAGCTCATTGTTACAAACACGCCAAACAGGTTGTATTGTGGTTGGGACGCACACAATGTAAGGTGCTACTGTCATCATAATTTTTCATTTCTTTTATTCACCTTGTTTTAATTTATTGACTATCAAAACTTCTGCACTTCAAATCACAGAAAGCAAAGCTTTTTATTTCTTTCTTTTTTTGAAATCAGTTTGTTCTTGAGAAATGGTTAATATTGAGGATGTTGAGAAAACTAGGAATGAAACTATGAATGATATATTGTACAATGTGTCCTTCTTTAATAAATGAAACAATGTTAGTGTTGAGAAATTGTTATGCAATAAGAGAAATTAAACATTCCAGGATATGATGTTATTGCAAAATAATGCTGTGGCACAAAGAAAATCTCAAATCTCATTTTGTCTATGATTTAATAAATGATGTAAACCCAAAAACAAACTACAGTTTTACAGATGAGATAACCTAATGCTGTGTGAAGCACCTCTTCCAACTGTCACTGCCCTCATCTTGTGGCACCGAATGTCCATTCATTGCAGTTCCATTGTTGAGGTTTATGGTAATACAGGTAAACTGTATATTACTATACATAGACACCATATCCTATACCTTTTGCACCTTCTGTACATCCCTCTATCAATCACTTTCACCTCTGTAAATATTGACCCATACCCTAATTTATCATATTGCTATGTATTGAACAGGTACTTTGCACAAAGACCATAAAGATTCATTTTATCGAATCGAATCGAATCGAATCAGTGCTTAAATGCAGAAATGTTCATGAATCCTGTAGTAAAACCACCTGCCTAATATTGCATAAGCCCCGCCCCCACCCCTTGGGACACCAAAACAGTCCTGAGCTGATTCTATGTAGGTGTGTTATGGTATCTGGCACCAAGAAATTGGAAGCAGATTCTTTAAGTCTTGTAATTTGCAAGATGGCACCTCCATTTAAAGGGCGAATCAACAGCTTGAACTCTTTGTCATGATCCTCTGAACAATGTTTGCAGTAAGCTGCTGGAAGACACCTACACCATTAGGGAATACAGTTCACATAAAGGAGTGTTCTTGTGGTCAATCTAACATTCATATGAAAGCCAGGAACATTGCCCAGAGCATCACCTTTTCTCCACCGGCTTGCTTTCTTCCAATTGGGCATCCTGGTGCCACGTCTTCCCCAGGTAAGTGGTGCACACACACCGAGTCGTCCATATGATGCAAAAGAACATACAATTCATCAGACCAGTCCACTTTCTTTTCTTGTTCAATGGTTTCAGCAATGGACAGGAATTGGCATGGGCACTCAGACCGGATATGAAGCTCGATACTCAGGAAGCTGTGGTGCACTGGTAGTTTCAGTGCCATTCTTTCATAGCCAGGATTTCTTTTTTCAGAAGTTTGTTTTACAGATCTGTGGAATCTTATGGGTTTGATTTTTGCTCCTTACGCTCATCAATGATATTTGGTGCCTATGACTTTATAGGTTCACCAGTTGTCCTTTCTTGGTCCACTTTTATTAGATATTAACCACTGCACTCCAGGAACACCCCACAGGACCTCCCATTTTGGAGACGTTCTGACCACGTTGTTCAGATCCTTACTTGTGCTCATTTTTCCTGCTTCCAACAGATCAACTGATCTGCTGCCTGTAATATTCCACTTCTTGATTGCATCAAGTTAATCAATGGTACTCTTTTCTCATAGCTTCACGTTCATTCTTCCACTGTTGTTGTTTTTTCCTGAATATTAAATGATCATCCTCCAACGTCTCATCTGGCACAGAACTGCTTTAGCAATGGATCATTTTCTAATTTGTCTCAAGAGCCTCATCCTCTCTATTTTATACATAACTGACATATTCCTTCATACATATTGCAACTTTCCTGGCTCGACCATCTCTTCATTCTCTATTGTACTCTGTATCAGGTGATCAAATCGTATGTAAACGAGAGCAGATCTGCTGTGTGTGAAAATGCGCTTTGCATGACGTGCATGTTCAAAACGAGCATCTTCATCAGCTTGTTTCTCGCTGTTACTATGGAAACAGTCAAATGAACCAGGCATGAGTAATGAATAATATCTTTGTACCACAATGTTCTGAAGATGTTCGATTTGGGGCTGTTAGGCTAAAGACGCCTGGATAGCAGTGACTTGAACTTTAGCTTTGGGTTTAAAAATATCTGTCCGTTCCCCACATGAAACCCATAATGCCACTTAGATGTGAGAGAATGTGTGTGTTGGCAAGGACACTCTGCCCTGAGATTATCACACCACATGGCAGGTGTAACTGACACCCTCTCTCCCACCTGCAGGTTTAGGAAAACCCCTCAGCAGATAACAGTCTTACTCACAGGGACACACTGACACATAAAGGGGAAACACAGCAAATTAGCTTTGCATTCACAATGCTTTTATCTTGCAATTCAATTAACACCAAGATCACAATCTTCCATAATAAAGATACTCTGCTACTCTACTAATGAATATGTCTCATTCTGGTATCTAAAATGACTGACCTGCATACCTGAAACATCTCCAGTATTTTATATTGTATAGTAAACAGCTTTATGCATTATCTAATACACAACTTTGAACGTTTTTTTTATTTTTTCATCCATCCAAAGCCTCGTTATTTACTCTTGGTGATACAAAGTACACTTAACTCACAAAGCTGCTTGTAGAAAAATGGGATTAGGAGCCTTTTTTTTAGGGAACAAACGTCAGATGTGTTTGAGTGTGACATAAATTACACAACAGCGACATCTAGTGACAAAAAACGAACTGCAATCTGCTTGCTGTCTGTCCTTCTCTGTACAGTCACACAGACCTGACATAACTTTATGGCCACCAATCAGACAAAACGTTATGACCACCTGCCTAATATTGTGCTGGTCTAATCTTTTGCTGCTAAAACAGTCCTGACACGTCGAGCATTAACTTCTTCAGCAGTTTGAGCTACAGTTGGATCGGACCACACGGGCCAGCCTTCACTCCTCACATGCATTGATGAGCCTTGGTCGGCCATGACCCTGTCACGGGTTCACCACTGCTCCTTCCTTAGACCACTTTTCATAGATACCACTGCAGACACCCCAGCCATTACAACTTGGCCCTTGTTGAACTCGCTCAAATCCTTCCACTTGCCCATTTTTCCTGCTTCGATCACGTCAACTTTGAGGACAAAATGCTGCATAATATACATCATCAACAAGTGCCATGAAGAAGAGATAATCAGTGTTCATCAGTGGTTAACCAGTCATAATGTTATAAATTTTATATATTTTCACCATATTTTGACCAATATGTCATTTTGCCAAAGTATCAACAAAGGGAGGATCAGAGCAATTATTATAACTATTTCCTTTAAACTACAGCAGTTCCCCTTTTTTGTTTCGGAATAAACATGCTGTTATTTATACATTTATAGCTGCATCATATGTTGTAGAACATCCACAAAATACAGTGTTTATCCTGTTTTTTATTGATATACAGTGGTAGCAGCGATAAATATTTTTCCTCTTTCTTTTATTCTCTCATGAATAAAAAGATATTGAGAAAACCCTGGTCTGAAAACAACTTTACCTCTGATTGCTTGCAAATCACTGTTGTTACAATATTTTTTCATTCGGTGTTTGCGCAATTCACGTCCCTGTGTATGTTCTTAATTTCCTGAACCCAAAAAATATATTTAATTTCAACGAGTGCTTATACGATAAACAGATCATTTTCCTTGCAGCTGGAACTTTCAGAGCTGCTTGTATTGAAAACTATATGCAACACCTTTAATCAGAATTGAGAATTGAATACGATCCACCCCCCATTACGACGCAGTGTGATCCGATTTCTATTTGATTAAACACAATGCGATTAGATGGAAATATATAATTCTATACAATTCAATTATGGTCCAGATAGTTTGCTGTTATTTCTACGATTCAGACAGACAGCAAATCAGAAATGTACTTAAGTGCCTTCTGACTTCTTACTTTTTCACAAACAGGCCTTAAAAAAGAAAAACGATTCAGTAAAACCAGGCGTTCTTTTCCTGTTGTGTCTCCAGGAAGTTACAGCTCTACCTCTGCCATGTTAATCTGTATTCTATGCGACTCACAGGACACGCCTCGTTCTCCATAGTGTTGTGATACGTCATATTTACGAAGCAGCAGCGTTGCTGAGAGAACGCACTTCGAGAAACAGTTCGATCTACATATCAAATATTAGTCTGAAATTATTGGGTACTTTCCAAACAATAAACAAATTGTGCATCAGCTCTCTGTTTATTTCACTTAAAACTTTTACTGGTGCAAATAATTTCAAAACCATGCATCACAATACAAATGCCATTTATCCAATGCAAACTTTTTTAAATCGATGCATCACGTTGTTATATTTTATGCCAACGAACCGATGGTTCGGTGAATCTTAACAACCCTAATTCTAGGGAACTTAGGGAAAAAGGTGTGGGACACGCAGGACGAGGTGCCATCCCATTGGAGGGTTTACGCACATTCACACACATTAGGGACAGTTTTGGAAATGCCAATCAATCTAGAAAGTGTGTCTTTTGCAGAGAAGGAAACCAGATTACCAGGAGGAAACCCTCAAAGCACAGGAAGAACGTGCAAAATGCACACAGGGTAGGTGGAACCCAAATCCACCAGCTTGGGTGGGGAGCAAGGATAGACATGGCAAACATTTAAGTGACCCTTTTTGCTCCCCCTCCCCACCGTGTACATTATAACATGCAGTATATTAGAATGTGGTATATATGAGCAGCAGGAATGTGTGCACTGGGTTTAAGGCTAAAGAGTCCACAGTGGTTGAGAAGGTATCTGCTCTTGCTTTGACAGCCCTGATGCTTCTGCAGGATAGAATAGGCTGAAAAGCTGTTTTGATGTCATGAAAAAAGAGGTTGGATCTAATCTTGCCAGCATGCTTTTCCTTTTTTTGGAGTGTTTCCTCCAGAGCATGAATCTTTAGGATTTAACCCTATTTTTATCCATTAGGTTGGAGCTGTAGCCAGAGCAAAACATCTGGATGGTTCTCTGGATTGTTGAAGATTCGCATTGAGTTCACTTAGTTGTGATGAGAAGTCTCTGGTCACCATCTGGATGACTCCAAGTCACGTTTGGACCCTTTTTTGATGTCTGGGGGTCTTATGTTCATTCTCCACTCCAAGTGCGCACTCGGACATTAAAACGCCATGAACGCGTCTGAGGGACTGGGAGTCCTGAACCGGACGCAGGAGCGGCTGGAGGAAGCGAGGGGCTGCTGCAGCTTCACCTCCGCCTCTGCCGCCGCCGCTGCGGCCACGTCCGTCACCGAGGCGCTCATGGACCACAATCGCGAGCCGTTCGTGGCGCGTCTCGTGCAGATCGCCGTGCTCTGCGTGCTCTCTCTCACCGTGGTCTTCGGCGTCTTCTTCCTCGGCTGCAACCTCCTCATCAAGTCCGAGAGCATGATGAACCTGCTGACGGAGGAGCGCAGACCTTCCAAAGACGCGGAGATGATCACCGCCGCGTAGCGCGCGCAGTCTAGACTTTCACAGATTTCTGCTTCTGAGTTGAACTTGTGCCTCTTCTTCCTTTTAGACTCGTGCACATGATTTAAGACTGCAAAATAAAGCATGCTAAAATAATACACACACACACACACACACTGATGATATTGATATGTATAGTTTAGAAATAGAATAAAAGAATAATAATATACCTATTAATATTAATGTTGTTGTTGTTGTTGTTGATGATGATGTTGTTATTATATTAACAAAATGGCAAGTAATGCAGTAATTAATTATTTATTCATAACTACATATATATGTGGGGAAATACATAATTTCACACCAAGTTCTGAAGGACTTTCTTCTTATATCACAACTGAATTAAATCAGAAATTTCAGAAGGAGCTTTAGTGGAAAGTGTGTGTAAAGAGCACAGACAGACAGACAGACAGACAGACAGACAGACAGACACACACACACACACACACACACATGTGGTAAGTGAATCTTCTTGTGCATATGAAAACATTTGGAAATTGTAAGGTGTAATAAAATGTAGAAAAGGTAGAGTAAAAGAATACGTGCTATTCTTTTTTATTGTTGATTGTCATTTATATGTTCAAGCTTGACACGTTCGGGCTGATCTGTTTTCATGCATCTATTCTTTTATGCATTTTTCATGCAGTCATGCGTGCAATAAAAAGAACCACCCCACTCTGGCAACCTCAAAATATACTCTACACATTGAAAGATTTGAGGAGATATCTTAGCTGTAACATTGTGAAGGACAAAACTTTAGACCATGATTTAGAACCACATATTTACTACAGATGCCCAAGCACAGGGTGTCCTGAGGATCTGATGACAGTGCCATCAAACACTATTCCTACACTATCATGTTAATGTTGATGCCATGTTTCATCTGTAAGGTAACAATCTATCCAAAAGAAAGTGCAAATTAATAAATAATACATTTGTGTATATGTATACACTCCTGGGAATAAAAATAATGGATAAAACACTAAATGTAAAAAAAAAAAAAAAAAATGTGGTTTAGTGCAGTGAAATGTTTGAAATTTAGGGTTTCTTCTTAATAACATTTTAGGGACCTCATAACCACTGACGTGCTCATAACTCATTAGGTTTAAATGTATATTGACTAACATATGGGTTCTTCTTCTTCTTCTTTCGGCTTCTCCCATTAGGGGTCACCACAGCGGATCATCCGTCTCCACAACCCCCTGTCCGCTACATCTGCCTCTTTCACACCAACTACCTGCATGTCTTCCCTCACCACATCCATAAACCTCCTCCTTGGTCTTCCTCTTTTCCTCCTTCCTGGTGGCTCCATCCTCAGCATTCTCCTACTGATATACCCCATGTCCCTCCTCTGCACATGTCCAAACCATCTCAATCTCACCTCCCTCACATTGTCTCCAAAACGTCCTACATGCGCTGTAAACTCATTTCTAATCCTGTCCATCGTCGTCACTCCCAACGAAAACCTCAACACCTTCAGCTCTGCTACCTCCAGCTCCACCTCCTGTCTTTTACTCACTGTCTCTAATCCATACAACATCTCAGGTCTCACCACAGTCCTATAAACTGAGTAACATACGGAATAAAAAACAATATTCTCAAAAAAGCATTATACAAATCAAAATGAATAGAATTTTTGGAAACCAATAACATTGAATGGAACAACATTCCTTCTTCCTATGAAACGCTTTCTGCAGGTTTACCAACCAGACTGAAACATTTAAAGAAGAAAACTTTATAACTTATTTTATCGATTTGTTTCATTCTTGCTCATTTCGTGAACAATCATTTGACCAGAATTAATATTCTGCCATTTTGGGCTGCTTTAAAAAAGCGTGTTTATGGTGTTGTGCAGATACGAGACACAATAACAGCTGAAAGGCAACTTGGCAGTAAGTAACGTATCTCCAGAACTCATCTGAAGTGAAGTTATGAAGAAAAAAAAGGGGGATGACAGATTAGAGCGCTGTCTAACATGTCACTATAATAGATACAAGATATACACAAAAGTATTGGGACTTCAGACTATTTCTATCTACAGTGGTGTGAAAAAGTGTTTGCCCCCTTCCTGATTTCTTAACTTTGTGCATGTTTGTCACAGTTTAATGTTTCAGTTCATCAAACTCATTTAAATATTAATAAAAGAGAACACAAGTGAACACAACATGCAGTATTTAAATGACGGTTTTTATTATTGGGGGGAAAAAAAAATCCAAAACTACATGGCCCTGTGTAAAAAAGTGTTTGCCCCCTGAACCTAATAACTGGTTGGGCCGCCCTCAGCAGCAACAACTGCAATCGAGCGTTTGTGATAACTTGCACTTAGTCTGTTACTGCGCTGTGGAGGAATTTTGCTCCACTCATCTACGCAGAATTGTTGTAATTCAGCCACAGGATTTTCGCGCATGAACCGACTTTTTAAGGTCACCCCACAGCATCTCAATAGGATTTAGGTCAGGACTTTGACTAGGCCACTCCAAAGTCTTCATTTTGTTTTTCTTCAGCAATTCAGAGGTGCAACACTTTTTCACACCACTGTATATGTGCTTCTTCCCCAAACTGTTACCACACAGTTAGAGACACACAATTGCATAGAATGACTTTGGATGCAGTAACATTTCATTTTCCCTTCACTTAAACCAGGAGACCCAAACCAGTCCTACCATGACAATACCCCTCCTGTGCACAAAGCCAGATCCATGAAGATCTGATTTACATGGTTTGGGGTGGAAGATCTCCTGCCAAAAAACTCTAAACTCAACCCTACTTAATGCCTTCGGGATAAATGTGAACGTTGACTGCACCCCAGGAATCTTCACCTCACCTACATCAGTATCGACTTTACTAATTTGGCTGAACGATCACAAATCTCCACAAAGCACACTCTAAAATCTACACTGGAATGCCAGATTACAAACTTAATATAAATTTAACTCTTAAATTCTACAAACTTGGAAAGTGCTAATTTAAGTATTTCAGGAAGAGGTAGGTCTTCAGTCGTCGCTTGAAGATAATCAGGGACTCTGCTGTACGGACATCTAGGGGAAGTTCATTCCACCACCTTGGTGCCAGAACAGAGAAGAGCCTTGAAGTGTACTTACCTCTCATTCTGAGAGAA
Source organism: Silurus asotus (assembly GCA_024362625.1). Taxonomy (NCBI): domain Eukaryota; kingdom Metazoa; phylum Chordata; class Actinopteri; order Siluriformes; family Siluridae; genus Silurus; species Silurus asotus. The sequence continues at coordinate 8,693,691 of MU564352.1, read as the reverse complement.
GGAGGTACCAGTCGAGAAGTGCTGGAGGATCTCAGACAGCGTGGTGCAGTGCGAGATGTGATGAGGTCACTGAGGTAAGATGGTGCTGGTGATTTTTGGCCTTGTAGGCAAGCATCAGTGTTTTGAATCTGATACGTGCATCTGATACGTTTACATGAGCAAATATCTATATGACTGATCAAATATTTACCTTTAAAAATAAACATTCTGGATCCAAATGTCTAATGATAAGATGATTGTTACCTAATAGCAAAACCTGTTATATTTTCGGTGATCGAAGGTTTAATTATACAAGGGCTTTTTTCCTATTTTCATTTTTATTTATTTATTTGCTTGTTTTCTGTTTGCTAATTTATTTATTTGTTTGTTTGTTTAAAAAATCACTGAAAGGTCAAATCGAGGGGAGAAAAAACGTGGAGAATCTGGACATCAGTTTTGTACAAGACTAAGCCAGTATTAGTCATGTGACACTGTCAAACGTGACTCACCCTTAATCAGGGGTAAAACAGATGGTGAAGGAGACATATGTGATAGAAGAGAAAGTAATCCAAATGAGAGATTAGAGTTAAATGCTGCTGGCTATCACTGACCCTAATCCTGGGCCAGATCATACATACAACATAAACACTCACATGAACAAGCTATAAACATATGCATGATGATTATAATCACAAACACAATCACACGGGCCTCTCTGTTCAGCTTCTGTAACTTGAAAAGTCCGCAGACGTACGTCCTGCGTTGACCTCCTTCTGCGTTACCGCAAAGATCCACGTCTGCGATCAAAGCCAAGGCTTGGTTTGAATGGCTCAGCTGTGAGGTCTGGCATAAATATATCTATAAATCAGGTCTATAAATGTCACAGGTGGTATAAAAGCTACAGTTAGTGGAAGAGAACATGTTTTGTGGAGGAAAAGGTTCGTCTGAGAATAGCTGTGTAATCAAGATGGAGAGTGAAAAGGAAGCAATGGTCCGGGGAGAGGGCAGTACCACAGAATGCCACAGAGTGCCCCCTCCCTGCTGAGCGAGATGAGGCGACGGCTTCAATTCTGAGAAAAGAGGGAGCGAGAAAAAGAGATGATGGAGGAAAAGGTCACTCCAGGTGGCGGGGCTGTCAGGGAGCGACACGCTGCTGAGGAGTGATGTGGTATTAGGAGCTGACGGAGCTGCAGAAACGGCACTGGACGAGAGGAAATGTCAGGGCGAGAGTACAAACACACACATGCATAAATGCTAGCATGACAGTCAAGATTTAAGAGAAGAAACCAAAACTCGGTCGGACGTCCCTGTCCAAACAGCAAGAGTCACGCAATGAAGAGATACGGCTTTTACACTTTCCAAATGATAAACATAAAAAAATGAAGCACGAGCAATTATATACTTGTTAATAGAAACAGCTATGTAATTAGCCAATCACATGGCAGCAGCACAATCTATAAATTCTCGGCTAAAGGATCTCGACTGCATAGTTGTAAAAAGCTACCAGAAGGTTAAACAGTACCTGAAAATCAGATTTGAGTAAAAATATAGAGACCTTACTGCAAAACCTACTTCATTACAAGAGTCTGAGTATCTGATTTGATCAGTACTTAAGTATTCTTCCTTCCCTTCCTTCCTCTCCTTTCTTTACAGGAAGCTGTAAAGCTCAAGCTTCCACATGACATGATATAATATCACAATATATGATATATTAATACAGAATTTAAGAATCTGGTATTTTACAAAAACACATGAAGTCTCATCAATTTAGAATCTTTTTAATGTATTTGTATTCGTACAGCGTTTTTAATGGAAAGTGTCTTCACAGAGAGAAAGCAGTTATAAAAGAATGTATAAGTTTAATCCTAATAATTGTTTATCCCTAATGAGTGAGTCAGTGCTGTAGTCTTCAGCTGTTGTAGTAGACAGTAGCAGTGCAAATCCATCCTCAAATTTCTTGAGTTGCTCAGTAACTTCATGGATCTTCAGCCTATTGGTGTGGATCGATACGATACGATACGATACGATACGATACGATACGATACTCCCATTGTAATTTTATCAACTTTGTTCAGGATCTGGGATAATTTGACTATTAATTCAGAAATACTCATGTAGAGAAAGACTATTTTTAACTATCAAAGTTATGGCAAATCCACTTCAGTTTTTTTTTTATTTTATTTTATTAATTTATATCCATCAAGTCATATTAAACAGTTTCACAGAAGATGTTGCTCATTTGCTAATCTAACGCTGAACAACAACTACGAATAACGATAACAGGAATTGACCTGCGGTGATAATAAAAGGAGGGAATTTCCTGTTTATATGATGCAAACCCAATGTAGTGACTGAGTTTTATCAGTGGAAACGTTCAAACGTTCAAAGTTTATAAAGACTCTGATAAGATTGATATTAGTATAGATTTGCTTTATGCATTACAAGGAATTTTTTTACGCTGAAATGGATTCATGACTGCAAAAGATCTAAGTAATTAAACTATTCACCAAGTCACACACATTCATTTTGAAATAAAAATGCTTTAAAAGTGAAATTTAGTTCAGGATTCGATGTAGATCTTTAAAGACACGTTTTTACGTTGTTTCTTTTTTTCAGCACAAGGAACTATTTTAAAACTCAGTGTTTAAGGCTTTGGTTTACCGATTGGAATGTTGAATCTTGGGGGTTTAATCCCTGGTATCACCAAGCTGCCAATCTCGGGGCCCCTGAGCAAGGCCCTTAACCTTTAATCCTCTAAGTATCATTGCTGACCCTGTGCTCTGACCCCAGCTTTCTAACATCACTGAATATTCGAAGAAAGAATTTCACTGTGCTGTAAATGTACATTTGACAAGTATAAAGCAGCTTTCTTTCTTTTCTTTTTCAACAGGATGTATTTTAATTATTTTTTTTTATTTGAAAAAAGCTGCTTATTTTCTTTATCGGAGTTCATATGGAAATGATTTACTCCAAACTGTGATGATGTAAGACAGGCCTTTTTCCTAGACAGATTTTGTTTCTCATCTTTTTTTTTTTTCCAAGAAAAACAAAACAAAACATCAGTCTGGTCGATTACATCACGAGAACTGCAGACTCACCGTCACTAAGCGATGAAACCTGCAGGTCAAACACGACACAGGAAGTGCAGATAGATCCATATCTCAAACGCCCACCAATTAGAGGGAATGATTTGGTAAAGCTGATGCCTCATGGATAAGAGCGGGTTTATATATATATATATATATATATATATAAGCTCTGGATTTTGGCATGGTCTGATTATTTTCAAAACTTCTCAGCTAAAACAATACCATCTTGTGAATCAAGTCCATTAAAGTATTTCCTAGTATCAAGTATTTCCTAGAATAAGATTAGGTAATGATTGATTTGATTAAAGATTGACTTGATTTGCCGAGATGAAACCAGTTATAAGACATTGATTGAAAACCTTGATGTAGTCTCGCTTTATTAGAAAATCATTTTGCTTATTTTAATCATTTGCCCAAATGCAAGAAAAACTGTAGCAAGTAAAAGATGTATAGTAATTGGTTGAATGTTCTTTTGGTTTTGTTGTATTCTAATAATAGGCAAAAAATCTAAAAATATCTGGTACAGAAACACTTATGGAAGTCCTAAAAGGACATGCATTATACGATTTCTTTCTTTCTTGATTTCTCCTGATCTCAACATGAGTTGTTTTCTCGTTATCACAAATTAATTTTCTTGTGATCTTGACATGGCATTGTAATCAGTAGTTGTGTGTAATCAGTTTTTCTGTGTAATAATAAGAACGTTTTAGAGGCAGCATCATCGCAGCATCATGGATGATTGCATTCGATTTTACTTTGATCAGGGACTCGCTCAAACTGAAAGAGCTCTGTGTCTGTGCCGCAAACCATTCAAACGGCATCTTTCATGCATCATTCGGCATCATTTTCCAGACGTCTCTGTGATTCAAGTTGCCTGGCAATGAAACTAACACATTCAGGGTTTCTATATCTTCTTCATCGATAAAGTTGGAGATCTGACAGCCTCCTTCTCAAGTGTCAGACACACATGTGTAAATTGTCAATCACAGACAGAGACAGAACTATTTCAGTTCATCTATGATGCTTAATAAAGCTGCTTCCAGAGCGTGCTCTAATCCCGAATGCACAGAAAAAAGTGATCGTGATCAGGAGGAAATAATGTTTATGTCAAGATCATGAGAAGATTAATTTGTCATAACAAGAAAACAACTTATGTCGAGAAAATGAAGACAAAAAAAACATCTAGTGAGCAGCAGTTCTGCTGGTAAAAACTGATGAGCGATATCTGAGAAGAAGTACCAGGTTGGTTCGAGCTGACAAGAAGGATACTGTAACTCAAATAGTCACTCTGTACAGGAGTGAGCTACAGAAAAGCATTTCAAAAAAAGCACAGTGAACCTGGATGTGAATCGGCTACAACAGCAAAAGACCACACTGGGCTTTTGTACCATTTGCCATGAATAAGCAACTGAGATGACACTGGAAACACTCTGGGAAACTGTGTAAGACTCCTAGTTCCTAAACTCTGGAATAGTCTTCCTGACAGTGTTCATGGTTCAGACACACTCTTCCAGTTTAAGTGCAGATTAAAAACGTATCTTTTTAGCAAAGCCTACACATAACACACGTCACATCATAACCTTGTGCTTGAGAACATCTGATCACATGCACATTATCAACTTGTGCTGTTAATATCATGAACAGCAGCTACGCTTATTCCTCTCCATTGCTTCTCTTTCTCTCCCCATCCCGAGGCATCCTGAGGTTGTTCCAGCCCCAGTCACGTCCCACCTCATGAAGATTGGGGACCTTAAAAGAAGTAGATGCCAAACCCGTAAACATCCCGAATCATCTAGAGACATACCATGTGCCAATTGGATCCCACTTCATGTTGAGTTTTGACACTGGACCTCCTGGAGTGTTTTAATGCTCTGGCATGGAGAAGCTGGTGTTGGATCTGTGATGATCACACATGTTGAGCTATTTTATGAGTTTTTCAGTAGCTCCTAGGTTTATAACCACAAATGACTGTATACGATTATAGAAAGAATATTACTTATAATCACACACTCCAGTGCTCATGTTAGTTCTCACTCTCCAGTGTTCTGTATTGTTTAAAGTCTATAATCACACTCTTGATGTCACCCAAATGAGGATGTGTTCCCTTTTGAGTCTGGTTCCTCTCAAGGTTTCTTCCTCATAACATCTAAGGGAGTTTTTCCTTCTCACAGTCACAATGGCTGCTCATCAGTGATAAATACACATCGTTCACCTTCACTGTTGATTTCTGTAAAGCTGCTTTGAGACAATATCTTCTGTGAAAAGCTTAAAATAAATAAACTCGACTAGACTTGACCTGAAAATCTTTCCCTGGTATGTTTTTCGATCAACCTGTGCAAACTGTATCTCCAGATTCCTGTTCTTAGGTGATAAGATTGGAAACTGATGATTTTCTACGTATCGGAGATGTATAGAGAGTAAGCCAAGACAAGACAGCTCACTCTGTCCCTCAAAAAATGTATATTTATTTATTCTTGCCCAAATGAACTCACACTGTTAAATCAGTTGTTTATAAATTCCTTGTTTTTAGGGCGAACCGTGTGCATGCGTGTGCATGTTCCCTGGACTCCTCTTATGTCCCAGTTGGGAGAAACAGCTGCAGCGCCGTTTTATCACTCGTAGGACAGACTGTCCCCTTGATTCAGTGGTGTGCGAGGAAAAGGAAGTGACAGCCGCTTTTACCCCGTCCCTTCCTTTTTTTTGTTCAGCGCAGCGTTTCTAACCGATGATTGATAGCAAAAGGCATTTGAAAGCACCACTGCACTGGAGCACGTCCCTAGTGCTTGTGCAACAGACAAAAATATTGCGTAACGAGACCGTAATGGGAATTGACGCTCTGAGCTACAGGCTGAATATTACAATAACAAGCTTCCTCTTTTTCTCCCACTTATTGGAAAACTTTGTGCAGTGACAGTGAGGATGTATGATATACATAGGAGACTGAATATTTTCGTGCATGCTGTCACTCTTCCGTTCTGATCAAAGCACATAAAATTAGACTTACATGAAATTAGGAAATCATAGAAATAGTCACACGATTTGGCCATAAGTATTGTGACACCCAATTTTTCCGACTATGCGTGGTTTCTCAATGGAGGAGCAAAATTGTATAGGAAAGAATTCGGTCCCATTAAACTTTGGTCATCATTGCAGTAAGAGACACAAACCTGATCCAACATGACAATGCCCCTGTGTACAAAGCCAGTTCCATGAAGATATGCTTTACATGTGATAATGCTATAAACCCCATTGAACAGCTTTGGGATAAAAATTGGAACGCTGACTGCACCCCAGGCCTCCTCACCTCACCAACATCAGTACCTTGTTTCTAAATGAGCACAAATCTCCACAACCACATGCTAAAATCTCGAACACCTTCTGATCAGTCAGAATCCAGACTAGACCTTACATTTTTAACTTAACAAAGCAAGTGTTAGTTTAAGTGTTTCAGGAAGAGGAAGGTCTTTACCTGTTGCTTGAAGGGACTCCGCTGTTTGGACATCTAGTTAAAGTTCACTCCACCACCTTGGTGCCAGAACAGAGCAGAGCCTTGAAGTATGCTAATCTCTTACCTTGAGAGAAGGTGGCACCAGTCGAGCAGTGCTGAAGGATCTCAGGCAGCGTGGTGCAGTGCGAGCAGTGATAAGGTCTCTGAGGTAGGGGAGTGCTGGTCCATTTTTGGCCCTTGTAGGCAAACATCAGTGATTTGAATCTGATGCGTGCAGCTACCGGAAGCCAGTAGAGGAAGCAGCAGTGGGGTGATGTGAGAGAACTTGGCTAGGTTGAACAATCGCAGCTGGGATCATTTGCAGTGGACGAATAGCATCCAGAGGTCATCCTGCCAGCAGAGAGTCCTGTCTCGAAATGACAAGAGAGTCAAGAGAGTGAACTTCTATTTGGTTTGATTGAAAGGTTTCACTACTCGTGATCCCACAAATTTGTATGCTTCACGGTCATGGATCCTTCACTCTGTGGATAGCCTTGTTATGGGAACAAGGGGGATGTAAGGGTGTGGAGAGAGGTGTTAGGTGTAAGGGGAGTCTTTAGAATGTAACAAACTCAGAGTAGAAGAATAAGAGGAGAGTGTATAGACATATAAGAGGGTGTAATGATCAGCGAATGTAAGAGTGGATAGGGGGTCCTTATGTTCCACTGTGTATGTGTGTTTATTTTGCACTGTTTTCTGAATCCATCAAAAACTCTTTTGCAATGACACATCCCCAAAGACACATAGAAGGCCGTGTGTGTGAGGTGATAAATGCATGGTTTTAAGAGAGCACTGTAAGACACACAGGGACCCATTACCATCTCCAGCAACTGCTTGTTTAATTCATTAAAGAAGTATACAATGTCCTATTATAATTTTTTGTCACAAGACTCTGCCTAATCAATTCAGTTTATGTAAAAAGACTCTGTTACTCTTAACACACCGATCTATTAATAGAATGATATTAATAAGTCAAACACTGATTGATATTCATTATAATTATCATGAGCCCAAAACCTTGTATGTTTGACTGCACACTTTTTCTCATAGTCTTTTGAGAGACCACCAAACTCAATTCCGGCCATCATTAATCATTGAACTAGAAAAAAGAAAATGAATTTTATTCATAAATTAAAAAATCCAGTGAAAGTGCAAACACAAATTTCCACACGAATTTAAAAACTAACCCAAACAAATTGAATTGTTAAAAAAAATCATTTGTAAAAGCATACAATGTTTAAATAGGAGAAATAAAAATATAAACACGTCTACAACTATTCTGCAAACTATTAACACTGTATACAGGGGAAGGGGTTGTAGCTCAGTGGTTAAGGTATTGGATTTTGGATCAGAAGATCGTAGGTTTAAATCCCACCACTATTAAGATGCTACTGCTGAGCCCTTAAGCAAGTCCCCTAATCCTTAACTGTTTAGCTGTAAGTCACTCTGGATAAGGGCGTCTCCTAAATGCCACAAATGTAAATGTATACAAACACAATATGAATCAACATCATGCCATAAACTAGTGTTTACAGTTTCACAGGAGGACAGATTCTCATCATGGACATATCTGATCTGATATAATAGACCTATAGAACAAACAATCTACACGAGCCTTTTGTTCACTGGGTTTCTTTCGGTACTACCCTGAAGGAAAAAACTGGGGAAAAAAGGTCACCGAATGCAGCTGCCTTCAACCAGACATCTGCTACGAAAACAAAAATACTGTCAACCTGAAGTCTGGCGGGATTTAAAAAAACCTTGAGAAGTCTTAGTCACAGATTTTTACCTCCCCCCCCCACCAACTTTCCTGAGGCTTTGAATAAATTATGTGCATAACGAGCATTTTATATCCTGTGTGAAAACATTAGGGGATGCTTTTTCTCCAATTGTCAGAAGATTTGCACAGGGAGTACTAACTAAGTGCTACTAAGTATTCAGTAGTACTAAGTATTAGTAAATATACACATTTTAATTTGTTCATAAATCCAACAAGAGTGTGGTGTGGTGTGTCATGTGCTTTCGATGTTCCCTCCTCCCATTTCCTACTGACCCTATTTAACCAAATGATCCTATTAACCCATTGGATTAATATTTTACAGGGTGTCAAAATCTCTATAGGAAGGGATTTGAATTTGTGTTTATGCAAAATGCAATTCTAATTTAAGAACCATAAAGATACATTCGGACAGCAATTAAAAGAACTTGCAATAGTTTAGGACGACATTTTCAAAAAAACTTTGCATTCAAGTATCCATCATTAAACAGTTGATAACTTTCACAATGATAGAACAATAACGAATGGACATTCTGTGTCACCCAGATGAGGATAAATCAAAATCCTATTGAATTTGGATTTGAGAGAGAGAGAGAGAGAGAGAGAGAGAGAGAGAGAGAGAGAGAGAGAGAGAGAGAGAGAACAAGATTACGGCACAGTATCTCAGTTTATTAGGAAGCTGGAATCAGAGCACAGGGTCAGTCATGATACAGCACCCCTGGAGCAAAGAGGGTTAAGCACACCGCTCATGGGCAGCTTGGCAGTGCTGCGGCTTGAACCCCTAATCTTCTGGTCAGGAACTAAGAGCCTAACATCAACAGCCTAAAGATCTGAGCAACTCAAGAGCTTTAAGAATGGATTTGGACACTAAATAATATCAACAGTCTACTACAATGACTCAGGAGGTTGCACCGTTTAACAGATTTGCAAATATCAGTGAGGAGTCTGGTTTCTCTCTAGGTTTCTTGCCACACTCGCCACGGACTCACTCACTAGGGATAAACTACAAATTATAAGGAAAAAACTTACACTGACTGACACTAAAGTTATACATTCTTATGCAACTTTAAAATCGCTTTATCTTTGTAAAGCTGCTTTGAGACAATGTCCATTGTTAAAGTGCTCTACAAATAAAAATGAATTGGGTTGTTTGAATACAAATTACAATTTCTTCCTCATATACCGTCTCTAGACATTTAAGGAATTCGGCAGACGCCCTTATCCAGAGAACGTTAATATGATCTTATTTATACCCCTGAGCAGGTGAGGGTTGAGGGCCTTGCTCATAAGCCCTGCAGTGGCAGATTGGATCAGGTGGGATTCAAACTCACAACTTTATCAGAAAATTCTAAATCTCTCTCATTTATAAAGTGTTGTTTAGGAATTTATAAATAATTTATACTCAATATATTATACAATATATTAGCATTATAATTTTGTGTAAACAGCATTTCATCAGCATGTGTGTCACATTCTTTTACAGCTTTAAGGTAGACGTGGGTCTTATAAAATGTGAAATGGTCCTTGAATTACCTGCATATTCAACAGAAAATACAAAGCAGTAATAAAAAAAAAAAAGGTATAAGTTTGTCTCTGATCAGTGAGCCAGTGGCAACTATGGAAAGAAAAAACTCCCTCAGAGTGGATGGGGAGGAAAACCTGAGAGGAACCAGACTCACAAGGGAACCTCAACCTCATCTGGGTTACACCGAATGTCAATTTATTACAGTTCCATTATTGTTAAGGTGTGCACTGACGTGTGATTAAATGCAACTTGTGGTCCTGAGCCACTGTAGGAGACTGTTGCTATTAATTACAGTCCAAATCCATCTTTAAAGTTCTTGAGTGGCTCAGTAACTTCATGGATTTTCAGGCTGTTGATGTTGAACCATTCCTAGATGGTCAAACGCAAAAAACATAATCTTTGATTTTTGCATTGCGCTTGAGAAACAAAGGAGAAGGTCATATATTATATATATATAATAAACCTGAATGCATTTACAGACCATCAGTAAACACTGAGGAACCTTCACGCTCAAAGAAATGCTGAATGCTTTAGTACACACTTGCAGGAAAATGTTGGAAGCAGCGCCAGAAGGGTCCATCTGCTGTGTCCAGCTGTCTGCATGGGATAAATGAGGCAGTGGAGAGAAAGAAAAAAAGGGCAGACCTGTGGCACTGCCACACCAACTAGCACTCCAATCATTTCAACATTAACAGGGTACATCCTGCATCCTGCCTCCTGCCTGCAGCCCGAGTTGACAACAGAGTGATGGAGAAGAGGAAGAGACTTGAATTAATATTTTTCCTCCTCAAGCAGCAGAATTGGTAAAAACACATTTGGGTAATTGATAAACACACTTGTGGTGATAGGAAAATAATCTCCATATGGAGGTGAAAGCTCAGTGGATAAGACATTGGACACAAGTTTAAATCCCAGCACCAGCAAGTTGCCACTGCTGGGAACCAGAGCACGGCCTTTAACCCTTAACTGCTCAGTTGTAATTTGCTCTGGATAAGGGTGTCTACCAAATGCCATTCATGTAAATGGAACTCAACATTCAGTACCTAACAATATGAAAGCAGGCCAAAGCAGATCACTTTCCAATAACAAACCATTCAGGAGTGCTTCAATCTTTATAAACCTCAATTTTCTTTTTTTTTTCTTTTTTATTAGAGTTTTTAAATACATTCACTGCTAGGTTTTTTTTTTTAGGGGTGTATTTGTGAAAGATTTGGATAGAATTTTTTTTTTATTTACACTTCTATTTTTGCCATTTGGTAGACACCCTTATCCAGAGCAACTTAACTACTAAATGATTAACCCATAATGCTGGAGACTCCGTCCATAAAAATGTAAAGTCAAATTTCCACAACAACCATTAAATGGCTTTTTTTTTGTCTATAAGTCTGAGATTGTGCACTTATCAGATTAGCAGTTACTATAGTAAGGAAGTACAAAATAAGTTATTCCGTACTTGTTTAGTTATAAAAATAAATAACAAAATTATATAAGTATATGTAAAAAGGTATCATTAAAGATCAGATCAAGCAGCTTAATGCTTTATTGTTGGACCTGTTGCTGCTCAAGTGCTTATTCACTCTCTCTTTATTTCAAGACCAGACTAATGAAACACTCTGCTGGCAAGTTTACGTCAGTCATCAACAAATGATCCAAAACCCAGCAGCACCCTTTTACCTCAAATCTCTGATCACTCCTCACACTGTACCATGCCCTCTCAGATCTTCTAGCAGGGTAAGAGGTAGATATACATCAAAACTTCCAAGGAATTAACTACACCTTTATGTCCAAACAGCTGAGCACTGCGCTGGGTGAAGACCGGAGCTCTTCCTGAAACTAGCATCCAAGTTTGAAACCTGGTGAACCAGTGTTGATTTATTTATTATTACACTTCATCTGAATAAGTGCATCTGCATCATTGCTGTGTATGTAATGGACGTGTTCTCACTTTCTGACATTTGCACGTAAAATCCTGCCTCTGGAAAGAAACCTCCAAAACTCAGAATTGAAAACCATCGGAAAAAGGAGACGTTTTAAATATAGTTTTGCATTTATTAATAAGAACAACTGATTACAGTTCCCCCTTCAGATCTTATGAACAGGAGCAAGACATTTGAACAGAAGCCAAATTGGTGTGTAAATTCAAACCTAGGGAACAAGGGTCAGTTTTAAGCAGGTTTAAAACATAACAACAATTCAAGGAAAAGTAGGAAAAAAAAAACAAAAAACAGACACAAAACCCCCACATAGTCAAATAAAACACAGTTTAAGACACGTGTAGAAAAGCATGCGATGCGATTTTAAAAGTTCACTAAAATCATTCTTCAGTTGCATCAATGCTGGCTGAATACGCAGACCGAAACACGAGGAAGGGATTTTTCCTGTGAAAAGGATGAGAGAATATTTACATGAAGTTTCTCTTAAAGCAAAGAGTGAAACAGGACTAAAACTGTATCGAGAAAACTCTTAATGGCTGCGTGATGCGATGAGGGCCGACGTAGAGCAGAGATAATGCTACAACCATAAAGTTTAAAATTGTCCTAGAAGTGCAAAGTCTTTTATTCCTCTCGTTACCAACTAACATTTATTTTCCCTCTTTTTAAAAAAATAAAATAAAAAAAAGGGTCCAATTACACAAACCAATGATACCAGACACTAAAGATGATTCTGATCACTTGAGGATTTAAAGGGATTTGGTTTAAAATAAAATAAAAAATAAAAAAAAATTAAGAATTCAGGAATACCAGACTTAAATTTTAGCCTCAAGTTAGAACCATAAAAGGTCGTCCTCTACTTACAATGAAGATACGAGGGGGTCGTCGTAACTTATCTACATCCTAAGTCAAAAATGGTGCTATGACTGACGTCTTTCATGCCGATTTATCATTTTCTTTTTCATTTAACTGATTGAGTTCCTCTTCTTTTTTTTTACTACAAGCAGGAGATATGCTATGTTTTTTTAATTTATATATTATATAATATATTATATATGTACATACACACTTTTTTATTTATTTTTCTAAAGATGCTTGAAAAAGATGAGAATTCTGCACATTTAAAATTAAAACTCAAAAATGTAAGGGATAATTTCTCATTATTTAATTAGTAAACGCAAACAATTACTGTAAATTAAGATTCTGTAGTAAAAGTTTGTCAGTAACTGTTTCATGGTCTATTTATGATCAAAGGCAGGATATATTATATATTGTGGGTTCTGTAATCTTTGATTTTTTTTTATAAAAAATCATTATACGCAAAGAAAAACAATTAGGTCATAAATCAAAGCAAATTAAATCATCAGTTAGGGTACTTAACTATTTTCTCTAGTTTTTAACTTGATTGTAATTTGATGTTATTAATTAAAAACATGATCGTATTAAATTTGCCATTTTTTGGGTGATCGAGGACACGCTAAAGTGCGGATTGGCAGAAAAAAATTTTGAGAACCACTCTGAAGGTGCCCCCAGCCTTACAGTTAGCCAAGATCATTGCTGCCACCTAGAGCAACTACGCCATAATGACAATCTGCAAAATGAAAATGCTTTCGGGGAGGAGAAGAAAAAAAAAAAAGCTATTTGGGTTATACTGGATTGGTCAATACAGTAATAAACTGGAGTGAGGATTTGAGATCAGAACTCACAGGACTTCCAGGGGAGAGTTCGAGGTGCACGGACTCCAGGATTCAAGGTGTTTGTGGGTTGTGGTTTGGGCCTTAAAACATGGAATTGCAAATCAGGCTTGAGTATATTTAAAAATAAAAGAATAATTATAATAATAATAAAAAATATAACATTTTCATTCCGGTTTCTGACTTACTTATTTACGGAGAGTAGATTTTTGGACACGCCCCACACAAACGTAGCAGCATTATCATCAGTCTCTGCAACAACCAAAAGACGAAATCAAAACTACAAAGCAAACCTGCACCCCAGTTCACAAAAATACCAATGGATCCATTAAGAAGTTGGACTTTTTATTTATTGCTCCAGAGGCAATACAAACACTTTGATCAGAAACAATCTAAAGCAATGTGCTCATAAAGCCGATGAAATCTTTGCTTATGCTGAACCTATTAATACAGAACATTTACAGACACTAATGCAAGCAATAGTCAACCCTGTACTGACCCGTTTCCCAGTCCTCCTCACAATCAGGGGCTGTCCACTTCATAGGCACGTGAAACTTTGGGTCCATCTTTGTGATCCCCTCTATACAGAGATAGATTTACAGCTAATAAGGCAATGTGGGTTTAAAGACAAAACAGTTAACTGTACTTTTACTTTTTTCTTATTATAGATAGATAGATAGATAGATAGATAGATAGATAGATAGATAGATAGATAGATAACTATCGAAGTGCTTACCACTATCAGGAGTAAGCGGTTGCTTATTCACACAGTGCACAATATGATTTGCCAGTTCATCCCTGGGAACCATGTGCTTGGCATTGAAGGGGCACGTCTTAAGCTTGCGTGCTAGTTCAGGGTGATTCTGAACAGGACAAAGAGAGGTGTAAAAACCACACAAATTCACCACTGTAATATAAAAAAAAACTCAAGCACCAACCTTGGCACACTTGACAATATGAAAGGGGAAGCGACACTCCCGAATCTGATGGTTCTTATCATAAGGGCACTGAATTATTGCATTTGGATCGGCATCATCGACCGGTTTGGCTGTGAAAGCATGACGTACGATGAATACACTAAATAAATTAAAATAAAAAAACTAAATACAAGACCATTTATATGTAGCATAAACAGCTTTTTCGCAGAATGTCATTAACAACAAACTGTAAATCACAACCCTTAACTTTTACAAGTTCTCCAGCACTGGAGACTCCTTCCATAAATCACCAAAAGTCTCCTTAAACAAAAAGGTTCACTTTGATGTTTTGATTCGCTAAACAATCCATTATTAAGCCTATTATGTAGATCAATAGCTTATGTGGACCCTGTGATTAAGTTGTGTGCTTTTAGTCACACTAATGCATGAGAACTAGACACACGTCTTTAACATTAAAGCCAGAACTACAGTCTGAGCAATTCTGGTGCACAACAATACAATGACCTGCTAATCAATCACAATTGAGAACTGCTATAATAGCTTTCAGCTCATTGCATTTTCATATTAATTTTTTATTTTTTTAACACACAGGTTAGACAAAGCCTTGGGGCTTGTGGTGGGTTTGGTTTTTTGGTTACAGTATATTCAAATCTTCAAGAACAGCAAAGAATATGGAAAGAAAGATCAGTCTAATATATAAATGGCTGAATTAATCGTGCACTTAATTATGTAAGTATATGTACAGCATGTAATATTTATACACACATGCTGAATAGACAAGTCCACTACGTATATGTATAGGTAAATGTAAAATATTAGGCAGGATGTACAGTATTGTAAGGTGTGAAACACACACACACACACACACACACACACACACAGTGCAGATGTATGCAAGGAACAATATGTGTAGAGAAACCAGGGTATATAAATTACAGTATGCACAACTGTACAGAGGTTATATACAGTGTCTATACAGTGATCTAACGGTGTAGTGTAAAGTTCAGTATGGTGATGGTAGACGGAAAAAAGCCGGCCCTGAACCTGCTCGTTCTGGTGCATATTGTCCTGTATCTCCAGACACAAAATATTAATATTTGCCGATTCAGCATTTTCAGATCTTTTCGTCACGAAGGTACACCGAAGCACAATTACCAACATTTTATGAGTCAAAGGATTTTTATTTTGCAAATTTATGCGAAGTGTTTCGACCCTTCTTTTTTTTTTTTAGAAATTCACCCTGGTATGCGGTCAGTCAACTTCTGGGGCACATCCTGACTGATGGCAGCTCGTTCTTGCAGAATGAGAGCTTGGAGTTGTTTAAAACTTTTTTTACTTTTATCACCTGCCACATTGTATATCTTTTACATTAGATCTTAATTATGTTAGAACTCTGTCCGTCTGTCTGTCTGTCTGTCTGTATGACTCTGTCTGTCTGTCTGTATGACTCTGTCTGTCTGTGTGTATGACTCTGTCTGTCTGTCTGTCTGTCTGTCTGTCTGTCTGTGTGTATGACTCTGTCTGTCTGTGTGTATGACTCTGTCTGTCTGTGTGTCTGACTCTGTCTGTCTGTCTGTCTGTGTGTATGACTCTGTCTGTCTGTCTGTGTGTATGACTCTGTCTGTCTGTCTGTGTGTATGACTCTGACTGTCTGTCTGTGTGTCGGTCTGTGTGTATGACTCTGTCTGTCTGTGTGTCTGTCTGTCTGTCTGTTCAAACATTTCTTCATATTTTACAAAAACGAGTTGGAATGTAAACAGAACAGTTTTTTACGACTTAATGCAAGTGGAAACACGGATTTAATCAGTTCTTGGACCGGAAGTTGATCGCGGGGGTGTAAATTTGAACCCGGCGGTCAAACCAATACAAAAGTCACATTAGGACAAACCTGGCAAACTGCAGTACAATGGCACAGTACAAATCATCACTACAGTTAAGAGATCTGATAGAGTTCTCACCTTCATCCTCCTCCTGGAACCTCGGAGTGTTTCCTGTGAACCTTGAAGGACCAACACTGGATCCATAGCTGAAGGTGGACATTGTCTTTCCCCTGGAGTTCACGGCGTGGATGAACTTTTGAAGAAGTTCACGATTTATAAATTAATTACATAATTAGAAGATAATAATAAATATAAGAATAATATCAGAAAAAAAGAACGGCATACTTTTACATCGAGGAAGAAAAACCCATACACCAGCAAGAGTTTTGTTTTAGTTACAGTATTAATAAGATCCCGAGATAGAAATCACTCCATAAACTCACCTTTCCCTTCCTCGTGTATGAATAAAAACACAATCAAACTGTAACGGGTTCAACCAGGCCTTATAAACCAACTCCTGAGTCACGTGGGAAGTTGTTTAAGCCACGCCCACACGAACCCACCTCTATCCCAGCTTCACCATCCTGGTCCTGGAGAACATCCTACATTGGGTACATGAGATTTTTTTTAAGGCTTCTCCTGCTTCCAAAACATGGTTCTTATTCAATTTAATCAATTTAATTTAGTTTTGGACTTCAACATTACACAGGAAGGTAAGAAAATGTCTACTACACAAAAATTACAATTTAGTTGAAGTCTTAATTGAAGTTACAAGTAGGATGAAGTCTGAATTACAAGTTACAAGTTTGAAGAAGTCTTCATTAAAGGTTATAAGTAAGATGGAGTCTTCATTACAAGTTACAAGTAGGATAGAGTCTTCATTACAAGTTACAAGTGGGATGGAGTCTTGTCTGTCTCTATCTTGTAGCTGGGTCTCCACTACTGATCGTAAGAGAATGTCTACTACGCTACAATTACAATTAAGATGGAGTCTTCATTACAAGTTACAAGTTAGATGAAGTCTTTATTACAAGTTACAAGTAAGATGGAGTCTTCATTACAAGTTACAAGTTAGATGGAGTCTTTATTACAAGTTACAAGTAAGATGGAGTCTTCATTACAAGTTACAAGTTAGATGGAGTCTTCATTACAAGTTACAAGTAAGATGGAGTCTTCATTACAAGTTACAAGTAGGATGGAGTCTTTATTACAAGTTACAAGTAAGATGAAGTATTCATTACAAGTTACAAGTAGGATGGAGTCTTTATTACAAGTTACAAGTAAGATGAAGTATTCATTACAAGTTACAAGTAGGATGGAGTCTTTATTACAAGTTACAAGTAAGATGAAGTATTCATTACAAGTTACAAGTAGGATGGAGTCTTTATTACAAGTTACAAGTAAGATGAAGTCTTTATTACAAGTTACAAGTAGGATGGAGTCTTTATTACAAGTTACAAGTAAGATGAAGTCTTTATTACAAGTTACAAGTAAGATGGAGTCTTTATTACAAGTTACAAGTAA
>MU564352.1:8606590-8673658 GCA_024362625.1 Silurus asotus | reverse complement strand
ACAAGTAAGAAGGAGTCTTTATTACAAGTTACAAGTTAGATGGAGTCTTCATTACAAGTTACAAGTTAGATGGAGTCTTTATTACAAGTTACAAGTAAGATGGAGACTTCATTACGAGTTACAAGTGAGATGGAGTCTTTATTACGAGTTACACGTGAGTCTTGTCCGTCTCTATCTTGTAGCTGAGTCTCCACTACTGATCTTTCTTGTAATTTTAATGTACTCTAAATTGCTCATTCATGCAATTTGATTGACTCAGAAAATGACCGACTTTTGATTGTATTACATATGGTGCACTATTATACACAGAAATATTTTTTTAACCAAATTTATCATTTTTTAAATATTATAAAACTAAATTGAATAAATCAATATAACACATTAAAAACCACTTGTTTTTATGTCATGAATAACTCTGTACCTTGTAAAGTAATTTCCTCTATATAAATAAAGCATTGCTCTGAATCGAAATAATGTTTAATATATTATTTATATTTGATTTATTATATTATTATTGGAGGAAGTTAAAGGGGGGGGGGGAATGGGTATGCCTCATATAAGGGCACGTTGGCCACGCCCCGCCTCTAGACCACGCCACGCCTCAAGGCTACGCCCCGCCTCTAGGTCACGCCCCCCTTTGCGTTGACAGCGGGGTTTTCTTTCAAAATGGCGGCGTCCTATGTGCGGATGTGCTGCGGTGCTTCGAGGACTTTTCTATGCGGGATTCGGTACACGGGGGTCACCGCAGGATTGTGCAGGACTAAAATATCCCTCACGCAACTCAGGTGACACATTTTTAATTGATCAATATTCACGTTCATGCTGTCAAAGCTGTAAAAGTCATGTTGTATGTTTATTTACTGTATTCCCAGGCCAGGGACTGACAGGTATCCATGTGACAGAGGCATGAACAATGTTATATTACATACATGTTATATTTCTATGCCACGATTATTGTCTTTAAGAAAGGACAAAAGGCATGAAATATGAAGTGCATTTTGCTGCAATGCCCATGCAAAACCATTCATTCAGATGTTTGAGGTCTTTAAGAGGATTTTTGGATCTTAGTTTGAAGTTCTTTTAGGGCTTCCTTTAGAGTTTCATCTCCAGATTTAGACAAACTGGACCATGATCAGTTTTGTAAAAGTCATAACATCATTTGTCTTCAATTAATTTTTTCTTATTCATGTTTTCACCTTCATAATCTATGGAATTATGTGACTTAAAGATCCATTTCAGGGCAATGGATGCATGCGTAGAACCCAAAAGAAACCCATGAGAAAGCTTCAGAAGGCACCTCATGTAGAAACTAACTCCGGATCGATTCAGGGATTCTGGAGCTGTCGGGAGACGACGCTAATTCTTTAACATCATAAAGTGTCATGTTAGTCAACTGTCTCATCTCCATTTCTACAGATTATGTCCAGTAAGGCAGTATTCGTCTTCTCAAGCGAGGTACGGCCTCGGCCAAAGCGTCGCTTCAGGATTGAAATGGGCAAATGAAAAGTACAAGAGGTTCCTTCAGAGACGCTTCCCTAGGTTTTACGTCCTCTATTCCACATTCATACGAGGTGAGGTTCGAATCATTTCTGGTTTGTATAATATAATATTTATTCAGTAGCATCGGTTCTGATTTTCTGTCTATTTCCTGGAAGGGTTTCGACTCTTATTTGAGGATGCCCTAGAAGTGCATAGGATTAGAATTCGGATGATCAAGAACAACATCGATCCCAAGAAGTTGCCCTACCGTGAAATGGAGAAGCTCAGACAGGTGAGATCATCTGAACCTTTGTTTATATCAGTGGTCAGAGCCAACCAGGTCTTCTCTGCTGGAGTAAACCCGATCAAAACCACTGACTTCATATATTTCTGTCCATGAATATCTTTTTAAATTATTCCCAATACTCTTTATTTCGCAGTGCTCGTTAACGCTGGAGTTTCCATCCAATCAGATTTCAGCCATCACATCACATGCTCCCAGGGTCAAAGAAATCTGCTGTGAGGCTTAGAATACTTTTGCATTTTCTTTTCTGGAGAATGCAAAAAAACAATTGCCTTTATTTGAAATCCTGATAGATGGTGTCATAATGATGTTGAGAAACGATGAAATTGTTTTAAACACAGTTCCAACTAAAATGTTCCTAGAAACCACAAAAGCTTGAGGTAGTCAAATTGTGTTAGTTGTAAAAGCCTCGGGGTCAACTAATATTTGCAAACTGTCAGCAGTTTGCACTTCCAGCTAATAGTGTTCTCAGGTTCAAACATCACGATTACAGGGTCTATTAAAAAGGACAGACTGGTGTTGGAAAGTTTTGCATTCAGTACATGAGGATGAACGCTAGAGGGCGATAGTGACGATAAATCCATTTTTTTACTTTGCTGTAATTGAAGTGCATTTAAAATTAAAACCCGCATAAATATATTTTCTAATATTCAAATCCACCGTAGAAAAGAAAGATTGTTTTTTGGTTTAGCAAGCAGACAAAAGCCAAGGTAGATAATTCGGTATTAGTTCATTTAATAAAATTTAATTTAATATAATTTAAGTTTAGTTTGAGTGAAAGACAGGAGGTGGAGCTGAAGGTAGCAGAGCTGAAGATGTTGATGTTTTCGTTTGGAGTGACGACGATGGACAGGATTAGAAATGAGTTTATTAGAGGGACAGGGCATGTAGGACGTTTTGAAGACAAGGTGAGGGAGGTGAGATTGAGATGATTTGGACATGTGCAGATGAGGGACATGGGGTATATCAGTAGGAGAATGCTGAGGATGGAGACATCAGGAAGGAAAAAAAGAGGAAGACCAAGGAGGAGGTTTATGGATGTGGTGAAGGAAGACATGCAGGTAGTTGGTTTGAAAGAGGCAGATGTAGAGGACGGGGTATGGAGACGGATGATTCGCCGTGGCGCCCCCTAATGGGAGAAGCTAAAAGAAAAAGAAGTTCATTTATAGAAACATCAAAAAACAATCACTGGCCTGAAACATCAGTATTCTATAGAAGTCTGAAGACTTATGCCATGCATAATAATATATTTTTTTCTTTCCTGTTTTCTTGTAATCTTGACATAACAAATATCTTGTGATTTTCGGGTGTGTTCGGAATAAAAACGTGTTCCAGAGGCAGCATCATGGATGATTACATTCGCTTTTACTTTGATCAGAGACTCACGGAAACCGAAAGAGCTCTGTGTTTGTGCCGCAAACCAATCAAACGCCATCTTTCATGCATCATTCGGTAGTCGTGCAGACGTCCTGGTCCCTCGAGTTGACTGACAATGAAACTAACACATTTAGAGTCTCTATATCATCTTCACCGTTAAAGTTGCAGACCTGACCGCCTCCTTCTCAAGTGTCAGATTTGAGTCCCTGATGCAAAGTAAAAGCAAACGTGATCATCGAAGACGCTGCGTCTGGAACGTACTCTTATAAAGACGTGATCATGAGAAAAGAAGAGAGAAAGAAAACGATAATGCATAGCCTGTTACTTTTCATAAGAACATCTGCATATGAAGTTTGGACCAACCAGATGTTGCCAATCAAGTCAAAAGTGCAGCTTGAATTTAACGTGGTATAATAGAACCTTGAGTAAATATAAGATATAAAAAACTCTTAAGTATTTATTTTTTTTTATGAAAAAATCATGACTGAATTTGAGGCGGCATTCGATGAAGATTCTTTGCGTTAATATGTGACCCAAATACTAAATTTCTTCTGACAGTTTCACAGAGACATGATCAAAGCCGTCCCTCTGGTGATCATCTCCATTCCTCCTTTTGCCAACTACCTGGTGTTCGTTTTAATGTGAGTACCGAATAAAATGTATGCACCCCTGTGATTATTAACCAGTTATTTTATCATTTTAAATGAAAGGAACTTTGAACTTTTTGAAATCTTTTTTTAAATTTTTGTATGGCAGCATATTAAACGTGATCCATTGACAGTTAAGAAAATCCTAATTCGTATTTGCGCATTTTATATTTCTACACTATGTTGACAAAAGTATTGGGACACCTGCCCTACCACAAATCTGGAGGCGCTTAATTGTGTCTATTATGCACCAAAATAACATTTTGCATTCACTGGGAACTTGGAAACCCAAAACCTGTTCCAGCATGGCGATGCCCCTGTGCACAAAGTGAGCTCCTTGAAGATCTGGTTTACATGCTTTTTAGAGGAAGATCTTGCTGCTATAGAGCTCTGATCTCATCCCTATTGCACACCTTTGGGATGAATGTGAATGCTGACTGCCCCCCAGGTCTCCTCACCTACATCAGTACCTGCCTTTCACAACACCCTTGTGGCTGATAAACACAAATATCCATAAGCACACTCCAAAAATCTGGAGGAACCTTCAAGTTGGATCTTCATCTTGGTAACGCACGTGTTCAGAATAACACTATTTGCACTGATCCAGATGTACACAGGATGGGGTCTTTGGCACATTGACTTATAAAGGTCGGTGCTCCTTGTGACTGTGCGTGCAGCCTTGTGCTCGCATGTCACAAAACTAGTCTCGAAGCTTTTTGATACCCTTCTCGTTATTGCGTAATAACCATCTGCTCTCATGCCATACGTCTCATCCCCGCCTCCTACTACTCCCCCAGGTACCTCTATCCCCGCCAGCTTCTGATCCGTCAATTCTGGACTCCGCAGCAGCTCTTGGAGTTTCAGGGAGTGTATCACGCTCAGAGAGCGCAGCATCACCTGCCACTGCTCAGCGGGTTAAAAACCACAGCGTCGCACGTCACACATGAGCAACTGAAGAGCCGACTGACGGAGCTGTGCAGCAAAGTGAGTCCTTCTGCACAGCATATTTAATCCCATTCAGACTTTCTGATGTAATAAGTAATGTAATCATATTAAGTAATCATATTTTCCAGGTCCAGAGTGGCGCTCAGCCGGCTGTATCTGATCTCCACGCAGTGAGAGCTTTATTCTCAGGGCCTCCACTGGGTATCAGAAGGATGAGTGCAGATCAGATGGTTAGTCCTTTAAAGCAAAACTAATAGCCAGCAATTTTTTTTAAATTGCTTGAACAATTATAAATGAAATATTGTTTGATGTGTGTGTTTGATGTTTGGCTTGTCGAGACGTGGCCCTGCCTATTAAGGAGTCTTAAAGAATGGAGGGGAATGTCAGTTGTTAATAATTTAACAAACTACAGTAGATAATTACATAAAAAACAGAGCAATATATATGTATGTGGCCTCGTGGATGAGCGCTGGGTTCGCAAGTGGAGGGCGGAGCATACGCTACTACGTTAAGTCGAACCATCGTAACTCTTGGACCATCTGTACTTGTATTAAAATACATATTCCTAAAAAGACCTTGAAAGAAACAAATCTCATAGTCCTCATCTTCTGTCATCTGGTCAATGACTGCACTCTGTATATCAATCAAATTTAATTTACATTTTAGTTCTTACATTTATGGCATTTGGCAAATGTCCTTAACAACTGAGCAGTGGCGGGTCAAGGGCCTTGCTCAAGGGCCCAACAGTTGCAGCTTGGTGGTGCTGGGATTTAAACTTCCCACCAGAGTCTAATAACTTAACCCCCACTGAGCTAAATCAATCGGCATAGAAGAAAACGGTCAATAATGTTGACCATACGTCATCCGACATGGTCTCCTCATCATACATAAGTGGAGTTAGCTGTCTTTAGCTTTCTGTGTGTGTGTCTGCTAATGGATAAGACAGAAAATATTTTTGTATGCTGTAGAAAGCGAAGGCTTGGAGCGTCTTTTTTGCTCAATAAGCCATTTAATAGTTTATAATACAGTATTTAAGCAGGCAGCAATTAACATTACTGCTAATGGTCCATATTCACATGACGACTTCTGATGAATTAGTTGAGACACGTTTTAGACAGTTAGACGTGCATGATGTGCCTGTATCATGTAATGTCATGGTTATGGAAGGGAACAAAAGGCTGTGCAAGTCATGAACATGGTTTCTGGCTAAACTGAATCGTTGCTCGTAACAGTTTCGGATACATGAGAGCATTGCATGACTTCATTCGATCGGTTCAACATTTTTTTGTGCTCATAGAAATCATCTATCTAATCTAATCTAATCTATCTAATCTATCTATCTAATCTATCTAATCTAATTTATCTATCTAATCTAATCTATCTATCTATCTATCTATCTATCTATCTATCTATCTATCTATATATCTATCTATCTATCTATCTATCTATCTGAGACACTATATGGAAGGTTTGTGGACTGGCCATAAGATTGGTATGTGCTTTTTGAACATCTCATTCCACTGTTAGTCCCCATCTGAATAACCTCCACTCATCGGAGATGTTCCATTAATTCTTTGAAGATTTATACTCATTCAGCCACAGAGGCTTCAGTAAGTCAGGAACTAATGTAACGTCAGATCTCTAAAGCAGGTCACTCAAGATCTTTCACTCTAACCCTTGTATAGCGTGTCTTCATGGAAGTCGTTTTGTCCCAAAGGACATTGTCAGTCATTCAGGTTTTCTAGTTCAAGGGAAATAGTAATCCTAAAGCTTCTAAGATGTCTTCATACAAGTGTGTGGCTCTGACTTTGTGGTCACAGATTGAACAGAAGGCACATATGACTGGAAACGTGTTAATACTTTTGTATTTTTATATAGCAATGCTGAGATCACTGCTTGAAACACTATCAAGGTTTGTCCTTCTCATCTGAGTTGATCACGTGCTTGTTAATCGCTTCTTTCAGAGGCACCTTTGCCCGTTGCTCTTTCTAACACCCCGCCTCCCGGCTTTCTGGATTGGCCAGCGCTTAAATAGTCACGCCCTCGAGTTAATGCACCTGGACCGTGCCATCATCAACATGGGCCTCCACCAGCTCGATGACACAGAGCTCAAAGAGGTGTGACTCGATTACATATCCATCATAAACTCCTCACTCTCACTCGCCACAACACCTTTTGCGAGTTGTTTAAAAGATTTTGGTCACATCTTATTTATAAATTATGTAATTAAGTAATTTTTGTCCTGTGACAAAAATGATAAGAGGAACATTACAGCCATGATAAATCATAGTACTTTGGATATTTAAGTAGATTTGGAGACAAATACTTTTGTTCTTTTACTCAAGTGAATGTTTAAAGGGGCACTTTTACTGGAGTAACATTAATTTTGCTGGAGTTTCTCTCTATAACTTCCATCACACGTCCATCGCTGATAAAACTCGGCTCTGACGTGATTCCAATGGCAGGACCATAGAAATCGGCTTGTTCTGATACGTCTTTGATTCTACATGAATCTTCTATTTTGAATATGAGCTAACATTTTAAGTCGGATGATCAGTTCAGTATCAGTTCGATTAATGTAAAATTGATTTATTTGTTCATTTATTTATCATAGAGAGAGGAAATAGAGTTTGGTGTAATAAACAACTCTGTCTAGCTGCTATACTGTTAGTCAGAAATTGTTTCATGGGCATTCTGCACAAGAGCTGCGACTCCAAACAGCCAAAAAACGTATCATATCGATGATAAATTTGTATAAACCGACATTTCGTGAGGGGAATCAAAGGCGTTACGACGTGCTGGAAAATGTTGAACACTGCTCCACGCACATTAATCCCCCCCCCTAACCACCCCTGATTTCTTTCCAGTAACAGCACACCCCCAAGTGTTTTTATTCCTGACTGAATGCACCGCTTATTCAAGTGTTAGACGTGGGTGAGCTTCACAGTAGTGCGATTACGTGGTGTTTGTTTGCAGGCGTGTTACATGAGAGGGCTCAACGTGGAGCTTCTGAGTCCCGCACAGAGCCGAGACTGGCTGTCAGAGTGGCTTCAGTTCTCAGTGCATCTTAAAGGTTAGATGACTTTTTTAAAATGTATTTATTTATTTATTTACTAACCTGAAGGTTCTTAAATATTGTGCACAGTATAAAATGTTGAAAAGTTTTATGTTTAAAACCGTTCTTTCTTTGCTTGTTTTTGTTTGCTCTTGCGCAGTAAAATTGGCAAAAAGCCAATCCACTGAAGAGGAAACAGATCAGGATGTGGAACAGGTGCACTCGCTTTTGTTTGCTCTCGCCGTGCAGCGCAATGCAGATGCGTTTTACGTCAGAGCGAGGGGGAAAAACCGTTCAGTAATAACGAATGCGCAGGGGTAAAGCCCACCATACGCAATCAGGAAGACCAGTTTAGGGTTTGCATTTTGCACATGCTTTTATCTTGGTTTTTAAAACTGAGTAGGTTAGGGATAAGGGCCTTGCTTAAGGGCCCAGCAGTGGCTCCTTGGTGGTGTTGAGGAATTAAACTCATAACCTTTTTTGTGTTTGGAAGTCCTTAACCAACCCTTCTAGCCACCACCTTCTTATTATTTCTATATTTTATCATTTTATCATATAGCCTTTATTTGTCACGTATACATTAAAGCACAGTAATATTTGTTCTTTGCTCAGAAGCTGGGGTCAGAGCACAGGGTCAGCCATGATACGGGTTCCCCCTGGAGCTCAAAGGGTTGAGGGCTTTGCTCATGGTCTCAGCCTCCCGATACCAAGGCTTGAACCCCTGAGCCTTAACCCCTGAGCTTCCACTCCTCAGGGTTTATCAACACTGTTGTCACTATCGGTTGAGGTTTTCTCCACCATGAAGGTTGTGTGGTAAACCTTTTATTTTTTGCCACTCGAATTTCTTCCCCGTATGCAGAAATGTCACGACTCCATGAATATTCATAAACTGATTAAAGCGGAAAATGAACTATCTAGTAAAGTAAAGGATTTTATCCCGGGTTGAGACGAGGAAGGCTTTCAGAAACCTTCTCTTTTTTTTTCTTTCTGAAATTTCTTTTCACAGGAAGTGAAAGACGCCTGATGATCCACTTGGTCGTATGACACTTTACATATTGCATTGCATTTCTGGCCTCATTCTTACCTCCCATTGGTAAACTGTGCATGACTGTTGACTTCTCCCTAACATACCCTGTTCCTTCCTTATTTTCCTCTTCGCAGAATCCGAGACCTCGCTGTATTTGCATGGCATGATGCTCTTGACAATGAACTACCCACAAAACCCACCACGCAGCTGACCCCAATCCCTGGGGTTCTCAGCCTCGGTGACCAGCAGTAAAGTATACAGAGACTCTGACGGAGAAGGAAGACTGAGTCAGCGAGTACCGTTATCAGCGATGTGCCAAGGCCAGCATCAGGATCAAACTTGCTTCCCAATTACAGTGTTGAGTGAATATGAAAGGGAATGATGGCAATCTTTTGCTTATCTTCAGACTTTTGTTTACATGAGCGAAGTGATTAGAGGTCGGCAGGGAATCGCGATGAAAGCGGTAGGTAGGGTAGAAACAACAAGCTAGCGGAAGTCGGGCCTTTCAGACTTCTGTAAATGGTGGAATTGAATCCCATGCCACATTTACGTACACACAAACACAAATTGTACCTCAGAAACACAAATATTTTCAGCCAATCATGAGCATGAATGTGTGTATAGAAAAACAAAACATCTGTTTACATGGACTGGTGTGTTTTTTGTACCACAAATAAGTGTTTCTTTCCAATTCAGCATGTTCTTCGCTGCTTTTTTTTCCCCCTCTGCATACATTTGCTACCATACACACAATCCATCTGTACTCTGGAACCTGACCGATTTTATCATTAGAATCATGAGGATCCTTTAAGGGTTGCCAGGTCCTCAAAAAAGAAGCCAAAAGCATAAAGATAAAATAAAACAAAATACGCAACTTCATTTATAATTGAAATGAACATGAAGCAACATCATAAAATACTTTTGTGGTGTAGTGTTTAATTTTCTTATATATCAGTATAATTATACACCACAATGTATTTGTCATTTTTTATTTGTACTTCATATTAATTGACATTGATATACTAATTTAATCATATACAGTGCACTGCTAAATAAAATCTGTGGAATGAGTTTTAAATTATATTCGATTTTTTTTTTAGTGCTTTCACAAAGTTACTTGCTACAAAAATAATAATGTATTTATTGTGTGCTCAGATATTTTTTTATTCAAAAAGCTAAATACGGTTTCATTGATCATACACCTTCACTGTGCACACTATCCTTTCGAATCAATTCCAGATTAGACTCGTCTCGGCTGTTTATCTATGAGCTTTGTACGTTTTTTATTTTTACGATGAAAGTTGCACTTTTTTTTTCTTTTCTTTAAACCTAACATAGATTAGATGGAGAATGTTTGACCCAAGAAGTATTCATATCATGACACAAGCTTTTAATCGGATTGAAACTTCCGGAAAAAAAAAAAAAAGTTTTATGAAGTTGTATAAAAGAGTGTATACGTTTTAATGCTTACAAATTTGTTCCTTATAATTGTACGTTTATCCCTAATGAGCGAGCCAGTGGCGACTGTGGCAATGGAAAAAAACAACTGAAACGGCAACAGTAGTAAACCTTGAGGAGAACCAGATTCAAAGAGGAACCTCATCTCATTGGCACTTGATGTCCAATAATTATAGTTCTATCATTATTGAGGTGTGCTGTTCAATGAATTATTTTGTTAAACTATTTTATTGTGTACATTGCCACCAGTTTTTCAGTGGATATCAGACAGCGTTTCTATCAGACAATTTTGACTGGCTGTTTACACTCCTGGGCAAAAGAACGATAAAATATAAAGCTTTACATCAAATCATTGGTTGGAGAAGAATGAAAAAATCTACTCCTGAAACCCTCCTGTGCCACTATTTGCTCATCTACTTCTTCACTTTGTAACTGTATGAGGAGAAGCTAAGAAGAGAGAAATTCACTTCTACAGTCTTCTTGCAAAATTCCACACACGGCTGCGTTCGAAAATACTTTCAACACCTCTTCGTCTTTCTATAAAAAGCAGGCTTCGGGTTTGCCCACAAAGGCTACACAATGTCAAATTGAAACCCCATTACATACTTACATGCTTTTTTTTTTCGTTGTTGCTCATTTCCCGACCAACAATTTGTTGATATTATCATTAAAAGCCTCTGATTTTTTTCCCCTCTGTTGACCTTTTTTAGCTTGGAAGTGCACATATCTAATCTAATTCTCTTCCTATTTTCAAAGGCTGAATTTCTTGATTGGCATCTATGAATTTCAACACCACAAATACACACATTACTGTATGTGGGATGTTGATTGCAAGAGACCGGACAGGATTCACACTTTTACTGTACTGCGTTCTTCCATTTTCAGAAATTGTTATTCCGTGTTTTTTCTCGTCGCCAATTAAAGGTTCACAAGATTCACTTTTTACCTGTTTTGGAGAATTAGTTAATAATTGGTTGATCTGATGTCGTTCACTCGCCTTCATTAGTGACATTCAAGATTCATCAATTTAAGAAACATTTACGAAAAAAAAAGTATTAGAAATTTTTGCTTCACATGATGACAACTGGTTTGACCATTTTGCGTTCAATGACGTATACAATAAACTGATGCTGAGATGTTTTGGGGGTTAAAACGTTTCAGGTGAAACCAGTATCATATATTTTGATCAACATGAACATAAACAACTGATAATGTAGGAAACAGCAGACTCTCGTACACAATCGAATAAATGAATGTAGAAAAGCATTCGAAATGTGATCAAAGCAACGTGATGTGTTGAAGTAACTACATGATGTGGAGGTTGAACAGGTAGTTTTGAGAATTTCATTTCTGATCTGAGAGACGATCCAAAGCGACTGAGAAAAACTGTAATAACCTCCACTGTTCTGGAAAGATGTTTCTATTGGATTTGAAAGTGTGCTTGTGGAGATCGTCGGTTTCTAACTCATATTAGCATGAAAACATCTGAACAAAAAACGAACCACAAAAACGTCAGACACCAATGTTGGGGGAAACTGTAAAAGTTTATTATTTGTTTTAAAATGTAGAATTAAGCATTTTTACTTTAAAATGTAGATACTAAAATACAAGAAAAATTGAGAGTAAAAAAGTACAATCTTTATCTCTACAAGATGAAGTCGGTGAAGAATTCTAAAGTACAAATATATGAGATAAGACCAGACAGAAAATTCATCATAAACTCAACATCTGTGATGAAAAAAAAAACAAACAAACAGTGAAAGATTGAAATGTTCGTATCTGTATATGGAGAAAAAGATTTGTCTGTGTAGAACATCAGGCTTTGCAGGAATCCATTTACAAATCCGAAGTGTTTAACTGCAGTGTGAAAGTGAATTTGCTGAAGCTTTACAAACGTGATCACATGACTTCGTAGCCGCTGCGGATCCCCTTCATCAGCGTACAGGCGAAAACGACGCCCAAGATCTAAAGCAAACATGAACGAGAACCAGAGAGGTGAGAAGAGGTGACGTATGGAGTATTCTGGAATTATCTGTATGATCGACTGGCAGTGAACAAAAAAAACTGTGTGTTACCTCGATGAACGCGATGACGAGCGCCGCTATTCCGACCCACAGAATGTTTTGCTTGACTAAAGCCTCCACAGCCTTCGCACAACCCTACAACGAGAGCAACAAGTCGGCGTCATCGTCATTACAGGATTATGTTTGAATTAATAGAGTTGCCGTTTTTTTCTTTTTGTTTGTTTATGCACGGTGGTCTGAAATGCCTCTCCAGAGTACAGTGCTTCTCCTTCTCTGGCTTACCTCTGTGTAGATCTTGCTAGAGTTAAACATGGCATTAACTCCACAGCCCTTTGTGACATTCTTGCAGCAGGAATCAGGGACGGAGTTGTTAGGCATAATGCCCGCCCAGTCGGTAGAATTCACTGCTCCGCAACATTTAAACTACACACAAGACAGGATGCCTTTAAGATGACAGAAATATATATATTTTTCTATATAAGGAATAACAGAATAAATATGAGATAAAGACTTCATAGCATTCGGCAGACGCCCTTATCCAGAGCGACTTACTTTTACCTCATTCATACATCTGAGCAGATATGAGGTTAAGGGCCTTGCTTAAGGGCCCATAATTGGCAGCTTATTGTAGCTGGGATTTGAACTCAAGACCTTCCGAGCCCAATGCTTTAACCACTAAGCTACCGCAATCCTTCCCACTGTCGGGTTGATTCTTTTCCAGTAACTGCATGAACTCTGGACTGTTTTCTATTTAACAAAAACATTTACAAAATTCCCAAAACCTAAAAACTTTCCCTTCAGTGGAAATTAAAGCTACACGTGGTTGTTCATCCGTTTACGTTGTGGGTGCATAATTATCTTCCAGCTTCCAGCTGCTATGACAATAGTATTCAACACCTTCTGACCAATCAGAATCAAGCAGCACTGTTTATAAAAACAAGATTTTATGAATGCCAGTCAAAGCTCATAGCTGATGATGTGAAATGACGAACCTGTTGCTGGGAAATGTCCAGTTCTTTCTTAATATCCTGATCTTTGTTGTACTCTTTAATCGCTTCCTTAATGCCCTTTTCCACCAGATTCTCCAGCTGCATGAAGAAACAAGAGCCTTCACAAAATGCAACATCATGCCAAGGATTCGTAAAAATGTAAAAATAAATAATAGGCGAATTCTTCGCAAATGAGAAAAAACACATGAGCATTTTTATTTGTGTGTAGTTATAATGCAGTTTATTTCTCGATTTGACCGAAACAAACCTACAATCTCACCTTGTTTCTGTAGACATATGCAGCAATGGCTATTCCAATTTCAACGATGATGATGATGGATAGCAGGACGGCAAACTGAGGGAAAAAACAGGAGGAGGATCAGTGTGCAGTTATGTGTCACATTAGCACAGAGAAGTACCCAGGAATAAACTGCATCATCTCTGTTTACAGATCAACACAAATCTAAACAAGTATCTGGTCGGACTTGTGCGTTTGGGATTCGAGTTCTAGTGGAACGTACGCTGGAAAAAACTGAAGCACGACACGCAATTCGATTTTACTGTGGCTCATTTCAGTCTAAAACAAAAAAAGTTATGTCGAAAAATCCGACAAAATCCTACGAGTTATTAAAATAGAATATTACAGAAAAAGTATTGTTAAATTTTTAAACGTACTTAATTCTCCAAAAACAAAATGCCTTTAATCTACAGTTGTTGTTTTATTGTTGTTTTTTTATTAACATCCCAAAAATTTTAAGTAGTTAAAAAAAAAATTATAATAATCACGCATCTATATTCTAATGGGTTATTACAGCTTTCACAATTTCACTTATATTAATAATTATCCACGAGAGACCGGCAAAATCAGTCAAACAAATTACCGTATTTTCCGGACTATAAGCCGCTACTTTATTCTCACGTTTTGAACCCCGCGGCTTAAACAACGAAGCAGGATTTATGGATTTTTCCTGGGTTTTTCCTGGTTTCACAATCTTCAAGCCAAAAATCTGAGCCCCATAACATTAGACCAATAAAATTGCCGAACGGTTTTAGGTTACCCAATGAAAGTCTTTATATTAAATCAGATGCGCTCCCACTAATTCGGGCCGCACCACATCATAAATATGGATGATGTTCCTCTGACGTTTGACCTGCCGCTCACTCGGACTGTCTACAGGAAATGCGATTCATTTGTCATGCTGAAAACAACCGGGCATGAAAACACACACTTCACCTGTGTTCTGAGCTGCACGGCATCGAGAGAAAAGATTCACCGATGGTGATTTTTAAACGCACGACGATGCCAAAAGATAAACTTTTGAGAGAAATTGTTGTGAAAGGAAGGAGGAAGACAGTGAACAATGACTTTCTTGGTAGGCTACTGTTCAGATACAAATCGTGTAACAGACACTGTCTTTCATTAAAGCCTGTGTAAAGTTCATTAGTTTCAGTGTAGATGCGGCTTATATACAGGTGCGACTTATTTATGTTAAAAATAAAAATATTTGTCAAATTCAGTGGGTGCGGCTTATATAAGGGTGCGCTTAATAGTCTGGAAATTACGGTAGTTATGTGGCAAAGGTGATTCCACGATATACTGCGGTAAAACGTGGGATTACTCTACTGTAATAAGGAATAATAATTCCGTCTTCATATTAATAAATGATTCAGGTCTCTCAGATTAGAAAAAATATCTCCGCTTCCCTTGCTGTGCACACCGCCTTACCGTAGTGACCATGCAGTAGTTGTCTTTCCACGCTCCACAGCAGCCGAAGAAAGCGATGAAGAAGATCACGGCTCCTACCACGATGATCACAATGGGGGACGCAGTGTTGGCCACCTGCTCAATCCCGGGGATGTTGTTGAGTGCCGTCTTTGCCAAAACGCCCACTATGATGAGAGCCAGGCCGCACAACTAGACAAAGAAACCGAGAGAAGAAAAAATCAAAACGCAGAAATTCAGGCGCTTCGACGGTATCATGTGAGAAGCAAATGACTTCATGAAGAGTCACATGTAAGTCACATGTTCCCATAAAAAATGTGTGCGTTCAAACAAAAAATGTCTTAAATTCTAATCTCTTTCTCAGATCAAGATGCAAATTCCAAACAATCGTGGACTGTGAAACTATTTTTCCCCCCAAGTCATTTGACTGAGACACACACAGAACAAACTCGTTAACTGTTTGCTTCCAAATTGCTGACAAACATTCAGTGTACAGTATTTTTTATACAGGCAAATCATTCGCACTACCATTAACCTATTGTACTGGTCGATGCTGCAGTGTGACTGTGTCTATCAGGTTTGTGTAGCTCTGGTCTGAGGAGAACATTGTTTCGTTTTATTCTACACTGTACTCTGCATAGCTGAAGGGACAATCAAAGCCTCCTTGACTTAATCTTTCTATAAGAAACAGTACATTTCCCTGTGCATGGAAACACGGTATTATTATTCCTGTGTTCAAAAGTGGTAGCCAAGACTCAATGAGTAACTATCGCCCTATATCGATTTTACCAGTCTTATCTAAAATTATTGAAAAAGTTGTAGTAGTGCAACTGAGTGACTATTTAGAAGCCAGACAGCTACTCCATCCTCACCAGTTTGGGTTTAGACCAGGTTATTCAACAGAAATAGCAAACTGCTGTTTAATTGAAAAAGTAAAAAAGTCCCTGGACAAGGGTCATGTAGTGGGGGCTGTATTTATTGACCTTAAAAAGGCATTTGATATGGTCAATCATGATAAAATCATTTGCTTTTATCTAAAATTATTTTTTTTTAAATGAGCCAGTGTTGTGGTTTACATCTTACCTCCAGTCTAGAGTACAGTGTGTAAAAGTTGATCAAAACATATCCACACTCTCAAACATTAAAATGGGCATTCCTCAGGGTTCTATACTTGGCCCCATGCTGTTTAGTCTTTTTATAAATGACTTGCCCCTCCACTGTTTTGATGCCAGATGTCAGCTTTTTGCGGATGATGCAGTTATTTATGCACCCGCCAAGGCTGCAGCTGTATTGTCTACTAGTATGTTTGACATCCAACAATGGCTCATCCAAAATCAACTAGTTTTAAATATCACAAAAACAGTTTCTATGTGCTTTTCCATTAAAAAACTCGATTTAAAAGGAAGATTTAATATTAATATACAAAATAAAAGAAATTAATCCAGTTACAGAATTAAAATATCTAGGATTGGTTTTAGATCGTCAACTAAAATTTGACAAGCACATGAAGAACATTACAAAATAATACAAAATAATACAAAATAATCACAATTGTTTTAAATCAATTAGCATGACAGCATGGGCTTAAGCCACTCCTGCTGCAACCAAATGCATACGTTCTGTATACAGCAGAGCAATAAAAATGATGGACAAAAACACCATCACTGTACCATTTTTAAGAAATATAATTTAATAAATTTTGAGAGTTTTAGCAATTTTTGCTTACTTAAATTAATTTACAAGTGCATTAATCATTTAGTACCTGAGCCACTAAGTTCATTTATTGAGAGACAGAGCAGCACTCGAGTCACTAGGGGTTTTACAAATCATGACTGTAAAATCCCATACTATAGGACCAGTTTTGGTCAGACTATCTTCTCTGTGAAGAGCTCCAAACTCGGGAACTCATTACCATCTGACATTAAGACTATACTGGACTTTAATGTGTTTACTTCCAGGCTAAAAAAACTGGTTAAAGACAAACCAAAGGTGCACTCATTTTTAACTAGTAGGTAAGAGTTGTATATGATATATGTGTGTATGTAAACTTTACGGGTAAATCTCATGGGTAAATTTTATTGTGTATGACTAGGGACGGGAATTGTCCATATGATGGTATTTGTTTAAATTGAAGTAGTTTAGTATGTAAATTGTATTGTGTTTAGAGCCCAACCAGGGACAGGAGTTAAAAATTAGCATTTGCTACAAACTTTTTATGCAGCATTTCAGCTTGCTTTGACACTATGTATGTTTGCATTGTCCCTGTCAAATAAATACAATGAAATGAAATGAAATGTTCACCTATTGAGCGCAAACCTAATTGGTTTTAGTGTACAGGAAAAAAAAATGTAGCCTTGCCGTTCCAATACTTTCGAAAGAGATGTACAGTGCGTGTGAAAAAACTAATACAAAACAAATATGTGCAAAAATGAGGAACCGAGTAAAAGGACATTTATGGTGGCGGTGTATACGGAACAAAAGAGTTGCTTAGCAAACCCGTGTTTCGGTATCATAAGCAAATGAGAAAAGTAACACATTACGATATCCCTCTGTCATAATACTGTGTAGCAGCTCTGGCCAGTCAAGGCATGAAATCTACAAAATCTCTGAAGGTGTGCTAAGGTGTCTGGCACCATGATGAGTCAACACCTTGAACTATTAGTCATGATCGTCAACCCACTCAAGTTTTCAAGGCGTCAGGGATCTTCATACTGCTGGAAGAGTCCATTGCTGTTAACAGATTACCATGAAAAGGTGTACTTTGTCTGCAACAATGTTTAGGTAGTTTAGGTGTTAAAGTAACCATATAAATAAATGCTAAGACCCAAGGTTTCCCA
Organism: Silurus asotus; assembly: GCA_024362625.1. Taxonomy (NCBI): domain Eukaryota; kingdom Metazoa; phylum Chordata; class Actinopteri; order Siluriformes; family Siluridae; genus Silurus; species Silurus asotus. Next base: position 8,655,793 of record MU564352.1, on the reverse strand, counting down.
ACAGAACATTGCCCAGAGCATCAGGCCATGTCCACACATAAGTATTGGTTTGAAAATGCATATATTTCTCTTCGTTTTGGTTTTCGGTCAACAAAAACGTAGCTTTTTGAAAACACTCTCCAACATGTTAAAAAGAATACGATGTCGCATTTTTATTCATTGCTATGTCAACATTTTTTAAAGAGCCAGAAAGTAAATAAAGACCAGGCAGAAATTACGCACGTTTCCAGAAGTTTCATTGTGGATGAGCAATTTTTAGAAAACTATTTAAAACTAAAGTGTGGACCAGGAGCCTTTTTTTTTGTTTGTTTTTTTTAATGCTGTTTTCAAATCTATCTAGATTAGTGTAGATGTAGCCTTTGACTGCTCAGTTTGCCTTCCAATAGTGCATCCTGGTGCCATCTCTTCCTTAAGCACACAACATACACAGTCATCCACATGATGTAAAACAAAAAAAAAATGATTTATCAGACCAAGCCACGTTGCTCCGTCGCTCCAGTTCTGCTCGTATGCTTATTGTAGGTGCTTTCGTTTAGACAACAGTTTATGATGATATCTCTGACAACACAGACTAGCCTTCGCTCCAAGGCAGGACTCCAAGCTTTGGTTGCCCACTGACCCTTTCACTGGTTTCACTGCTTGTTCTTCCTTGGTCCACTTTTGGTTGATACTAAGCACTGCAGAATGGGAATACCCCACATGACCTGACGCTTTGTCTATCCAACACATCTTAGAACATGTCAAAGTCACTTAGATCCTACTGGCTACCTATTATTCCTGCTTCCAACATTCAACTTCATGTTCACCTGATACCCTTCGACTGGTGCAATTGTAAGAATATAATTAATGTTACTGTTACATGCCACAAAAGCATGTATATGTTTGTTTGCTATTTTTTTCCTTGTGTCTCCCTGTCGTCTTGCTTGCAGGTGCTGGTTCCTTTCATTGGGTGTTATGTAGGATCTGCCACACCCCTAGCAGAAGCAGACGTGACTAAAAAGACGGGTTTTAATGATTAAATCGCTATCGCTGAGAAGCAGGGACCTGAAATTTTGCCGTGCGTTTAAACCAAAACCCCTGTCTGTTGTTTACCCCCAGTCGATGGTATTGATTGCTGTATTCTTAACAGACTCAATCGCTCAATCTGCAAGGGCAGCGATGTTGTTGGGGAGAAGTTGGACTCTTAGACGATAGTGTCCGGAAAGAGATTGCTGTCCAAAGTACATTCCAACTCTTTCTACCCACTATATAAAATGTTCAGACTCAAACAATAAAGATTCACCACAGAGATATATTTCTGCCTGTGGCCAACAAACTACATAACTAATTCGTATGAGTGTTAAGCAGCTGGCCCACGATATAAATATAGTGATAGATAGGTGTGACATAAAAATGTGTCACTTATATAATCTTAATATCTTGAGCAATTAAGTGCAATAATAATAATCATAGTTACATGTGCTATAACTTGTATTAAATAGTCTATATCTTCTATATTGTGCCATCTGTTTCAGTGCTGATACGAATATATCTTCAATAAGATTGGATTTATTCAATGTTCAGCATCTATACTTAATATATAGATTAGTACACATTTCTTAGATTTTATTTTACTTTGATCTGTACTTAATTCTTTACTTTAATTTTTATGTGAGCAACTGCAACCCAAACACTTCCCTGTGGGATCAAAAATTATAATTTTTTTATTTATTTTTTTTATTGTATTATATTTATTTGTATTATATAAGTTGTCACCGCAGACAAGGAAAATATTCTATTCCAAAAGAAAACTCTACTTTCTTCTCACCAAACTGTGTTTCTATATAATCAGATATTTATGAAGATTTAAATTCCTAACAAATGAAATATATAACAAAGTATACCTAACTAGCTGTCCCTGGTTTTCAGTGCTCCTTGGTGAAAGAGGTAATACGTTTAATGTAGATCATCATTAATCTCACATCGCTGATTAATGTCTAGCACCATTACCCTGAGCTTTTATAATCTCCTGCAGGCAGTAAACCAGACAGTCCTGTTTTATCATTAAACATGAAACTTCCCCATAACCACATGACCAACCGACACATACAAATCATTTTCGAGGGAGTGGTTAAGGCTCCGGGTTACTGATCGGGAGGTCAGGGATTTAAGCCCCAGTATCACCAAGCTGCCACTCTTGGGCCCTTGAGCAAGGCCCTTAATCATCTGTGCTCCAGGGACACCGATGGATGATCCTACACTCTGACTCCAGCTTCTAAGCAATCTGGGATATGTGAAGAAAGAATTTTACTCTGCTGTAATGATATGTGACAAATAAAGGCTACTCTACTCAATTCTAATTAAAGCTTTACGTAAACATTTACACTTTTTTTTATTATTTTGTTTACATTATTATGCCATGAGTCATTTATTTTCACACAACTCCATATTATTTACCTAATGACACAATGTGTTTAATTGATACCAGTTCTTCTCTCATTTCTCAAGTGTGAGAATACTCAATACTTACATGGTCACATAAACGCGTTGTGAAATGTATATATCCGTGTATGACGTGTTACATATAGACCTTGCGTGCTTTCAAAACCACATCATATCCGGAGGCCTGGAAAATGTCAAGTGTATTTTTTTTTTTTGGTATAACTTTCCTAATATCTGTATTTGCTAAAGGGGTTGAGGTGTTTCAGAAGGGCATCACGGCCATGTAAATACACTGGAGGTAATCGGGAAAGCTCTGCCTGACACGCCTTGGCACAAACACAGGACATCTAGACGGCTGTGAAATACACACCTTAGGAGTATGTATATATAAACTAGACTAGCAGTTAAACAGATAAAACTATTAGGAAGAAAGGGAGTGTAATATAATAAAAACTTTGGTATATACTGATTATATATACAGTATATAGTCAAAATGACTATATCGTTAAAGCAAATTCACAAATGTTATTAACACCCAATTAAAGCAGGTGACATTAAAACCTGCAACACTTTCTTTACTAAGATTTAAAAATAAAAACTCTACAGACAATTTGTTTCAATGTTGCCGGAATTATCTCTATTCAAGCACCAAAATCTGCCATGGTGCACACATCCGGCAATTAAAACCGTCCGTGTGGAAACAGGAAACGTTCTGTTTGGTGTCCTGATGATTTACATAATTTAAAACAACAATTACAAGATGATTTTGTCTTGATGCTCTATGTTGAGTTTGGTTTTACTATTCAAGCACCAAAATCTGCTATGGTGCACACATCCGGCAATTAAAACCTTCCGTGTGGAAACAGCAAAAGTTCCGTTTGGTGTCCTGATGATTTACATAATTTAAAACAACAATTTGTCCTGATGATTTACATAATTTAAAACAACAATTACAAGATGATTTTGTCTTGATGCTCTATGTTAAGTTTGGTTTTAATATTCAAGCACCAAAATCTGCCATGGTGCACACATCCGGCAATTAAAACCGTCCGTGTGGAAACAGCAAAAGTTCCCTTTGGTGTCCTGATGATTTACGTAATTTAAAACACAACAATTACAAGATTATTTTGTCTCGATGCTCTATGTTGAGTTTGGATTCACTAATAATGAACATACATTTGAATAAAGCACCCATATTTGTCTATGGCTATGTTTAAAAACTTTAAAAAAAGGATTAATTCATGGTACATTTAGAACAGATAAAAATGTGCGATTAAGTTGTGATTAATCACAAGTTAACTCCTAACAATCATGCGATTAATCACGATTAAATATTTTAATCGACTGACAACCCAGATAGATAGATAGATAGATAGATAGATAGATAGATAGATAGATAGATAGATAGATAGATAGATAGATAGATGTGTTAAGAAAATAATGTATAAATATTGTATTTTTTTTCTTCTTTATATTTACTTACTTACTGATTTTTCACATCTATTTTTTATTAGATTTTATTCATATACAGCATTTACACTTATGAAAAACAGAATGTATGTAAAACAAGTTCCTTCCTTTTCACACTTAGGTGATGGCAGCTACATAGTCATTTCCTCACCAACTTTGCCAAAACATTTCTACATTTGTTGCTAACAGACAGAATGCAAAAGCACCAGAAAGCCCTGAAAACTTTTGTACGGCAGAAACCGCCTGACGCTGGATACTCCTTTCACTGTTCCTTTCAATAGTAACACATGTTTCTCTGAGTTGATGTGATGTGATAGGAAGTTCGTCGATGTTTTATAAGAATTTCACTGTGGTTTGGTTGCAAAATGCTAAGGCTTGTGATACACTCACCACAGTCACACACACAAACACACACACTGCCTTGTGTGTCTATATATATATATATATATATCATGCCTAGTCACACCCTGGGGCTGAGATATGGCAACTAATTTGTAAACTACTACAGAACACCTTATATTCAGATCCACCATATTTACAGTTAATGTTACATTAACCTTGACATGTGAATTCAAAGAGAATAAAAACACAGTGTACTGCCATTCCTCACATCCTCATCTGTGGGCACACACAGCAACACCAGTGTAAATATTTAAGTGTTGAATTAATGACAGTAGGTCACAGATGGAGGCAAATCTGTTGCAAGTCAGCCCTCTCAGCTTTACACAGCTTCCTAAAAAGCTGTAGGGTTTTCCATTTTTCCATGTTTTTTTTTTTTTTTTCGCTGGATACAGCATTACGGATTACAAAGAGCGGAAAAACCCTCACATGACACACTCACATGATGCTGTCACCTTAGGAAACTTAGTCACATGGTTGCCCTACGCTCTCGCTTACTCACAATCGCTAATGCCGCAGGGGGGAAATCGTAAAATCGTTCAGTAGCTTTTCACCTCCCTTTTCAATTCAAAAGACAGAAATAATACGTGTCCAATAGTAGAAATGAGGACTGTTAAAGTGTATGGTACAGAATACTGACCTGGATACATTTCATAGTTAATACAAATCAATCTGACACTAGAAACTAAGACAGGCACTTTTTAAAATAGTGAAAATTTCATAACAAGGATTTTCAGAAAATATATCATGACACCACAAACCCCAAAGGAAACGCAAGCCTCTGTTTGATCATGAGTGGGCGCTTATACGTTTGTTCCACTACGTGTTTGTCAGCTGACTAGCTCTTATACAAATGACCATTATAATAATAGAAGCATTACTCTTCTGAGGAAAAGTTCATTTGCAACCAAGGTAACTTCCAAACCCCACTTATTTCTGTAGTATATACAAGCCTAGGAAGGCTTTGATATACTAAATTTAGATACTGGTTCAGCAAAAGGGAAGGAAGTTTCAACGCTTTCAATTAATTCTCATACCAGAGATTAGCGAGCCGAACTGCTTCAACAATAACCCACATAGATTACATTGTGGCTCCACTCACAAACCAATATTAAGCAAACTCATTGAGCCATAATGACCAGGAAAACATGTTTGTGTTTGTTTAGCAGATTTCAATTAAGTTAATGAAGACATGATTCATGATTTTATTATCAAGTTTACCTTCATCTACAGATTAGATGAAATTAAATAAAATATGGACTTAATCAAAGGTAGAATTATCACATTGTGTGATAAACGTGAACATTTAACATTTACATTGCTGCCTCTCAGCTCTATGCTGTAGACCAGAAAATGGATGATGTCTGTTAAATATGAAATATTTTATTCTCTATACATAATTTTGGTTATTGCTCTTAATACCACCACATTTACAAGCAGAACATTGTAATTTTTTTTTTACGCCTCTAAATAACCACGGCGTAAACAAACCAATGCAAATTTTAATAGACAATACTTGTGTTATTCTTGACATTTGCAAAGAAACAGCACTTGTTAGAAAGCAATGATGCATTGTCTAGCCTAGAAATTTTATTTGAAATTCCTTCTACATTAGGAACAACCTGATCGAGGCCTGTTTAGCATCCAAAATGCATGTCTCAAAGGCTCACGGTAAACAACCTCCAACTTTCTCCAAAATATAAATAAGTGAATCACATGACAGTAAAACTAGTAAAAAAGTAATACTACTCAAATCATTACCAGTTGAAATGATTGAAAGTGTCTGACTACAACTATCTAACCAGCTCTTTCAAGATTAGACACAGAAGTGAAATCTTGCTTAACATTTTCACACACACAAAAAAACACTCATTAGTTACCTCAACAACTGTGTCAAAATTGATTCACATTCATTCAACTTATATATCTTTAATTTAAATATGTCTAGACGAATTAAAAAAATGTCTGTGTCTTCAAAGTATTCTTCCAGGAACCAGTAATTACTAGCAGGGTACTATATTACCCAGTAGTTCAAGATATCTAATGGCACTCATTCTTTCCTGATAAACATATGGGTGTTGGCAAACTTAAACGGAACTCTGTGTGTGTGTGTGTGTGTGTGTGTGTCGACATTTTCACTGACATTGCAACCCAAAAATATTTCCCAGACATGATTCTAAAAAAATATTTCACAACCACACAAATGTTCAATCAAGTTGCGATGACTAGTGACTTCAAGTTTCATCCAAACAAAAAAAGACTGAAGACTTACCCAGAAGATAAAGTTGAAGAAAAAAAACAGGAACTTCACACATTTCATTGCTCCCTCCATTGTGCTTTAATTTGGCTTCTGTAAATAAACAAAACAACACATCAGATGTGTTAACTGCTTTTCTGTGATTATACTGTGAGGTCTACAATTAGTTGCACCTTATTTCATTTCATGGACTTTACTTGTGAATTCTGTGTACTAACAAACGACCTAACCAACCTAGTAGTTTATGTTTTGTACTCATAAACAAAAGTCTGTGAGCTCAAGTTTTAAAAAAAGAATAAGAGATCCACTATCTGGCTTTAAAGCAAGCCTTAATCCTGAACTGTTTGGAGTGGATTTTGTTTCAGTTGTAAGCCACTTTGAATTAACAGCACCTGCTAAATGAATTAACCCAAATCCCACTATGTTACACCCTGCTTAATGAACATCACCCGATCCTCATGAATGATCCCATTTTGCCTTAACCAGAAAAGACCTTTGGAGTATGAATAAAGGGGAAAACCTCTATACTAGTAATACAAAAACCATAACGGGCCTTCAAAGTGGGGCAGGGCATTCGGATTTAGGGAATGAAGACGCAATATTCAGAGTAAACAAATAATAAAACTCTAAACACACCTATGTTTACAACACGCCTATCATACCTGAGCTCACCTAAGTACCTGATGGCAATCGGATTTTAAAAAAAAACAAAGCGCAAGTTTGCTTTTCCGTACGAACGTGTCCTGATAATCGTTTAAAAAAAACAGACAGTAGACAATGTGATATGATGTTGCAATTGTGAACAAAGTTTATGATGAAACATGACAAGTCACATGACCTACTTCCTGTACCTGTTGGTTTGGGATATTCATTGGAAACTGGCATAGAATAAAAGAAAATAGTGGTAAATACTAATAATGTTATAATATTCTGATAGATAATAAACCGATTTATTAAACAGAGAAACTAATATATAAGGAGGTAACACTTATGCCTTATGATTACATTTTTTTTTAACCACTCAAAGTTAAATCCTTGTAGAAAGCTAAACCAATCAAATTAACACCTAAATTCGATTTAAAAAAAAAAAAAAAGAATACACCGAATTAACTGTTGAGTGTAAACACGATGGAGAAAAAACGCATCAACTCCTGAATCAGTGTACAAACTACAAATCCCAAGGTGACCCCGGAAACAAGTTGACGTCTCTTTAAAACGTTTATTTTTACAAATTTGATGTTGAATTCCCGGAAAAAAAAAAAAAAAAAAAAAGATCACGTTTCAGTGAACACGTGTATTTAACTCTTTCGCACGTCAATTCGTTGTATACAGTTGTGTGTTTTCCATATTTGTAACGCTGAACTCAACATATGGTGTCATACGTGTATCATTAACATGATATAAACCATTATCCATATCATTATCCAGCGTTTATACTCCATTCTTGTCACTTTAAAGTCTATAATAACGCTATTAAGGGTTAAAAAAAGTAGACTAGTTCCTCCATCTTAGAACAATCTTTGTGTTTTTGTTGTACCACCGGAAAACCCCCACCATTCCTCACCAAGACCACGAAACTCGGCTGAAATGTTCTTTCACTTTTATTAACTCTTAAAACTGTTCTTCTTTACTAATTGTTGATTTATAATAGCAAGTGAACGTATTAAATTTTTGTTTAATGGGAGGGGAAAACACCCTAACGGAGCACATACACAATCTTCCTGTTTACACTGACAACTGCGACTAATTTAATCAACATATAATTTAATTTAACGCCTAAGCAAAATGTTATTTTTCCCCCTGGAGAGAAAAAAAAGAAGAGAAACTCTCCAAGCAGTAAAAAAAAAAAAAAAAGAAAGAAGAAAGATCCAGAATAGAAATGAGAATAGAAAAGACCTCCTAAGTTTCGTCCTCTAAAATATCTTTGTATCAATATCCAGGCATAATAATTATAATTATAACACTTACCTTTTAATCTTCAGAAATGTCCTGAGGAGCAGTTAGCAGTTCAAATGATCCTCTCCTGTTCTGCTTTTAAAATGGTCACTCACTCCACCCTCAACTTTACACAATGCATAGTCACTGTGCTAGAAGGCAGGTCTCATGAAGAAACCACTCTGCAACACACACACACACACACACACACACACACACACACTGAGAAGGAAGATCTGAAAAACCTTCTAAAGACCAAATTGTGGCCCCTGACTGTATCAAGAAACTCATAAATGCAGTAAAATTTAGTCGAAGGCTATTTTCTGACTGCTGGAGATAATTGTCATAAAGGTAAATCTTTTCACACAGCCTGTCGTCCGGTTCATGGTGAAACCTACATCATTTCTCACTTCTGACATCACACACCAAGAGAAAACTTTCAGCTGTAATGTCTTTAAAAGACCATATCATGGCACCAGTCTGAAGCAAGAAAAGCAAGAAAACACTTGACAGTGTTCCTCAGAGGCTATTCTCTGACTTCTGGAGAACTAAAGACGTCATAGAAGTAAATACTCTAGTTGTGTGCATGTTGTTGGGGGGGATTTTCTCACGGTTCATCTAGTTTCCTTCCACCTGCCTTTAAATTGATTCATGATTGGGCATGTGGTTGTGTGTGTGAGACCGTATGATGGACCACCATCCTATCCAGAGATGCATTCCCTCCTCATACACAGTGTTCCAAGAATTTTCTTAGCATATGTTCAGGATTAAGCTTTTAGCATAGAGAAATTAATCAGTGCATTAACCATAACATGCATCCATATCCATCATCTCTTTAAATCAACTATATTTCATCTACACAAAAGAAGAAGACCTCCAGAAAATGATTCGCTAAAGCTCACAGTAGCGTTACAAAATAATTTTCTAAATCTTTCACCATAACATCGAGGCCATTTTGAAACCCGTGCATGCTTTCAGTTTAACAAATTCTACACTGACCATTTGGACAATCAATATAACCTCAGCTAATATGGCCATTATAGACAAAGAGACCAGTAAAACTTCCTGTAAGCTAATTGGGCAATCTAATTTCCCATAACTGCTGTCCAAATGCATCTTCCGTCTTACTTAGTCAAACTGTTACGAGGCTACTGAAACATTATTACAAGACATGAGTAGAGCATTATTTACAAAGCCCTGTGATTCACCACATATTTCAAAATGTTGTAGATATTTAACCTTGGATCAAGAAAACTAAAAATTAATTGTATCAACTCATAATTATTCTATTTATATTCTAATTCTTCTTTTTCTTTCGGCTTTCCCCATTAGGTGTCACCACAGCGGATCATTCGTCTCCATACCCCCCTGTCCTCCTGCATGTCTTCCCTCACCACATCCATAAACCTCCTTGTTGGCCTTCCTCTTTTCCTCCTTCCTGGTATCTCTATCCTCAGCATTCTCCTACTGATATACCCCATGTCCCTCCTCTGCACATGTCCAAACCATCTCAATCTCACCTCCCTCACACTGTCTCTGAAACGTCCTACATGTGCTGTCCCTCTAATGAACTCATTTCTATTTCTGTCCATCGTCGTCACTCCCAACGAAAACCTCAACATCTTCAGCTCTGCTACCTCCAGCTCCACCTCCTGTCTTTTACTCAATACCATTGTCTCTAAAACATACAACATCGCAGGTCTCAACACAGTCCTATAAACTTTCCCTTTCACTCCCACAGATACCCTTCTATACTAACAGGTTTGAACCTGTTCATGGTTTGATAAGGTTGGAGGAAAAGAATGCTGAAGTGTCCTGCACAGAGCCTTAACCTCGAACCCCTACTGAATACAACTGGGATAAACTCACACTCCAGGCCTTCTTGTGACAAATTTAATAGAATTTCCCATATCAACCAAACAAAATGTAGGATATTATAACAACAAAAACGTTACGAAATCTAGAATTAGATGTTTAAAAGAGTGATGATCAGGTGTCCACAGACTTTTGGCAAAATAGTGCATTAATACAGAACAAGAAAATCTTGTTGAAATTATAGAAACAGGACACCATGGGTTAAAATGGGGGGGAGTGGTAGCTCCAGCGGTTAGGGCGCTGGGTTACCGATTGGAAGGTCGGGGGTTCAAGCCCAGGTATCGCCAAGCTTCCACTCTTGGGCCCTTGAGCAAGGCCCTTAACCATCTATGCTCCAGGGGCGCCGTATCATAAACGACCCTGCGCTCTGACCCCAGCTTCTAAGCAAGCTGGGATATGCGAAGAACAAATTTCACTGTGCTGTAATGTATATGTGACAAATAAAGGCTATAAAAAATAAATAAATAAAAAAAAGAGAGTAACAATTAGTCACATTATTTTCAAACAATTAGTAACAATTAAACAATGAATAATTAGTCACAAATAAACAATTAGTGACAATTAGTAAATTAGCCAGTTAGACAAGTAGGCATCAATAACGATTGACCTTGCTTACCTATTTATCAAAATTGACCTGTCCCTCTTAATGAGTAAAAGATCCATCACATTTTTTGAGTTGTATCACTTAGTTTGAAGAACACCGTCTATCAAATAAGCAATAAAAGTTGTAAAAAAGCTTTTTATAAAATTACTTGAGGTACATTTGTCCCCCGGAACTTGTGGAAGGTCTTAGAACGTGGTATCTGCAAATTTTGGACGCACCCCCGCAACCCCTATGGTACCTTAGTGAATTCATCTAGACCAGGGGTGGCCAACCAGTCAGAGACCGAGAGCCACATTTTTGACTGTGTTACCGCAAAGAGCCACATCATACACATGGGGACACATGAACATCACCCATCCCTTCCTCTTACACACACACACACACTCACCTTTGCTCAGACAGATTTATTGTAAATGTCACACACCAACATAATGACAGAAATTGACTCCTCCAGTTTTAAGACTACAGGACAGTCATTTTCAACAATGAACACTGTCTCACACACACAAACTCTGTTTAACCAAGTCCACAAACAAATATAATAATTTACAATAGCGTTTTTCTTTTATTATGTATGTTACTTAGTGGGACTTTTGGCATCCTTGCCTTGAACAATCCCCTTCAAATCTGCCTCGTATTCCGTTGTTGCCACTCGAAGCAATTCTTTCACGTGTGTGTCAGTCAGAACAGATCGATGCTTTGATTTCACGTGTTTCAGGGTAGAAAACAAGGACTTTGTGTGTTTTTTTTATGTGCGTGTTCACTTCACTTGAGTGTAATACGGTATTTTCGTCAAATGTGCATGCGCGTGAGATAATTATACCGCGGGGGGGGCAATTAATTTTTACAAGGGGCCACATGAGAAACCTGAATTGTGTCAGAGGGCCACACCAACGATAATATTTTAGGAAAGCACCGAAATGAAAATTAAATTCAAAAGGCAATCAAAACCATATTTTTTTGTTTATGCCTTTTGCCTTGGCACCATCACTGGAAAACTTTCCTGCCTTTTCATAAACGTCCTCTACAGACGGAGTGCGCATGCTCGGATTGACTTTACTTTTCTGCGCCGCGTTCTTCTCATATTTAGAAGGCAATCGGGATGTTTGGATTTCAGGTGATAAATTAAACCCAGGAATGTGTTTCATTGGTAAATGGCGGCTACAGGAGAGGTCAAGGTGTAACTTTTCTACATTTAACAATGAAACACCTTCTTGGCACTCATAGGCACCTCAAGATCATACAGGTGACCATTAACTTACCGTCAGATGACCATTTATTTTAGCCTGACATACTCGCCAAACCTTGTAGTATCTCAGGAATCTTTATACTCTTAGAGTCTTAGAGTGGTGTACCGTATAGTTATTCTCACGTACTCTTTTTTTTAACACTTCCCATTTTACACACAATAAATTGTATTGCTTGGTTCTCCATTTTAATTAGCCTTCACTTTCAAATGTATTTCTCTACTCAAGTCCTCAAGCGGTTTATTTTATTTTATTTTTTAATTTTGGTGTGCTCTATCATGCATCAGGAATGTGCATTTGCATGATTCTTATAATATCCAAAAACAAAAGTAGATAAACAGAAATGTAAAATTGTTCATTACAGATCTAATTTACTTCCCTGAAGGACCAAAGTGGAGATTCAAAACCATAATTTTCACCTTATAAGTTCTTGTAAGTCCATATTTCACTATAATAAAGTTAGGATTTAAAATGAAGAATATAATGCAATACATGGAGTATACTGAGATATGATAAATTATTAGGAAAATATTGCAACATTTAGTCTTATTTGTAGAATAAAAGTAAAAGTAAAATGTGACTTTGTAGGAAAATAACTATTATACCATGGAAGCTAGGACACTTTAAGAGACTATGTAACAGAAGCCTCATAGAAGTTTAGAAGCACAGAAGCTCATAGAGAGGGAATAGAACATATAGACCAGGGGTCAACAACCTTTTTGAAACTGAAAGCTACTTCTTGGGTATCGATTAATGTGAAGTGCACCACGTTGGTGAACTTTGATATAGACAAATAGGATGTCAAATAGGAAGTCTATTGTTTTACAGTGCTGGTCTTGGTGCAGTGCAATTTCCATTGTAACATTGAGCTGTAAATCCCCTTTATTATTTATACCCTTGATAGCATTGTTTACAAACAACTGTATCTCTACATCACCCAGAATAACTATCAAGACCCCAGTTGGCTTCAAAGCGGTATGCTGCACAGAACATTTTTGTGTTAGTTCAGCCAACCATGCAGATAGTTCATCCAAACTGTCATCAGTCGCTATCCTCCTCAGCAGCCTTTGACACAGTCACAAGACACTTGTTCATCCTTTTAGTCTTGGAAATTGTGACACTTGACAATTGTGAAATTGTGCCTGGTAATGCATTGCTTTCTATTTGTAAAGTCATATCAGTTGAGATTAAGGAAACCCACATGCTCTTTACTAGTGTTCTTCAGGGCTTAGTTCTGGGTCCTGTTCTGTTTAGTTATCATTCTGTCTTGTAAAATAAGACCTATTTAAAATCATGTGTCTGCCAAAATACCACTAAGCTTCTAGATAACTTAACTAGATTTCACAGAAGAAACTACACTAATTAAATAAAATAAATGTGCACAAAACAAATGTGGGAAATCAAACAGAATAGTTTGAGAACAAATTGTGAATCATTTGAATGTGAAAGTGTTCTTGCATAAAGCATTGTTTAAGCCTTAATTTGTTTTGAATAGATAGATAGATAGATAGATAGATAGATAGATAGATAGATAGATAGATAGATAGATAGATAGATAGATAGATACTGTGCATGTCATCACAGTTGGAACAGCTATTTTTTTTATTATAAGCAAATTTATTTGTATTAATTAACTGTATTTATTCCTCTAGGAGTGTTAATCGATAATCTACAATTACATTAGTTACAGTAAGAAGACGTTGGATTAAAGCTAAGCTTGCAAGGACACATAGGAATGCTTTATGCAAATGTCTGTTTATTATTAGTGAAACCATACTCAACATAATGCATGAAGACAAAATATTTTGTAAACACTGAACGGAACTTTAGCTGTTTCCACACGGACCGTTTTAATTACCGGATGTGTGCATCATAGCGGATTTTGGTGCTTGATTTGAGGTTCGGCGCATCAGTAAAACATATATTTGGTGAGTAAAATCTTTTTACTCTTTTTTTTTAAAACATTTTATTATATCTAAGTAAAGAAAGGATGTTGTGAATTAATTTGTTCCTTTGAAGGTTTTAATTTCGCCTACAAAAGATGGTCAAACAAAAATATGTGCTTCATTAATCGTGCGTTAAAATAAACGCCATTAAAAGGAATTAGCATTACCTAAGCAATAAATTAGTATATATAAATAAGAGATGGGAAGTACATAAACTTACTCTACTTATGTAGATGTTTCTGGTATCAGTACTTCACTATTTATTTTTTTTGTCTTTTTAATTTTACTCATAACATTTTTACACACATTTCTGTACTTTCTACTTCTTACATTTGCAATCCAGGCTCGTAACTTTAGTTTTATTCTATTTGGTGACATGATCAATATTTCCTCTTCTCATCGAGCGCCATTTTTAGCCCATCAACCGATTTCTTGTCATTGTGAAGCTTTTTCAACCCACAACTGGTGTATTATTTCCTGGCTCTCACACACCACAGACGTAGGCTAGTTTATGAAGCTAACAACAAGCAAGACAGAAGGCAACAAGAAGTCTGGGGTCAACGTGGATGAGACAGAGGAAGTCAGTGATGTAAACATGACTAAGAACAGAGACTTTCCTGATCACCTGATCATCATCATCTGCTTTGTGCTTGTGTTCTATATGGTGGATGTTCAGCCTGTATACATAATTAAATAACAAAATTTGAATTTGTTTTGTATTAATGTGATGTGAGGTCCAGTAACCAGCGTCACACTAAAACAGGTAGTAGTAATGGCTATTTTTTACTTAAGTCAGAACCCACACTTCTTTACTATAACCTGAGTGAAAAATAAAAGTTAGTACTTCAACTTTTACCAGAGTCTTTTAAAACATAAGTATCTGTACTTCTACTTGAGTGAAGGATGTGTGTACTTTTGCTATCTCTTATATATATATATACAGTACAGACCAAATGTTTGGACACACCTTCTCATTCAAAGAGTTTTCTTTATTTTCATGACTATGCAAATTGTAGAGTCACACTGAAGGCATCAAGGGCTATTTGACCAAGAAGAAGAGAGATGGGGTGCTGCACCAGATGACCTGGTCTCCACAGTCACCGGACCTGAACCCAATCGAGATGGTTTAGGGGTGAGCTGGACCGCAGAGTGAAGGCAAAAGGGCCAACAAGTGATAAGCATCTCTCTGGGAACTCCTTCAAGACTGTTGGAAGACCATTTCAGGTGACTACCTCTTGAAGCTCATCAAGAGAATGTCAAGAGTGTGCAAAGCAGTAATCAAAGCAAAAGGTGGTGACTTTGAAGAACCTACAGTATGACATTTTTCAGTTGTTTCAGACTGTTTTGAAGCATCTCTCTGGGAACTCCTTCAAGACTGTTGGAAGACCATTTCAGGTGACTACCTCTTGAAGCTCATCAAGAGAATGTCAAGAGTGTGCAAAGCAGTAATCAAAGCAAAAGGTGGCTACTTTGAAGAACCTACAGTATGACATTTTTCAGATGTTTCAGACTGTTTTGTTATGTATATAATTCCATATATAATTCCACACGTGTTCATTCATAGTTTTGATGCCTTCAGTGTGAATCTACAATTTTCCTAGTCATGAAATAAAAAAAACTCTTTGAATGAGAAGGTGTGTCCAAACTTTTGGTCTGTACTGTATATATATATATAAATATATAAGTTGAACGAAATAAACACACACATTAAATGTAAAACAAAAAATGGTTCAAATCTTTATATAGCAGACTTAAACCAACATGGCTTTATAATATCAAGTACAGTGACAGAGTTTACTTTACTGTAAATTTACTTTACACCCCAACATTCTGGAGCAAATCATTCTGTCTACATAAGTGCTTTAAGAAGATTTCTTCGTGAGGTCGACTTCATTTACACGAGTTTGTGTCTAAGTGTAGAGGTATACAGTACTGTGCACAGGTCTCAGGCATATGCAAAAGAAATGTTACAGTGTAATCACAACATTTTCCCAAGACTTTAACATAACGTATGATAGCCTTCATATAAGATATGATATAAAGAATAGGACAAAATACACAAGAAGTCAATATGTGGTGGTACAACCATTTGAAAACATCAGCAGTGTGAGGTGAGCGTGGGGGTTACATTTCAAGAAATCACTTCATGTTAAATACTATAGTATTAGAAAATGTAAGTATTCAGGAAAAAGTTATTTTTTTTAATTTTGTAAGAAAAAGAAAGATCCAGATTTAATTATAAATAGTAGAGGCAGCCCTGGATCACTCTAATGAAGCTTACAGCATTGAACAGATATTTGTTTTGCAGTCTCGATCTTAAATCTAATCATCTAGATTTATCTTCTATGGACTGCTTCAACAAACCACAAAGTGCACTTCGATAAAGCATTTAGTTTGAGTCTGAATGTTGGTCGATGAACAAATGACCTACAAGTCTTTGAATACATACATTTTGCTATTTGAATGAATTTTAGCTTATTTAGCTTAAGGTCTAAAATGCCCCATCCTTCATAAACTTTCAGTTGGCAGTGGAAGTATGTAAGATCTGTAGTTATGATTAAAATGAGTACAAATCACAGTCTACTTGCTTCACAAATGCACAGATGCGAAGCTCCTGGCAGATTGTTTCGATTATTAGGATAGACGCAAAGCTACAAAATGATCTGATATTTAGCCATGACGTTATTTTTACTGCTTCATTCAAATGTTTATTTCAGAAACACCTCACTTGTGTTTGAAAAATGACGTGCTTTAGATGGGACACACTTTAAGTTATTTTAAGCAGATTGGCAGATATGAACTGGACTTTACTGATCTCTATGTTTTTGAGGTATACCACAAATTTGGCTTGTTTTCAAAGGGTCCTGGCTGCTCTGAATAGTATATGATGGACTATGAATGTTCATAAGCATGAAACAAAAAGAGCAAAACTACAAACCACAACATTGCATGTACACAAAATAAGTAAATGGTGTAATCATCTCCATTACATATTGTGAGAACAGTCATTTACTCAACACTGTGATGAAGGCTACACTGTACGATCCCAGCACTGGCCGGGGCAACGTGCATGACAACAGCAGAAATAAAGCAAAGTCTCTTCAAAGCTGCGTTCTCTGGTGTGTATCCGCACCGTCCTAGTACAGCGAGCAGTCTTAAATCTGCATGGAGAAAATTTACGAAGGAATAAAGCAAAAATTAATGAATGCATGAGCTTTTCACTATAATACTGATGTTTTTTTCCTA
The DNA here is from genome assembly GCA_024362625.1 of Silurus asotus. Classification (NCBI taxonomy): domain Eukaryota; kingdom Metazoa; phylum Chordata; class Actinopteri; order Siluriformes; family Siluridae; genus Silurus; species Silurus asotus. The sequence goes on along the minus strand of MU564352.1, from coordinate 8,638,393 downwards.
CACATTTCAACATCTTAATACCAATTCTCTTACAGTATTTCTCAGTTGCGTTGGAGCTTTTATAGAATCCTCCTTAATATTCAAAGCAGTAAGTAAACTCCTTAAATCAATTAGTACAAACAGCACAACACAGATTTCTTGCAAACATCTGTACTTTTCTCAAAATCCTTAGTTCATCTCTCATGTCATTGGTGTCAGAATAACGTGTCCATTGTTGATATAAACTAAGGTTTGGAATAGAATAATTGCACAAGGCTGAATTTCTTCTGTTTGGCATCTATGAATTTCGTTTCCTGGTTATTCAACCATTTTCAGAAATTGTAATTCTGTGTTTTGCTCTGTCTCTGTTACGCTCGCCATCATTAGTAACATTCAAGATTCATCTGCACAATTGATCAATTCAAGACACAACTGACGTTTTCTACATTCTTCTTCTTTCGGCTTCTCCCATTAGGGGGCACCACAGCTGATCACCACAGCTGATCACCACAGCTGTTTCTCCGTCCTCTACATCTGCCTCTTTCAAACCAATTACCTGCATGTTTTCCCTCACCACATTATCAGTTGTTTATGTTCATGTTGATCAAAATATATGATATTGGTTTCACCTGAAACGTTTTAACCCCCAAAACATCTCAGCATCAGTTCATTGTATACGTCATTGAATGCAAAATGGTTAAACCAGTTATCATCATCTGTCATCTAACATTTATATTAAATTGTTTTTTTGTAAATGTGTTGAAGTGATGAATTGTGCAGATGAATCTTGAACGTCACTAATGAAGGCGAGTGAACGACATCAGATCAACCGATGATCAACAAGTTCTCTAAAACAGGTCAAAGGTGAATCTTGTGATCCTACAGTTGGAGAGTGAATACAGACAAAACACAGAATTATACATTCTGAAAACGGATGAACAACTAAGAAACAAATGAACACTTACAGTACCGTAAAAGTGTGAATCCTGTTCGGTCTCTTACAATCAATATAAATCAAATATACAATCAAATTAATGAATTTGTGCTGCTGAAATTCATAAATGCCAAACAGAAGAAAGTCAAATTTTCTGCATTTTTAATCATTATAACCCAAACCATAGTTTATATCAAGAAATCCTGAAACTGTGCATCATACTGACAACACGAATAAACATTTTGATGATCTTGTTTGTGAACAATCACAAAAAAGGGACTTTTCATTCTGATGGGAATGAGATATTCATTGACACAAATACTTACTATTAAGAGATGAACGAAGGATTTTGAGAAAAGTTCAGGCTTTTGCAAGAACTTACAATCAATATAAATCAAATATACAATCAAATTAATGAATTTGTGCTGCTGAAATTCATAAATGCCAAACAGAAGAAAGTCAAATTTTCGGCATTTTTAATCATTATAACCCAAACCATAGTTTATATCAAGAAATCCTGAAACTGTGCATCATACTGACAACACGAATAAACATTTTGATGATCTTGTTTGTGAACAATCACAAAAAAGGGACTTTTCATTCTGATGGGAATGAGATATTCATTGACACAAATACTTACTATTAAGAGATGAACGAAGGATTTTGAGAAAAGTTCAGGCTTTTGCAAGAAATCCAATGTTTTGTGCTGTTTGTACAAATTGTTTTGCGAAATGCAATTACTGGTTTATAACCATTAAGGATGATTAGAAAAACTCTCCAAAGCAGCTGAGAAAAACTGGACAGATTACGACAACTGGTTTAACCATCGATTTGACATAAACAATGTAGGAAACAGCAGACACTTGTACACAATCAATTAAACGAATGAACCAAAACATTAACAATTAGTTCAAAGCAACAAATAATGTGCTTTCATGATGAGCACAAGCGACTACATGATGCGCAGGTCGTAAAAACAAGTAGTTTTGAGAACTGTAAATTGTTCAACAGAATGTCATGTGATACGAAGGAAAGCACATAAGGGAAGAATATACTCGAGTAAAAAAAATGAACACTAAACAATGCGACAAAGAACATAAACCTGAACCATGGAACAAGACTCACAACAATGACTCTATACTTAATATATATCTTATTAAATAACCTAGTAAATGTTCTTGTGGGTTCAATAAACTATTCTGATTGTAATTCTGACCAGGTTTGGGGAAGATGTGGTGCTAGGCCAGACTTAAATACATGTGCTCATTATGGTGACAAAGGCATTTACATGCAGGGGCTTATGGGTAATGGAGTTCATAGCTGTAATCCTGGACAGTTTCTGAATGCAGTAAAGTTACACTACTGTAAAAGTCGCACTTGAATGTCCACGTGCATGTCCCTCGAACGTACATTTAAAAATACGAAAATGGTGTAAATAGTGTAGTTAAATATTAGCGCCACCTAATGGTCTAGGATGCTCACACAGAAATGATAGCTATTCAAAATCAAATTAAACAAAAATCTGAACAGAAAGGTTTATCATTTAGAAAAAAATGTCGAAATGATCTCGGAATGAATTTCGAATATGAAATTTAATATGAATAATTTTGCACTATTTACAGACCATCAGTTAAATCCAAGAACAAATGTTCTGGATATTTGACCACTTTGTACAAAAGGTCAGAAATTTCACACTTAAAGAAAGAAATATAAAGACAGTGCAATTCTTTCTTTTGTATATCTCAGTGATGTTCGGAAGCTGGGGTCAGAGTGCAGGGTCAGCCATGATACAGCACCGCCTGTTTTATTTAGGTTAAGGGCCTTGCTCAGGGGCCCCAAGAGGGGCAGCTTGGCAATACCAGGGCCTAAAACCCCAACCTTTCGATCGGTATATAGAGTCCACGTAAGCTCAAGCACCAAATGCTGATAGAAATGTTGAAAGTCATATAAATAAATATTTCTAAGATTCTCTACAGTTGTTCCTAGAAGTAAAATGATAATAGAAATATTTGTATTTTTATAAAAGGATTAACCATTTAATGGAAGGTGCTTATTAACCCTATAGTTTTATAAATAAGTGATAAAAGGACTCAATTGTTGCCTCAGTCAAAACCAAAAACGAAGAGCATCCTGAATCTATCTGGCTCGATCTATATCGATTTACTGTTTATGAGAAATCCCAAAGAAATGGCAGCATTCTGTGCCAAACCGATCATGCTTAATATGTTAAAGGCACACTCTGTTGTACCTCAGGACACAATAACATCCATACCAACCCTGCCAAAACTTTCTGTGGAACATCTCAGATCCAGAATGTAAAATCTGCCACACTAACTCTGTTGAGTCTCTAATAAAAGTTTCCTCATGTCCTAAAAAAAATGGTTCTAAAAATAAAATTTGCCTTTTGGGATTTTTCCAAATTAGGATTACATCTTTAACATCTCTTAGAACAATCTCCTTAGTTTTTTCTCTTTAAATGTCCCTTTGTTTATATTGGGTAGCAGGAATGCAGGACCTTAAAAGGCTATGGGAGAGGGAGCTTTGAATAAACGTAACAGAGGAGGAAAGTGTGAGGAAAATATGACGGGAGCCTGAGAGGTGGTAGCTTAGTGTCGTTCTGGATAAAAGCGTCAATGCCAAATGCCATAAATGTAAATGCAAGATCTTAATATGTAAAACTACTAGAGCTATTAAGCTACAATACACTGATCAGTAGCATTAGCATGTGCTAAAAGTAAGGCTAAGGTAAGAGTTACTGTATATGGCATAATTAAGACTCATTGGTCATTTGTGTTATGAGAAGAATATTTGGATTTGAACTAGATCTGGATCGTTTGTCTTTGAGTTTGGTATCAGTCGGGTAATTACTAGATAAATTTGCTAGTTTTTTTATATTCTAGATTTGTCTTGCATAAAAATACACTGGTAATCTGGTCCGTAATAACCTTCTTTCGTTAAAGGCTGGTATAAGTCTATAAATCTTTGGGATTTGTAGCATGGTATTCATTCGACTGAAACTTTTTATCGTACCTGAACATCTTATCTTCATTAGTATCCCTTTTAATTATATTTTTTGAATGACAAAACAGTTCTGACACATCGAACATCAACAGCATGAACTTCTTCAGCATTTTGAGCTACAGGAGCTCGTCTGTTGGATCGGACCACACGGACCAGCCTTCGCTCCCATACGTGCATCAATGAACCTCAGCCGCCTGTAACCCTGTCACTGGATCACCACTGTTCCTTCCTTGGAGCACTTTTGATAGATACTGAAACATCCCACAAGAGCTGCAGTTTTGGAGACGCTCTGACCCAGTCGTCTAGACATCACAATTTGGCCCTTGTCAAACTTGCTCAAATCCTTTCGCTTGATCATTTTTCCTGCTTCTAACACGTCAACTTTGAAGGCAAACTGTTCACTTGCTGCGTAATGTATCCCACAAACTAACAGGTGCCATGATGAAGAGATAATCAGTGGTCATAATGTTATAAAATTCGGCCTGTACAAGGTCTATCCATTGTTTTGTTTTTTTTTACATTCACAGTTATGGCATTTGGCAGACATTATGCAAATTTGGTATTGGCATTTGACAGACTATATGCAGACTTTGGCATTGACATAGATTAACTTTTACATTTATGGCATTTTCCTCTCTCCTATATTTCTGGTTTCTGGTTAATATGTCACTAAAAAGTTAATAAAAAAAATTCATTAAAAAAAATTAAAAGTTAAAAAGTTAATTCAAAGTTAATAAAAAAATATATAATATAGTGACACAACTTCTTACATATTCCGAAATCTTTCAAAACTTTAAAAAGAAATTTAAATACAGGCAGGGTTTGGAAAAAAAAAAAAAAGCTTTCTAAAAATAAAGGTTCATAAAGAAAACTAACCTTCATATGTATTGGATTTAATGGGATACATTTTCACCGTTTACTCTGCAGTTACAAAATACATTAGATTTTTATGAAATTCACCTCACCTCAAAGCCTTTGCGGATTCCATACATCAACGTACAGGCAAGCACGATACCCAAGATCTAAAGCAAACACAAAAGAGAACAAAAGAGAGGTGAGAAGAGGAAGTGGAATTTTGTAGGCTTGCAGTGAAAAAGAAAACTGTTACCTCTATGAAGCCAATGACAAGAACTCCAACTCCAACCCAGAGCATGACTCCCTTGAGGACATCCTGCAGAACAGTCCCACAACCCTACAGCACAACAAGCCAGGATCAACATTAGTGCCATATACAAAGTAAAATAACCAAAAAATATTGGTTCAGAAGTAGAGGGTTCACCTCGGTGTAGATTTTGTTGCTGTCCTTCATGGCTTTGGCTCCACAGTTCACCGTGACGTTCTTGCAGCAGGAGTCGGGGACAGATATATTGTCAGGCTTAAAGTTCACCCAGTCAGAAGCGTTTTTTACTCCACAGCATTGCATCTACACTTGCACACAAAAAAACGGCATGATGTTTTTAGCAAAGTACATGTACAGAGCCATTAGCTATTAGCATCTAAGCAGAAGTGCATAATGGCCTTTTTACAATAAATTGCAGTATGTTAAATGAGGATTATAGAAGTTATTATAAATGTTATCATATAAGTTATAAATTATATAAGAATACAGGAAGAAACAGGCAACAGGAAACTATTGAACTAGGAGTTCCTGGGGTGTTAGCAATTGTTTGCACCCAGTGCAGACCTTATTCAGAACCCCTTGACACTAGTTATAATGCACTGGCTTATAACTAGTGTCAAGGGGTGCGTCAAGCTTTTGTTTTTTGCCGTCGTGGAACAGAGTTGCGAGGGCTCCTCAAAATTGCAGCTCGAACAGCCTCGATGTATCTGGTGTGTAGACTATTTAAAACACCACCTGGACTTTTTTCGAAATTAGCAGATGGGAAGCAATCATGGCGTCCTTACTGGCAATGACGCAGAAATTCCCTTTACGGAGCACTCACACTTATTACTATTCTTATAAAAGGTTTTTCAGTGAATGCTCATTGTGCAGCACTCCACTGCTCTATTATAACTAGGGGCGAGGGGGTCAAATGAGGGCGCACTGGTTCCAAAACATTGGCCCTCTTGTTTAGCAGTTTTAAGATGGACACCAGTTTTGCCCACTCACCTTTTGAGTAATGCAATAAAAACGGTTGAGCCTAGCTAAAGCAAGTGAGACCTGCCATATATTAGATGTTCATATGGGTAAATTCCTGCATGAGCTGTGAATGTGCTCTTGGGTAAATTTTAGTAGGTTGCTTACTTCTTGGGAGATTCATCACAAGATTTCCCAGAGATGGTTAATGGTTTGGTTGAAGTTTATTTTCCCAGTTTATTTTTTAAACTGATTTGTATTTCTGATTACAGTCCTTCTATTTTTATGGATGCCGGCTTATTGGGCTTTCACACTTACAGTTCAGTCCGAAACAGAGGGCAGTTCATATAAAAAATTGGCAACGTGAAAGTTATCTTGTAGACCACGGTGCCGAAACTGAGACTACCTCGAGCAAGCTGTCTTGAGTTTGGTTGCAATGGAAAAGTAAGTGACAATTGCGAAGGTTCATAAGACCATTGTCACATAGACAATAGTTACCATTGTTTAGTCGTTTTAAATTATTTCACATTGCTGGAAAAATTCCTGTCAATTACTGCTAATCCATTTAGTGAATGAAATGATCCGTTTAAAATTGCATTTCTGCATAGGTTGAAATGTAAGAAAATATAAAAACCTGTAATTTGCCTTGCTGTCGAAACTACTTTTAAAGCTGCTGCAATAGAAAATGAATCAAACCTCTTGGTTTAGGTTGTCCATCTTTTCCTTTAACTTTGGGTCTGTTTTGTACTCCTTTATCATTGACTTCATGGCTTCGTCCATTACCATGGTCACCTGTAAGAAAAAAAAAAAAGGGATTGTCTGGATTGTGTTTGTCGTTTGAAAAAATTATTAAAAAAAATTGTTTTTTGGTAAAATATAAAAGAAAAGCACATCATAGGATTAAATTGTTAAAAATCTCACCGTGTTAGTTAAGACATAGCCACCGATGACTAGCAAAATTTCAGCGATCAAGATAAGGGAAAGCAGGACAACAAACTGGAGAAGAAACAAGAAGTAATCATTTTTCAAATTCTGTTGAGTAGACATGCATTACAATGTACAGCTGCTTAACAGGATCCATTCATACTGAAGCAATAAACCTAGTCAAGCATCTGGCTGGACCTAAAGAGTGTACCATGAAGCAAACCCATGAGACACTGTATGAGGTTATCCTTAGCACATAGAAGGCTTTCTTTTTAAAGCTTGAGTCTCAAAAAACATCCCTTTCAGCTCATTGTGAAAGAATCTCTATAGCTCGCTATGTGGGACTGCTCTTTAATTCGTAATACAATACAACAATAATGTTATAATGCCATAGTGTTATGTCTGTAAATATCAGTTCCGTCCATTCTGGTCAAGAATGTCTAATTTTTCCCCCCTACAATACATTAACCACTGTAAAACATTCCATTTGTGCTTCTTGCCTTACCGTAGTGACCATGCAGTAGTTCTCTTTCCATGCTCCACAGCACCCAAAGAACGCGACTAAGAAGATGATGACACCGATGACGATAATCACAGCGGAGGTGCCCTTGCTAGCAGTCTGTTCCACCTCAGGGAGGTTTTTCAGGGTCGACTCTACTAAAACTCCAACCACGATGACAGCCAGGCCACACAGCTAGACAGACAGCAACAATGAACTAAATATTTAAAATAAATGCATCGGCTTTATTATCAATTACACTTACAGAAAAACCAGTTTCACAAACAGCATCCTGGCTGGTTTGTTTAAGACACATTATTTACATATTTCGCTTGCTAGCTCACTAATATGCCTATTAATGCAGCTCTGCATATAGCTCTCTTAAAATCTAAACAGCTTCTGAAACATTATTATAGCGTCTCTTTCGGGGAGCACTGTAACTGTAACGCACAATGTAATGTGTGACTCGTACCCCTTAAATTTCTGTCCAGTATAAACGTTTCAATGACATACTGTATGTCTAGTCACTGGAGACTGGACCAATGTTTAGGATCATTTAGCCTCTGGCACAATGCCAAACCATAAGGATCTTCTACAGATACACCATTAGATAGTGTTAGCTTGGCCAAATGGCACTGCCTGCATATCACGGCTAATTCAGAGTAGTCATAATAATGATAATAAAGTGTAGATGTAGTTAACATCAATCAAATTCTTCCTAAATAAAATGTAGGAAAATTTCGAATTTAAATCAAACAACTCATCTGCAAGAGTAACAAACGAGCAGCTGGAACTTCAACATGATGGACTATAAAAAGATCTTTTGCCAAAGAAGATGCAAATTCAAATGTTAAATCTGTCTGTATTTGTTTTGCAAAACAAAGTGTAGAGAAGCTCCATTACCTCACAAAAAAAAAGGGACTTTCCCGGATGTCTATCTCTGTTAAATCATTTCTTTCGCTTCAGAAATCCATTTGCTCCATGGTTGTAATTTAGTTATAAAGCAAAATCATTCCTAATTACCCAGCAAGCTATTTCACTTCCCTTATAATGCTATTAGCTAGTGAGCATATGCAATTAGAATGAGTTTCCTCATTATCCAGCCTAAGACATCTCGCTACAGAGCATGCTGTGTCATCCCTGTAAGATGCAAACAGAATATTTACAAAGACTATATTCTGGGTTAAAAGCATGCAGCAGATCGGACAAAGAATCAAGCTGCTGGAATCGAGCCCCTTCTACTTTTTGCACAGCTTCCTGAATAACCCAGGAGCTTTCTCTTTTTCCAGGCCTTCTGCCAGACCCAGAACCTCTGATTAATGGCTGCAGAAGAATATCGATCCTGACATATAAGTCACATGATTTCTGATAAAACCTTGTTACGAGGTGACATTACAGTCTCACTCCCTCACAATCAGGAGTGCTTCAGAAAAAAATTGTATATGACTGTATACAAGCTGTATTTCAGATCAGACAAAACATTTTGCTACTAGTCAAAATAATGGAGTTGAAAAGCGAAATGTTCGCTGTTCAAAACATGATTCAAAAACAGCACTACTCAATCTCGGTTTCATTTCTGACACGTCCCTTTAAAATAGAAAGCGAGCATGCAGATATCGTATGTTGTGTCTAAAAATAGCTGGACGGCTAAGGATTCACTGCCAAATATAGCTTAGAACTGATTATAGTGTACTTTCTGTTGTGTGGAGCGATCCATACCTTTAAAAAGCACACCTAACATCAGATGCATTCAACATGTGTAATTCAATTCAGCTTTATTTGTAAAGAGCTTTTTATAATCCACATTGTCCCAAAGCAGCTTTACAGAAATGAGTAGATTAAAAAGTTACATTTTAAATTTATGAATTAGTCGATAAAGCTTATCCCTGGATGTGAAAGTAATTGCTGACCCTGGCAAGGAAAAGCTTCCTGAGAAACCTTGAGAGGAACCAGAATCAAAAGAAAAAGAATTCATGGGTCCCTTCAAATCCAATTTAATCCCTGATCAGCGAATACAGAGCCCAGTTTTACGGCATTTCGTAATATAGTCACGTATATAGATATAGAAATATATAAAAATACAGACCAAAAGTTTGGACACACTTTTTCATTCAAAGAGTTTTCTTTATTTTCAGGACTATGAAAACTGTAGAGTCACACTGAAGGCATCAAGGGCTATTTTACCAAGAAGGAGAGTGATGGGGTGCTGCGCCAGATTACCTGACCTCCACAGTCACCGGACCTGAACCCAATCGAGATGGTTTAGGGGTGAGCTGGACCGCAGAGTGAAGGCAAAAGGGCCAACAAGTGCCAAGCATCTCTTCTTGAAGGGGAACTTCTTTAAGACTGTTGGAAGACCATTTCAGGTGACTACCTCTTGAAGCTCATCAAGAGAATGCCAAGAGTGTGCAAAGCAGTAATCAAAGCAAACTTTGGCGGCTACTTTGAAGAACCTAGAATATGACATTTTTCAGTTGTTTCACACTTTTTTGTTATGTATATAATTCCATATATAATTCCACATGTGTTCATTCATAGTTTTGATGCCTTCAGTGTGAATCTACAATTTTCATAGTCATGAAAATAAAGAAAACTCTTTGAATGAGAAGGTGTGTCCAAACTTTCGGTCTGTACTGTATACTTTCCATGTAATGTATTTCAATAAGAAGTATTTTTTCTTTTCGCCACTAGGTATGCTGTGTTATTTTTCTTTCTCATTTGCTATTGATTTTGTAATCTTCAAGCACCATTACTTAACATTTAATCAGTTAAAATCTTAAATTTTGTCAGAATTCAGTAAATAAATTCTACTCGTTAATTAAGGAGACTGCGTTAATTAGACACGAACACATTTATTACAGTATAACCGTAACCCTAACACATTTCTGTCAGCATTACCCATGATACCATAATGACATGGAGACAGAGCCAGACAGAGCCAGTCGTGCTGAGTGACACGAAGAAAGAGAGAAATTCATGTCCATGTACACGAATCAACAGATTAATTATTATTAACTGTATCACAACATGCCATTAGACTGTGTTGGAATACAACATAAGACATTGTTCTTAGAGCTACTGACAATCAGCAGTTTGTTTTTTCTCTTATACTTACAGAGAAGCCATGTCAACTTCCTGGAACAGTTGGAACAAACATCGAGCTGGTCCTAAGACCAATTCACACAACTTCCAGATGTAATAACAGCATTATCAATAGGACATTACCAGGCAAACTGTACGTTTGCAACGTGTTTGCAATGACCTATTAGCAACACCCTCCAGGGTAACATCTAAATAATGTACAACACTGATTTAGAAAATACATCTTAATAACCTGATTAAAATTCATTTCAATTCATTTCTGGTCAGCAAATACTATAAACACATTGTTCTTTGGGCTACTGACAATCAGCAGTTTGTTTTTTCTCTTGAACCTGCCAGAGGAAGCTATCTGGCGTTGTTTAACCACTGTACTTACTTCATAACCTCTAGAATCGAATCATGTAATAACACCATTAAGAATAGGACAATTAACAGGCAAACGTTCAACTTGTGTTTGTAGTGACCTACTCGCAACACCCTACAGGATAACATCTAAATAAAGTACAATATAAAATATGTCTCATTATCCTGATTCAGATTATATTCCTTCTAGAGCAAGTTACATATGTCTGTGATACTGAATTTGGAGTGTTATTACAAGAATGATTAACCACTGTTTTATTTCAGCTGTCTGGCTTTAAAAAATATTACAGGAAGTTCACTGAGAATCCCAGATGGTGATCACTTGATGGTGTCTAATTTCTCAGCAGTTGCGAGCAATAAAAACGGTTTAAAATGGTTGCCAAGTCTATAGGAATATTTCCCTTTTTTTTCACTGGAAAGTCAGAGAAAATAAGCTAATCAGGCAGATATTAGAACAAACATAGGAAATGCAACTAATAAAGTTGCGATGTCTAATTCCCATTGATGCTACAATGACATTACAATGACATGAAGACTTACCCAGAAGAAAAAGTTGAAGATAAAAATCAGGAATTTTATGCACTTCATTCCTCCCTCGACAGCCATAATGTGTTGAATTTAGATTCTAAAAAGAGGCAAGAAAGTTACATCAGAAATTTAAAAAAAAATTGTTCATAGTTGTGCTGTGATTTTCAGTAATGTCTGGATGTTTAGTTCCATTACCAAGGTAGATGATTTATCATAAACAACCTCATTAAAGAGAGGGCAGTGGCTGATTTTTCAGTGTGTTTATGTCTGTGAAAAGTAAAGGGGTGGCGTTTGGAGGTATTTGCAAATTGTTTTTAAAAATAGTCCGCAAAATAGTTTCATAGGGGAAGTCAGGTTATCACTGAGAACAAAGGCCTGACGGGAAAACTTCAAGGCATGACTTTTTGGCACGTAAAATAGAGTAGGCCTGAACACTACCTCTGTTGTTCAGACTGCAGTAACCATTTTGTTTTAGACAGATATGTAAATATGTTTAAAGTAAGTGAAAAAGAAATTTTCAGTGTGTTGCTATAGGACAATAAATAGTTGGAAAACAGGCCGATACACTGAAGAGGAATCTTGTTTATAATTAAAGCTTGTAGCACCATATACAATACAGACCAAAAGTTTGGACACACCTTCTCATTTAAAGAGTTTTCTTTATTTTCATGACTATGAAAATTGTAGAGTCACACTGAAGGCATCAAGGACTATTTGACCAAGAAGGAGAGTGATGGGGTGCTGCGCCAGATGACCTGGCCTCCACAGTCACCGGACCTGAACCCAATCGAGATCGTGAAGGCAAAAGGGTCAACAAGTGCCAAGCATCTCTCGGGGAACTCCTTCAAGACTGTTGGAAGACCATTTCAGGTGACTACCTCTTGAAGCTCATCAAGAGAATGCCAAGAGTGTGCAAAGCAGTAATCAAAGCAAAAGGTGGCGACTTTGAAGAACCTAGAATTTGACATTTTTCAGTTGTTTCACATGTTTTTGTTATGTATATAATTCCATATATAATTCCACGTGTTTATTCATAGTTTTGATGCCCTCAGTGTGAATCTACAATTTTCATAGTGATGAAAATAAAGAAAACTCTTTGAACTCTTCTGGAAGGTGATAGGATGCCTAATGCCTGGTACTGATCTTTAAGAATAAGGGAGATGTGCAGACCTGCAGTAACTACAGGGGATTTAATTGATCAGTCACACCATAAAGTTATGGGAAAGAGTAGAATCCAGGCGGACAGAAGAGGTGACCATCTGTGAGCAACAGAATGGTTTCATGCCGAGGAAGAGCATTATGTGCTTTGAGAATGTTGATGAAGAAGTATAGAGAAGGTCAGAAGGAGCTGTATTGTGTGTTTGTGGATTTAGAGAAAGCGTACGACAGGGTGCCGAGAGAGGAGCTGTGGTATTGTATGAGGTAGTCAGGTGTGTCAGAGAAGTATGTGAGGGTGGTGCAGGACATGTAAGAGGACAGTGTTACAGCAGTGACTTGTGCAGCAGGAACGACAGACTGGTTCAAGGTGGAGGTGGAACTGCATCAAGAATCGGCACTGAGCCCTTTTCTGTTTGCATTGTAATGGACAGGTTGAGTGACGAGGTCAGTCTCCCTGGACTATGATGTTTGTGGATTATTTTGTGATTCGTGGTAAAAGTAAGGAGTAGGTTGAAAAAAACCTGGAGAGGAGGAGGTACATGCTGGAGAGAAGGGGAATGAAAGTCAGTTGGAGTAAGACAGAGTACATGTGTGCGAATAAGAGGGAAGGGAGTGGAGAGGTTTAAGAGAGAAAACGTGGAGAAGGTGGATATAGAAGTGAAAGAGAAAGTTAATAGGACTTTGGTGAGACCTGAGATGTTGTATGGTTTAGAGACAGTGGCACTGAGTAAGACAGGAGGTGGAGCTGGAGGTAGCAGAGCTGAAGATGAATGAGGTTTTCATTGGGAGTGACGACGGTGGACAGGATTAGAAATGAGTTTATTAGAAGGACAGCGCATGTAGGAGGTGTTGGAGACATAGAAAGAAAGACCTGATTGAGATGGTTTGGACATGTGTAGAGGAGGGACCTGGTGTATATCGGTAGGAGAATGCTGAGGATGGAGCCAACAGGATGGAGGAAAAGAGGAAGACCAAGGAGGAGGTTTATGGATGTGATGAGGAAAGACATGCAGGTCGTTTGGGTGAAAGAAGCAGATGTAGAGGATAGGGGGGGTATGGAGACAGATGATCCACTGTGGCGACCGCTAATGGGAGCAGCCAAAAGAAGAAAAAGTATGCATCCAGAGAGTATTCACAGCGCTTCACTTTTTCCACATTTTGTTATGTTACAACTTTATTCCAAAAAGTATAAAAATAAGTATTTTCCTCAAAATTCAACATACAAAAACCCAGAATGACAACGTAAAAGAAGTTTGTTAAAATTTTTTTTAAATAAATCACATGTACATAAGTATTCACAGCCTCTGTCATGACATTTAAAATTGTGCTCAGGTGCATCCTGTTTCCACTGAACATCCTTGAGATGTTTCTACAACTCCACCTGTATTAAATTTAGTTGATTGGACATGATTTTGAAAGGCACACACTTTTCTATATAAGGTCCCACATGTGTTGGCTAAATAGCTATGGGACGACTTTGTGAATGTCCTTGAGTGGCCCAGCCAGAGCCCAGACTTGAACTCGAAAAAACATCTCTGGAGAGATCTGAAAATGGCTGTGCACCGATGCTCTTCATCCAACATGATGGAGCTTGAGAGGTTCTACAAAGAAGAATGGGAGAAACTGCCCAAAAAATGTGTCTTAAACCTTAAAAGACTTAAACTTAAAAAGGCTGTAATTGGTGCCAAAGGAGCTTCAACGAAGTATTGAGCAAAGGCTGTGAATATTTATGTACATGTTATTTTTTTATTTTTAATACATTTGCAAAGACTTCGAGCAAACCTTTTTCACATTGTCATTGTAGGGTATTGATTGTATAATTTTGAAGAAAATAATTAATTTAATTCATTTTGTAATAAGGCTGTAACATCAGTCTGTGACGTAGGTCTGTTCATTAGGCATTAATATAAATGTTTTGTGGTTTCAAACACAGTGCTGCTCAACTAATGAGTTCTGTGGTCATGAATGTACTCATAAGTTGTGTCTCATTTAAAAACTTTGACCTTATGTCCAACATGTCTTACCATGTTTGCTAAAGATACTTGCTAATTACTTGCTAATAACTCCACAGGATACACAAGACCTTAAAGCATGAGCATTTTTTTTTTAAATCCATGTTAGATATTTCTAAAATTAATTTGAAATAATGAATTAAATGGTTATTATAAAAGTAAGTTTCAGCTCACCAATTTAATTAACTTTATTAAACAAGCTTTTACATTTGGTATAACCACACTAGGACAATCTTAGTGACCGATGGCAAAAACAGACATTTTTAGAACTTTAAATATAAAAACTAGCCAGATGAAAATAAAAAATAAGAAGAGACACCAATTTCACCAGGTTCAACTTTATGAGAAACGAAATCAATGAGTCTCTAGTTCTCTAATGAATGAACAGTGAATGTAGCTTGTTTAGCTTGTTTATTTGGCCATATTGTGTCCGTCATGCTTATTTATTTTACAGTTTAAAACCTAAAGCTTACTCCAAATCATGTTATTATGCCATATGTGTTGTTAGCCGAGATACTTTCTACTACAGTTGGAACAAACGTCAGAAGAAAAGCATCTTGAGATTAAGTGAGAAAGAAACCTTGAGAGGAACCATAATCAAAAGATGTGCTATGGCATGCATGGGTCCCTTGTGGTCCATTTTAAAACAATGGACAGGCAAACTTTCCAATTGTGTTTGTAATGACCTTTTGGCAAACCTCTCCAGGATAAAATCTAAATAAAGTACAACACTGATAAAGTACAACGGAATCGGTTCAACTGAATCGGTTCAACTGAATCAGTTTAAATGAATCGGTTCAACTTATCTTACGTTGAAAAAATAACAAAATTGTTTGTGTAAATGACGACGACCGCAGAATATAGGTTTATTTCCAGATCCTTATTTTTACTTCCGATACATTTGAGTGCAATTGATGAAAAACGAGATTTTTAGGAAGCATGTGTATTCAACTCAGGCATTCAATTCACACACATGGATCATTGTTTACATTGCTTTCAATGCTTTTATAGTTCCAAGGACAGATACAAGTCCACCAGCCTCTCCCTGCACTGACTTTACATGTTTTGTAGGCGTTATCCCATGCATTTTAATGTTATTAATTATATAAAGGGTTAAAAAGGGAGTAGCTCCTCCATTACACACCAGCACTCGTGGTTTGGTCAGGAATCAAGAATACTGGAGCACAAAAATCATCTGAGCTCCAGTTTTAAATTCATGCCAGTTTATGTTATACATAGTGGAGCTATTTTTGTTTTATTTTTATTATAAAAAAAAGTATCCTACTGACTGCTGGGTGCAGCACAAACAACACAAGGTTCCTATTCATAAGCAAAATACCGCAATTCAGCAAACAGGAGTCTTTCCAGAACTCAATGTAATAAAAAAACTAAACAAACAAAAAAAGCACAACACCAAAATAACATTTAATTTTGCATTAAAAAAATATCTAACACACAAAAAAAGCACACACAGAAAAACACCTGAACTATTTACAATTAATGTGTATACCTAATATAATAGATAATAATCACAATTCTAACAGACAAGACTGCAAAATACTTACCTTGAGCTTTAGAAACGGACTGAGAAGCAGCAAAGAGTTAATAGAAATGAGGGTTTGCTGCTTTGCCCTGCTTTTAAAGGGGAATGGACACTCACTCCACCCTCATCCTACAGAAATACTGCTCATGTCATGAATGCAGTTGCTTATCAGCATGCATTTAAGGAGGGAAGGAACAAATACACAGAAAGATCTCATAGAAAGAAAGTAGCAAAAGTTGGATTTTTATTTTGTATGAAAACGTGTGCAAGTGGTGCTTTTTAGGTGTGCAACATATGAGGACTCTGACATGCAGTTGCACATGCCGGACAGTAGGGGGCGCTTGTAGAGTTTGTTTGGGACTAGCTAAAAGGTGCTGAATTTCCAAACTGTTTCTATTTGCCTGTTTACTGTTCACTAGACTAGAGATGGAAAAGTAATAAAATATTTTACACAAGTAAAATTAAGAAGTATCTCATTTCAAATTTACTAGCACTTTTTATTGATAGTGGAGAGTGGGGTGGGGGATTTTAGTGTAGTACTCACTTTTGTTGGCAGTTTTTTAGACAATAATTGCTGTATGTTGAGTTATTCTCAAAGGACAGTAAATCTGTACTTCTATACAAGCTGCACATCGACAATTATATCGTGATCCCATGATTTAACACGGAATTGCGTTTGCCACAAAACTAAATTGTTTCGCAGGTTTTCCCAGTTTTTTGAGGATAGCACGAAAAAACTTATAGGGAATTGTTTTTATGGAGTTCTATGTTGAAATAATGAAATGTATTAATAAATATATAATTACCGTATTCTTGCAAATGTTTTCTGTGTGTGTTTAAAGTGTGTGGGAGGATGATGTAAGGCTTAAACAATTGAAAAAAATGTTTTTTGGAGTGGCCTTCGTTTATCGCGGTACTTTTTCAGAGAATATTTTCAAAAGCACGACAGATTAAAAACCATTCTTTCATATTAATAATCATGGCTTGTAAAAACTGTTTAAGTCTATCAAATCACAAATAAAGAACTATCGCTATCAGTATCGATATTAATGATACTGGTCTTGGAAATACTTGGAATCTGATCGAAAATAAATTGGTATTGTTTGTCCGGAGTTGCCAGTTACGGTAGTATAAAGCTGCAAATAGGTGTTGACAGCAAATCAGAAGATGGATCAGGGGATGGATCAAGTGCACTCATATAGGCTTCATTCCTATTGGTAGTCGCTGCACTAGTTTGCTCCATATTTGCATAAAAGTTTAATTCTTATCAACATTGTTATATTTCGGGACATGCCCAGAAAAAACAGTCGACTAAGACGACCATTTGGTTACCAAAGGTCATCTTGCTGAAAGTCAATGAATGGTCACTGTCATGGCCAGTTCATATCAAAATAACAATAGCAAATTCAATAACAAACTCAAAATGCCAAGCAAAAGAACCAAACAAAGTTAAGGATCCAGGGTTGAGGTGACCGAGAAGAAAGACTTAATTCAGCTGAAACGAAGTCAATCAGTTTCATGGAAGCACACAGAAACACAGTCCCTCCCATCTTTTCTATTGCCAACTATTACCTCATCCACCACCATTTTTAAATACCTACGTTCTTTAAAGTTTAATAAAATTATAGAGGCAGAACCCATCCTTCACTAGACTGTTCATGTATCACTCCTGACAAATCAATCAAACAGCCCTTAAGAGCAAGAGACTTGTGCTCACATACTGATGCTTCAAATATGCTGAATCTCATCTCACATGAATCACTTTATTGAATGAAGATACGTGTTAAACATGATATTAACATGTAATGATGCAAAAGGGTAAAAGGTAGGAGGCATTATATCAGCCATCGCATCATCGCCGCAAGTCACAAACGATGTTCGAGTTGTGACACCTGTCCTTGATTCCTCATTTATTCTCTAGAAATGGTGTAATTTCTTCATCTAAGTGCTCATAAAACACCTTCAATTAGATTCTTTACTGTAGCACTAAGGGTGTGAACCATATCGCACAGCACATATTTGCTCATATTCAAAATAACAAAATAAGTATGTGCATTAGCAATACTTTTGATTTGCTATGGAAGAAAAAACGAATGAAAAAAATCGAATAATTATACTTATATAACTAAAATGAATAGATATTACAAGTGCCATGAAACCAAATAGGTATTGCTCAGGGTTCCTTAAGGTTTCTCAGGTTTCCTTCCACCTTTCAGTATATACTTTCTAATATACGTTAAATGACTTTGTCGTTAGGGGGCAACAAACAAACAATGGCGTGTTGTAGTGAAATTCTTTAAAAATCTGATCGAGGAAATACAAATCTCAAGTGGATGCTGTAGATTTGGACCACTTTACAACTGTGTAGTCTACTGTGCCATTTTCTTAATAGGTTGTATAAGTAAAATTTAACTGAAGTATATAAAGAAATGTAATTCTGATCAAACAGTGTTACCTTTTTGATGTGCAAAAATAACAGACATGTTATAAGACCTGGTTTAATTTTAATCTTAAGCAAGACAAGCAAATTAGCAGCATTCAGACTAATCTGTTGTTCACTTCATGAAGTATCATTTCATATTCATATTAAGGCATGATCTGATGTTGTATTTTTTATTTTTATTGCAGCTATAATAA
Organism: Silurus asotus; assembly: GCA_024362625.1. Lineage (NCBI taxonomy): Eukaryota > Metazoa > Chordata > Actinopteri > Siluriformes > Siluridae > Silurus > Silurus asotus. Next base: position 8,619,616 of record MU564352.1, on the reverse strand, counting down.
AACAAAAAAGCTACACAGAAACATTTTCCTTTTTTGTGTGTGTTTGAGGTTTACTTCTTCAGTTGCCACCGGATCTTAAACCTGATTTGCATCCTGATTTGGTGTCTCTGAAGCCTTTATTTGGGGCATTGGTCGTGAGGCAGAAACAAAAATCTATTTCAATAATTTCAGCTTTTTTTCTGCCTATATATTAACGGAAAGAAATCTTTAAATAGTAACACAGACATGATCAAATAACATGACACTTGTTACAAGTCAGTGATGAGTAACATTTCAAAATTCCAGTGACGTAAGAGATCCTGAACTGCCGATCTTCTTAAACCTATTGGCTGCTGCTATAGCAATATAGTTTTTCTATAGAGAGCAAAAAAAAAGAAGAAAAAGACTTTAGTATTGAATATTATTTCATGTGTATGAATAAATACTTTTTTTTGTTTTACCTTCCAAAGCCGCCTGGCCATGTATTTCCTCAGGAGAACTTGAGACTTTAGGATGATATTACTCCCCTTCGCTTTCTCTGATATATTATTCAGCCAGGGGTGCTTAAGACACTGAGCAGCACTAAGACGTCCACTGTGAAAGCAGGAAGTGAAAGAGTGAGATTAATTAGATCTGTCCGGCTCATGGTTATATAAACTGGTGTGGTGACTGGTGTGAAAGATGTCATAATCTGAGCCGATTTTTCCACATCATGAAAAAATGAGTCAAGTCAGAGGGGTCAACTGGCAAATTCTAAAATGTTATATATATATATGTCTGTCTGTCTATTTATCTATCTATCTATCTATCTATCTATCTATCTATCTATCTATCTATCTATCTATCTATCCATCCATCCATCCATCCATCCATCCATCCATCCATCTATCTATCTATCTATCTATCTATCTATCTATCTATTTAGACATCTATCTAGACATCTATCTAGACATCTATCTGGACATCTAAACATCTATCTGGACATCTAGACATCTGGACATCTATCTAGACATCTATCTGGACATCAATCTGGACATCTAGACATCTTGACATCTATCTAGACATCTATCTGGACATCTAGACATTTAGACGTATATCTAGACATCTATCTGGACATCAATCTGGACATCTAGACATCTATCTGGACATCTAGACATCTTGACATCTATCTAGACATCTATCTGGACATCTAAACATCTATCTAGACATCTAGACATCTAGACATCTATCTAGACATCTATCTGGACATCTAGACATCTTTCTATCTAGACATTCCAAGAAAAGACCACTGTACATGATTATTAGCTTATATCTTTAGCACTCCTTGTACTCTTTTTAAACCAATTATATTGTTGCTTTACCTTCAGCTGAGTCAAGTTACTTTGTTAGTAGTTTGTTAAATCTTTTATCAATTCTCTGTTTTGAGATGCTATAACATGAAAGTTGCCATTAAATACTACTATCCATAATGTTAACTGGCTAGCTTGATGCTAGTTCATAAGCTTTTAGTGCCAAGAAAGAGCAAATAATACACAAGATTGTATAAAGACATCAGTGAGGTTTTTCTTCCCCCACTTTGTGGCTTGAAAGGTGGAGGTTGAAATAACAAACACAATATTGGCAAAGGTTGGTAGACACCTGTCTATAATAAGCACATGTGCTTTTGTTAAATGTCCTATTTCCTATTTAACTCCCATTTGCTGTTCCACTCCTCCGAGAAGATGTTCTACTAGATTTTTAAAGTGTGCTTGTGGAGATTTGTGCCAATTCAGCCACAAGGGTGTTAGTAAAGTCAGGGTACTGATGTTTGTGAGGTGAGGAGGTCTGGGGTGCAGTCCCAATTAATCCCAAAGGTGTTTAATAGGGTTGAGGTCTTAATTCTATATCATTACACTCAAGATCTTCCTCTCCAACCCTTGTTAATATTATCTTCATGAAGCTGGCTTTATAAACAGAGGCATTGCTAGAACAGATTTGGGTCTCCTGATTCAAGTGGAGGGAAAATTTAATCCTACCGCATCCAAAGACATCCTGTACAATTGTGTACCTCCAACTTTGGAGTTACCGTTTGGGAAAGGAGCACATATGGCTGTAAGAGACAGGTGTCACAATACTTTTGTCCATATAATGTCATTCCAAAAACCAACTTTCAATTTGCAAATTCTAATGAATGCATCAGAGCTTCTAAAGCTAAAAATCACCCCCTCTCTTTGATGAGCAGATTGGAGATGAAGTCTTTGGCTTCAGCTGAGACATGCTCGAAGGTCTCCTCGTCAAAATACCTGTGCAGGGAAATAACACTCAGTAAATTTTGCGAAATATATTCACTTATATAAAAAGAGTTAAAACTCTTACATTTAATCATTAAAGGTGTCTGGAAAAAGTTTAACTAAAACTGTAGTCTTATGTCTGGAAGAATAAATGATCTCTTGTAAAGCATAAAATACAACTGCATGTTATTCAGCTATATTATATATTCAGAACCTGTCAAAGGTTTGGAAAGAACTAGTGGCTTCCGAGACACATGCATGCTCCTCTTCTTTATATGAAACAAAGTCTTCTTCTTCATCTTCTTTCGGCTGGGGTCGCCACAGCGGATCATCCGTCTCCATACCACCCTGTCCTCTTCATCTTCCTCTTTTACACCAACTACCTGCATGTCTTCCCTCACCACATCCATGAACCTCCTTCTTGGCCTTCCTCTTTTCCTCCTACCTGGTGACTCCATCCTCAGCATTCTTCTACCAATATAATTAATGTCCCTCCTCTGTACATGTCCAAACCACCTCAATCTCGCCTCCCTCACCTTGTCTCCAAAACATCCTACATGCGCTGTCCCTCTAATAAACTAATTTCTAATCTTATCCATCGTCGTCACTCCCAATGAAAACCTCAACATCTTCAGCTCTGCTACCTCCAGCTCCACCTCCTGTCTTTTACTCAGTGCCACTGTCTCTAAACCATACAACATCGCAGGTCTCACCACAGTCCTATAAACTTTCCCTTTTAGTTTATATGAAACAAGGTTAAAGGCAAAAACATACAATTGGACAGTAAATGATTGGAAGAAACTTCTGTGCACAGATGAGTCTATTTTATTGACATTATCGGCTCTAACAGCTGAACTCATGTAAGACAGAGACCAGGAGAAAAGATCTTATCAGACTGTCTCGTCTGCAAAGTCAAATATGGAGGTGGAAGCTTAATGGTTTGGGGTTGTTTTGGAGCAGGAACGACTGGAGACTTATTTCAAGTGAAAGGGATATTGAACCAACATGGCAACCATTCCATACTTCAGGTTTACCTTAGAACAAGACCTAAAGCTTATGCACTCGCCTGGAGTTATATATCATGGAATGACCAGCCCAATCACCACACCGAAATTCTTATTGAACTCTTCTGGGATGAACTTGACCAATGCCGTGGTCAGACAGAAATGTCCAACTAGTGAAAAACACTATTGTCAAGTTGTATTAGAGGCATGAAAAAGTAATTCAGCTGAATGTTTTTTTTTTTGTGAAAATAAAGTGGAACATGTGAACATTTTATATATTTGTTTGGTCAAAGTAGATAATCACAGCATTACCTAGTTTGTTGCATATTAACAAAAGGACCAGAGAAAACCATTAAAGACTAGATGTTTCCAAATGTTTGGTAGGTACATGTTCTAAAATATATATTTATAAATGTTTGTCTGTTTAACTTTATTAACAATATTTTTCAATTTGTTAATCTTATTAACATATATGTTCTGTACATGTAAACGCACATATTCTACAGAGGCATGAAAGAATTAAGGATAAAAGTAGACAGTACCAGTTGACTGTTAATACATTGTTCAGGGTTTCGCTGTCATCATCACCCAGAAAGGGAGAAAGACCACTTAATCTGTGCATGAGAGAAAAACAGTTTGGCACAATTTATCCAGGTTTCTCCACAATTTCTCAGTGACTTAATAACTTCACACAGTATTAACAAACACCCTATTGTCATTCACAGTCTCTAAAAAATGTCAAGCTCAGGCATCTTCAGTTGCACCACCATGTATCATGGGTAATGAGAATTCCTAGATCTACTGGGCTTTCTATTATAATCTTACACAACCAGTTTAAATTTTACACACATTACTTTTCACATATGTACAAAAGTACATCAAATTATGGAAATTGATATATGTGACCTACAGCATGTATGTGACAACTCCTAGAGTCCACATATCTGTAGGAAACGAAACAAAGTCAAAGTTGACCACCTCTGGTGCCAGGAACTCGGGTGTCCCGAATGAAACTCGAAGCTTCTCTCGTGGTTTGTACCTGCAGGAGAAAAGAACAGGTGGTAATAATGACCAAATATAATCTACCCGAAGCTACAGTTATAACAGTTTATTGGTTTAATCAGTGCCTTAATCTTTCATCGTTTCTTTTTCAACATAAGATAAAAACCAAGGCTAGCTACAGAAAAAAATTATTATCCACAACATATAACTAGGAAACTAGCAAAACATATTTACTCAAATTTTAATGATATCCAATACATTTTCTCTTGTACACTCTTTAAGGTGAAGGTTCTTTCTGGAACCATCTTTCAGTAAATAATTCGATTTAAAGGTCCTCTTTTCAGTTCCATTAAGAACCTGATCTGTTTTGTTGTTGTTTTTTTTAATAGTAGCTTCAATACAGTTCTTACTGTAAAAGTTGAACCTGAATATTAACATTTGCAATAAATGGTAGAAGTTTTGCAAATATTCTTCTTTCGGCTGCTCCTGTTAGGGGTCACTACAGCGGATTACAGTCTCCATACTACTCTGTCCTCTCCATCTGCCTGCACTCAAAATATTAATTATCAAAATTAAATAGTAAAAAGTAATATTAAAAAAATCTTTTAGTGACAGTGGTGTTAATAAAAAGATGAAGACGAGATGAAGATGCTGAGATTTTCATTAAAAAGGCATGAGGATATACATAATTAGTAAGGAGTTTATTAGAGGGACAGTGCAGGTAGGACGTTTTGGAGACTTGGTGAATGAGGCATGATTGAGATGGTTTGGTAAAGTGCAGAGAAGGTACAATGGGTATAGAAGAATGCTAAGGATGGAGCCACCAAGCAGGTGAAAAAGAGAAAGGCCGAGGAGAAGATTTATGGATGGTTAATTGGTGGTTGATTTGACAGGACAGAGCGATATGGAGACGGATGTCCAGCTGAGGGACAACCTTAAAAATCTTGAAGATTGAAACAATATCAGATTTCGAACACTCTGGCAGATATTTACAAGCATGTGATAACACTCTACCTTCTGGCAAGACCGAAATCGATGATCTTGATCTGATGACTCGACCGATTCACACAAAGAATGTTCTCTGGCTGAAAGTGAAGCAGTTCATAAGACAACCAGGATGAAATACTTGTGTTACTTCTGTTCAACGAGTAATGACGGGTCATACCTTTAGGTCGAGGTGCAGGACGTACATCTGGTGCATGTAATGAACCCCCTCGCAGATCTGCTTCACAAACACCATGGCGTCCACTTCAGTCAGGGGACAGCTCTCATCTACAATCCTCTCGAACAGCTCCCCTCCCCCCACACTGTGGATCATTCAGAAGTTCCTTATGACCACTAAGCTGAACCTTTAAAGCTCTGATGAGTTGTGTTGTTCAATAAAAGGCCATGATATTTTTACCATTTCGTAACATGACCAGACATGAATTTGCAAATTAACAAATTCATTCATTATTTAATTCTTTTTCTTCACTTTATCCTGGTCAAGGTAATATTGGATAGTGAGTCTATTCCTAGTGTGTAGCACATGGTTCATCTTAGGGCACTATGTACACACCCATACACACACTGGGAATTTTTAGAGTAGGGATCGATTGATTAATCGGTTTTGTGATTAAACCATGCCGATAGTTTTTCCGGGTACCACTGCGCTGTCATTACGAGAGCGGCCTCTAGGGGCGAGTCACTGACGCCACGTGCTGTTTGGTTTTTACACGTGAGAGTGCATGCTGCATGACATTGCATATTAAATTTTTTATTGATAATTTATCAATTACATAATTATGTCTATCATCCATTTTTATAAACTATCGGATGATTAATTGGTTATCTGCAAGTATGATCCAACCCTGCGATCGGTATTTGGAGGTGGAAGGAAACCAGAGAACACTGAGGAAACCCATACCGACATGATAAGAATATTAAATTCCACAAAGCATCAAGATTTGAAGAGGCATAGCAATATAGCAGTAGAATTACAGGTGCAATGCAATCCTAATTCTGGTTCATCCTGACACCACATAGAATTTGTTTTCTTTTGCAATTGCAACTGTTCATTTGATTTAATCAGTGCTGATCAAATTATATTATCAACCCAACATGAGATTTCAGCAGACCCCATCTTTTCTGAACTGCCGCTCATGCTGAAACAGCGCTTCATAACTTATTTAGGAGAAAGTAATACCTTCCAACAACCATGTGCTCACAGGTGCCGTGGATCGGCTAATGGTTCTGTGATTGATGGGCATTGACTTTGTATGACATCCGTGAAAGCATCACCAATTGTGTTCTCTTGGCTGTCGTCCAGGAATAGCTGTTAAATCGCTGGGATTTTAGCTCGTGATCTCACAAAAACAGGGCAAGCAGTGAGGCAGAGCCTCAGATGAGTGGATTTACATGCATTCTGTTGCTAGCTCTGATAAATACCATGACAACCAACAATGAATTCAAGCTATCAACATGGAGTTGGCTGCCATAATGCAAAAAAAAAAATGCTGCATAAAAGCACACGTGTACAAAAAGGTGTGGAGCATTGAGGTTTGTTTCTAATGGGAGAAGGTGATGATGATAAGAATTCCTAATATTTTTTTATTAGGTATCTGTTAATTACTCTCATTCAGTCTATTAAAAATAGGCAACAACCCGGCTTGATACTTACAACTCTAGTACCAGAACCACTTGATTTTTAGTCTCGAATGCATCAAACAGCTGAAGGATGTTGGCGTGATTCAGCTGGTTCATTACTTCAATCTCATTCAGCACCATTTCCTGCCATGAAAATGTCAAACTTTCATTCATTTCATTGTTTCATTGTTTGTTTTTCACAACTAAAAGGAAGATGGTGATGTAGGAAGATGAAGCACTCACCTTCTCTTTGGCACTTCTTGAACTAATAATCTTTGCTGCCAGTCTCAGGCCGGTTTTGTTCTCTGTGCATTTGTGCACTTTGCCAAAACGACCACTAAAATTAGAATTTTTATATGTAAATGACATATTTTTGGGATTCAAGTCAAATAAATTCAATCATAATGAAGTTAAACATGTCTTCAATTTAATGCATTTGGCAGACACCCTTTTCCAGGTCGACACATTTATCTTATTCATACAACTGGGCAGCTATGGTCTTAAGGGCCTTGTTTAGGGCCCTGGGATTTGAATTCACGACCTTCAAATTCAAAATCCAATGCCTTAACCACTGTCTTACTATAAACAATTTAAAAGTGTTAAAATAATACAGAGTAATCACACAATAATACATGGAGAAATTCTCAATTCATGTTCATATGACTCATTTTACTGATGATATAGTATTTTACAGTGTTCTATAGCTGCTATAAGGATTTTGTAATTAGTCGGATTTTGAGCTCACCCTCCCAAAACTTCTCGAGTGTGAATGCTGAAGTCAGATGGTGCACTCGCCTTTAGAGAGACACACCGATGTGGGAAAGGGGCAGGGTGCGGTGGAACATCATCTATGTAAAACAGGAGAAACATTCGTTTGAGGTTTGAGCAAAGTCACAAGTCTGAGATGATTAGGAATAATTAGGTTAGATAACGAGTCAGCAGTTTGTCTTAACTAACTTAATGTGACATTAGATATTAATAAATATAACTAAGTGTCTGAGTGCAGTAGAGATATTGTGTATGACGCAACACAATAAAGTAGGCATGCTGGGAATGCTGACACCCGATCCATGTCCATTTGTCCCACTTTTGTACCAGGGTCTGAACAGCTGCAGGTAATGTTTATGGCTGCGATGAAACAGGGATTAGACTGTTCTGGATAGCCCACATCTCATAAGGTCAAATTCAGAAACTTGATTTTTGTATTTTAATGTGTGCATGTTAACAATTATATAAGCATCTTGTTATCCTGCATTCAGTCTAAAACAGATATTATCAGTGGTGGACAGTAACAAATTAAATGTGGTTCATTACAGTAGTTTTTTGCGCATGTGTATTTTACCGTAGTGTCTCCATTTAGTGGAGACTGTAACTTCCCTACATTTAAAAGTCAAATATCTTACTTTTTACTTAACTAAATTTTCTGAAATCTGTCATTCCTTTTATTAGTGGATAAAGATTTAACTGGTCAGCAAGCCACCAATCAGAGTACAGCACATGCTCTGTTTAGAACTTGTTTTGACTGCCGCTTGGTGTGTATCTACTGATCACCAACTTACAGTTCAGCGTCAATTCAACAGCAAGCAGAACATTTAGAGAGGAATAAATGATGGTAGAGACTCCTGACTCGACACCCAACACCCACGAAAATAAAAAGGGGTCATGATAATTGTAATAGAAACCAATCGGTGTTTGACTCATTAATATCATTCCATTAATAGATCAGTGTGTTAAGAGTAACATTACAGTCTTTTCACATAAACTGAGTTGAAAAAGTAAAGAGTCTTGTAATAAAAATGATAATGACACTTAAATACATTTGAAGTCAAACACTTTTACTTTTACTGGAGTCATATTTTTATCCACCACTGGATATTAATGAGGGCACAAATCTACAATCACGCAAATAATTCCGTTTATTCGGTAAAAGCTTCATGAAGCGCAACAAATCGAGTAAATTTTCCAAATTAGCGATCTTTAAAATTCCACAAAGCTCATAACATTATAACAAACCATGATACAGAGCCCCTAGAGCATATAGTAAATAGTTACAGTGACAACAGTGTCAGCTAGGTGATGGTGCAGGGGATACATCCTGCGACCTTCAGATCAGTAACCAAGAGCCTTAACCATATAGCTACTTTATCTTGAGTCACTAATTTTTCCAGTTCAAGGATGCAAAAGAGATGGAGAATATCCCAGGAACACTAGACACAAGCCAAGAAAATTCCAACCTAGTTTGCATGCCAGTTATGGGCACCATAATCATACTTGGTCTCACACACTTATTCACACATACGAGCAATATAGCTTTAGACACTGCTACCTGGTTTATAAAATAGTACCTAAATGGTTTGGACAACATAAGGAATACAGAGAACCTAGAAGTAACTTATGGAGAGAACATCGAAAACTCAGAGAGTAACCTGAGCTCAGGGTCCGTGAATTCATGGATTTCACTAAATCACTCATTGATGCATTGGTATAAAAGTTAACAATGTGATGCATCGATTTAAAGTGTGTTAATATTTAATACGTAGATCGATTTCTCCTCGCTAAACTGTTTCTTGAGCACGTTCTCTCAGCACCGCTGCTGCTACGTGAATATGACGTATCGCAGCACTACGGAGACCGAGGCCTGTTCTAAGAGTCACATAGAATACAGATTAACATGGCAGAGGTAGAGCTGCATCTTCCTGGAGACAGAACAGGAAATTAACGTCTGGTTTTATTTAATTTTTTTTTTCTTTTCAAAGGTCTGTTTGTGAAAGGACCATGTGTTCAAAGTCTGAAGTTTACAGAAGTCTACCATGCCTTCTACCAGAGTCAGAAGTGCAGGGCAGAAGAAAGGGATTCAAGGTTGGTCCCATGACCATTTAAATAGATAATGCTAGTAGCAAAACCAAAGAAACAAATGTTGGACACCACTTATGTCTTGGCTTAATGACTATTCATTGGCTTCGTTTCAGATTTTTTGTTACACACATTTTTTTTTTTCTTACCTATAACTTTGAAGCAGGTTTTGGGTGGGATTTTGGTCTGATTTGTATATCTCTCAGGCGCTGGACTTATTTTGATCTCTATTCCTCCAGTCTTTAGCGGCCTGCTGCATGTGGATCCTGCCGATACATTGCCCGGCTTCTCAAATGGTGCTGTTCCCCTGGTAGCAGACTCAGCCTTCCCTCCAGGGGCCTGAAGGCTAGGTAACAGTAAAAGGCATAGCTTTGGCCAGTTGAATGCAAACTTTAGTACATGGCGAAAGCCTGTTTCATTCTTACTTGCTCACTTTACCTTTGCAAGGAATCAGGACAGCTGTAGATGTGTTTGAGAAAGGAGGTTGCTGCTGATGGTGTGGGTGGTGATACTGTAGAAAATTTAGTTGCTATAGTTTTTGTAGCTTGGGCAACTGATGAAGGCTTGCCAATGTTTTGTGGTGTTGCTGTTACAGGAGCACCAATGTTCAACGTGTTAAACTTCAATGGAAGTTTATTGTCTGGTTCCATGTTCTCTGTAGCTGTGGATTCTGAAACAGATTTGGGCATAGAGGTGGCCAAATTTGTGAGAGGAGGTCCAGTTGTCTTGGGTGGTAGCAATTCATCTTTTGTGGATAAGGATTTTGTGATAATACCATTTGTCTGGGAAACTTTTGAGCCGAGCGTTTCCAACGCAGGTGACTGCAGGGATTTAAACGAAGACATCCCTTGCGACATTACATCAGGAACTCCTAAACTTGCCTTCTGAAGACTTTGGATGGTAGATGGTGGTGCAGTATTTTCTGTGAAATTAGGTCTTGTTTGATTACTAGACATGGCCGTAATCAGATTTGTAGATGTTTTGCCTGGAGCGGTCCATATAGCAGGGATCTTCTGATTTGTTGCTAGTGCTGTAGAGCGTGCTACTGAAGTTGTTGTGGTTGTTGTGGTAGGTGAAGATACAGTTGCCCTAAAGGGAAAAGGGACATGTGTGGTCTTTGGTGGTAGTATTTGTGTTGTAGCAGTTGTACTTTTTGTAGCTGGAATTGTTGGTACAGCCTTTTGTGGTGGAGCGATCACCTTTGGTGAAGGTGTATTTGTCTCCATTTTGGGTGTGCACATGTTTGGTTTTAATGTAGTCATCTCCTTTGAGGTTGTTGTAGCTGTACAGCCAGACAGTGTTGTATTGGAACTATTTTGGCACAATGGTGATTTTGCTTCACTGATCTTGGCTGCATTTTGTGTTATAGTCCCAGGCTGTGGTGTTGCCCAGCATACCTCTTTGTGTAAGTGAGGATCATGCTGAGCTTTGTTTTCTGGACAATCCTTTCTGAGTGGCGATCCGCTACCTCTTAGCCCCTCAGCTTCTATGTCTTCCATCAGAATGTCTAAACAGAGAATAAAAAAAGCATTGGGCATCCAACATTCATGCCAAGTGGAGTTTCCTTTTACATTCAATCATGCTAACTCACTGTATGCTAGCTATCGGTGATTTCATTTGCTTTTTATACTCCTGACAGGTGTGTCCTGGGACATGGTGGCTATAGTTAAACATACCAGTGAATCACTCTTATAGTATCACATCAGAACAGAAATGGATCTATGCCAACTTTCCAAGTGAATGGTATCAAACAGACAAAGTGTTATAGAAAACAAGCTTGGTACCTTCCTGACCTTTCCCACAGGGTGCATTGAAAGTATGCTGGATTATTTTTTGATCTCTGAGTTTATCCAGCTGTACATAGACTTCATCCTGTGGAGGAATGGACACTTCAGCAGCCACATAAAACTAATAAACCTAGCACCATTTAAAAGATTATAATATAGATACTAAAAACAATGGCATTTATTACACATTAACACTGTGAAGCTACTTACCACTGATGTCCGTACAGGCAAAGATTTCCTTCTTTGCAGAGCCGCTAAAGGTACAGGAATTTTGTCACATGACTTTTCTTCTAGTGCTTTAATGTTCAAGGGACATAAGCAAATAGCATTTATGCTTCAGTAAAATAGAAATCTCACTATGCTCGTAAAGACAGCAATTGCAGAAAGAGTGTCACATTATATCAATGACCTTACCTTGTGTTAATTCCTCCAGTGATGTCCTCAGGTCAATGACTTCCCTATCCAGGTTCTCGAGGAGCTTGGCCTGAGCTGAGAGCTGGCTGGCTGTGGCCTCTTGCTCCCGGCTGTGTTGGGTACAGGCCCCGCACATTGGGCAGCTTCCGCCAGAACTGCGTGCTAAAAGCTGGTCTAGTTTACGGTGCAGGTCATCTATCTTGACCTCCACAGTGGCTGGGTCACAGGCAGGAGAAGCAGGCCACTTTACAGACAGCATACTCACTAAACATTAAAGTGAACTGTCAGCAGGAACAGGCAACAAGCTGCAATAAAGGCAACTGTAAGCGATGAAAATACACAGGTGTTTGTGACAAAGCATCTAACCTTTGAACCTCAAATACATATACAGTAGGAGCCTAACTGGCATGGGTCTAGTGATGACACTTTGACCTTCAACTCTACATAAATACATTCTCTGAATACAACCATAACCTTCTGTTCTCTCTATTTTAAAGTCGCACACAAAGACAGAACACAAAATGAGCAGGTATGAATAAAATAAAGACAAAAAAGGAAAGACAAATCTCCAAACACACATTTGCTTACCTACTGAGATGGCAGTCTATGATCAAGTCTTCAGGAACATAGTTTAAACTCAGAGGGACAAATACTGGTTTCCCTCCTCAGCCTGCCAATGCAACAACCTTTCAGATTTTTCCTTTATCTGAGCCCAGTGGCCACCACACCAGAAATAGCCGGACCAGGCAGAGGACATGATTGGAGGGGAGTTTCGAATAGTAACTGATAAATGAGGTATGTAAGGCTGGCCATACTCAACTAGGGGGCACACTTGACTCCTGAAGCCTGATCTTCCACACAGATGTAGAACAATGATAAGAAAACACACCTATGCACGTATATTCAAAATGTACCAGTGAACCACTAAAGTATTACCAGTGAAGGTTAAAAGCTCTGGTTACTTTTGAAGTTCTCTGTTAATTATGATATTGCAACGTATTAGTAACGTTTCAGTAATATATTTTATGTACTTCTACTTTTGAAGTAGTTTTTAAAATCTGTATTTTTGCTTTTACTTCATTATGTTTAATT
>MU564352.1:8455250-8606561 GCA_024362625.1 Silurus asotus | reverse complement strand
GGGGGTGGAGATGGACAAGACCGACACCAGTAATGCAGACTCAGCTGAACGTGAAATGCAGTCAAATCCAAAGTTGTTCAATGCACGTGCTTACTGTCTTAGTTCTGAATCTTCATTTGCAAAAGTGCATAACGCACATTAGACTTTTTTGTTATTGGATTTCATTATTAATTCGAACAACCTTAAACATGTTCGATACATTTTATTCTTAATACATTATAAATAAGCAAAGTAATGGAGAGTGTGTTAGAGAAGTGGAGAAAAGAGTGCAGGCAGGGGTGGTAGCAGGAGTGATTTGTGATAGAAGAGTAACTGCATTGTGAAAGGGAAAGTTTATAGGACTGTGGTGAGACCTGAGATGTTGTATGGTTTAGAGACAGTGGCATTGAGTAAAAGACAGGAGGTGGAGCTGGAGGTAGCAGAGCTGAAGATGTTGAGGTTTTTGTTGGGAGTGATGACAATGGACAGGATTAGAAATGAGTTTTTTAGAGGGACAGAGCATGAAGGACGTTTTGGAGACAAGGTGCGGGAGGTGAGATTGAGATGGTTTGGACATGTGCAGAGGAGGGACATGGAGTATATCAGTAGGAGAATGCTGAGGATGGAGCCACCAGGAAGGAGGAAAAGAGGAAGGCCGAAGAGGAGGTTATGGATGTGGTGAGGGGGGACATGCAGGTAGTTGGGTTGAAAAAGGCAGATGTAGAGGACAGAGGGGTATGGAGACGGATGATCCGCTGTGGCGCCCCCTAATGGGAGTAAAACAAAATATTTTACTTTTACTTGAGTTGCCTTTTAGACCAGAAAATTTACTTATACGTAATTGAAATTTGTTTTGAAGTTACAGTACTTTTGAGTAGAATATTTTACACTTTTCACCTCAGGTCCACACACACACACAATGTAAAACGATGATAAAGCATTTCACTGCATGCCGTACTCTATATGCATGTGTAGGTGACAAATTTTACTATATACAAACCTCTGGGTTACCAAAAAAATAAATAAATGGCACTAGAATCACCTTGTAAACTTAACTCTGATTTGATTTAGTCTGAACTACTGTTTAATTTGGGCACACATTATCATTAACACTACAGTCTCTAAGTGAACAATCACTGATTTTTGCTAAACATGAGACATCATTAAACTTTCACATCTCCTGGTGACAAAACTGCAATTTTGATTATATAATAGCTACAGAAAAAAAAAATAAATAAAAAAATAAATTGCACTAGCTGGTGTGAGGCAGAGTCTGGCTCACTAAAGTTTCTCACAAACCTTTCAGGCAGTTTTCCTGATTTTCTCATAAGAGATTATTCACTCAATTGAATTTACTAACAAAATGTTTCCAAACTGAAGACCAGTCCTTTAGAACAGAACAGACTCCAATACATTCAACTGGATTGTGCATCGAGTAGAATACCAAAAGTGCAATTTTTAGCCCGATTGTGGATGTTACAGATATCTAATTTGTATCATTTGCCCATAACCGATTAGTCAATTGACTGAAGGACTGGGCCATGAAACGAGCTAAAAGAAATGTATATACTAATTATAATAAATAAATCTAATAGTGCTCTTTGTGTAGTACAAACAGCAGGTATAGTCAATGATTCGCCACTAGAGGCCGCTCTCGTAATGAAAGCAGACCTTTTCAGCCACAATTAACTAAGCGTAGCGATTAAATTGTCAAATATGATTAATCGTTTATTACAATTCATTTAAAAGAAACAAATATATTCGACACCATTCTTCAAAAAGAATGTGAGAAGAGAATGATTTAAATAAAGACCCCACCAAAATGTTCTAGCACACCTTTAATACATTACAAAAAAAGAGAGGAGGAAATGCTAAGACAAGGAGTTCAGGTTAAACAGAGTATTGAGAGAAAATATGGTACAATAGTTCACAATGTAATCGATCACAGTCGTAAACAAGCGTCCAAGTCCGAGTGTAGAACAATCGACTGCCAGGGGGCAGGGAACAGATTTATAAAAAAAAAACAAACAAACAAACAAAAAAAGAAAGCAAAAAGCCCACAACTTTAAAAAGCTGTTAAAACAAAGGAAAGCAATAAAAAATTTATAAAAAAAAAAAGAGATTATGTACAGTTCATTTTGGGAATTTATAGACGAAAACGGTCAGAGAAGTTTGGAGACTGGGGCGTAGTGAGAGCCACCTCGCTGTGCTTCAGCTCAACTGGCTTGTAATGTCGGATTGGCTGGGCTTTATGCACCTTTAGAAGTAAGACAAAATATAATAGTTGGCAATTGCACTCAATTTGAATTCCATCTTAGTTACACAGAAACAGCATCATGTTCGTTCTGCTGGACAGTGGAAACTACAGGAAATCGGGACACATACCTGCTCTTTCCGTAATCTGGCGATTTCATCCTTCTCGCGCTCCTCTTGTTCTCTGGCTTGTTGCGCCGCCATCTGTGCCCTGAGAGCCGCCTCTTCCTTTAGATTCCTCTCAAACTCCAGCCGCTCTTTGGCCCGCCGCTCCGTCGAAAGCTGGAAACCTTCAGCAACTACAGAATGGGTAGTATCGGCTTGAGAATAAATAAAAGATGACCAAACGGATTGGCAAAGTAGAGAGAAGAAAAAGCAGAATAGTCGGGGGGAAATTAGAAGAGGTGGACAGTTAGGGTAGCAAGCTCGGCATGGACCGCACAGACAAAACCACAGTGAAGCAGAACCAGCAGTGAGGTGTTGTATCAAAACGGGCAGCTGTGAACCATTTTGCTAGACAATTTTCCATATGCAACATACCCAAGATGGAACGAGATTCTTTCTTGGGCATGAAAGGTTTCTTGTGAACGACTGTGTTGGGCTTCGCCTTGAAACAGGCTGCATCTGCTTGCTGCTTCAACTCCTCCTTCATCTAGGGAAGAGGAAAAAAGGAAACCTTTTAGTGGAGGTCAACAGATTTAGCGGTTTTACCGAAAAATCCAGAAATATTTAAAGTGGTAACCATACAGGTAGTTTTTCCAGGTTGTGGCCAAGAAGGTATGCAGTCAATATACAGTACAAGAGCAGCCTCTAGAGGCCAATCACTATTACCACACTCATTGTGGACATGCTTTATGATACCAAGAGAAACAGCTTTACTGGACACCATGCACACCAGCTTTGCGATCTCCATTATAATTTGGCCTTCAAGTCTTTTTGTTTTTTATTAAGTTTGGACGCAACTATTTATTGTTGCGCTACCTTTCCTTCTTTTGCACAATTGTCACCAACACTGGACTGGTGCATTAATACAAGCACATAAACACTGAATCACTCTGGGACACTAGACTGTAAATATCTGTCATTCATGTATACATTTTATAGTTATGCTTTATAAAGTTATACACAATATTTGATTCTGCACAGTCATGAAAAGCATTTCACTACATGTGTGAATGCGTGACTGATTTATTTCATTTATCACACTATCATGATTCAGTACTACATGGAGCGTTATATATTGGTTGATTATTCGGTTATCAGCAAGTATGCTATTGGTAAAATCGGTTGGCTTCTACCAGCACCTGAAATCAGCAGGCATCGCCTTCATGCACTGGATTTAGCACTTCTATGAAATGTCTATTCACTAACATGGAGCTCTGTTCGGAAACCATGAAAGGCAGAATGTGAAGGACAGAAGGGAAAAAAAGTACCATTTGCTCCCAACGTTCGCTCTTCACAGATCCGCGCTCATCCACCAACAGATTAAACGGAGCAGGTTTGGTAGGTTCGGTTACTTTCTTTTCTGGAAGGTTCACTTCATCAAAGTGGGGCAGAAGTCTAGCTTTAAACTTGGGTACCTGGCGAAAAAAATAAAGAATTTCAAATACATGGCATGTAATCTTTATTTTCTTAAAAATTGATCTTATCAAAAGAGGTTAATTGCAGAGGACCACAGCTCAGGAAAAATGTTACCTCTTCATTTCTCAACTCTTCCAGTTTTTTTTCCTTCTGAGCCCTGCGTTCTTGCTCACGCTGCTCGAAAGAGAAAGGACATGTTTCTACGTGGTTCTTTGCTGCAGGTTTGAGGTGGAAGGGTACGAAGTGGGGTACAGGAAGTGCCTTCAGAGGAGCTGGTGCCTTTACCTGTGAATGCATGTCCATACATATTTACAAAAAAATAAAAAAAAGAATTGATAAGAACTTTCATGTTAATCCAAAACGGGGTTGTACCTCTTCAGTCTTGCGTTCCACACGCACTCGGTTCTTGAGTGCAAAAGCAGGAGATTCGGGGACAGTAGGTTTCAGGACTTTCTTTTCTGGAACACCCTATGGTTAAATAAATTTTTAGAAAGAGTCATTTTGAATATAATAGACTGAAAGACAAAAGAGCCAAATGAAAATCTATGAAGATCTAGAAAAATCTACTTCCTGGTAGACAAACCATTTTCCGTCAGCCCAAAGCGTTATATATAAACCCGTATACAGAAAAGTATGGTATGAATAATTTTCCTCTCTTACCACAACCTCCTCCAGGATACGGGTTGGTAAAGGTTTGGAGTGGAAGGTGTGGTCTTCCGGTTCCTCCTTTTTCTTAGCGGCATGTCGGTCCTGCAGACGTTTCTCCACCTCCAGCTGGAAACCCTCGGGACGAGTTGCTTCTTTAGGAGGAGGTTTCTTTGGAGCCACGGCCCCTTCGAGGATTTTGCGATTGAGCTCTAAAGCTTTGAACTTAAACCTGAGAACGGAAAAGGATGGACCTTCTGTAGGTGTGGTCGTACACGAATTTCCTAAATGTGAAATAAAAGAGATGTATTTTGATAGCAAGGGGGTTTAAATAATACATACT
This sequence comes from Silurus asotus, assembly GCA_024362625.1. Lineage (NCBI taxonomy): Eukaryota > Metazoa > Chordata > Actinopteri > Siluriformes > Siluridae > Silurus > Silurus asotus. The sequence goes on along the minus strand of MU564352.1, from coordinate 8,601,760 downwards.
GCTGGAGTTTTTCAGCTTCTTCTGCCTCGAGCTCAGCAGCGCTCTTCACCGTAGGAGGGCGACTCCTCTGGCGGGTCAAAAGCTGAGGGGTATGAGGGTGAGTAACCTTGGGCTTCTCGGTCTTCACTGGTGAAGGGCCTGAGGACAAAGCAAATCAAATCTTCCTTTCTTTACTGTGGCATAAAGGTGTGGGAAACAAAGGATTTAACCTGTACACGACGAGTGCTTGTTAGATACATTAACCAGCACAAAGAACCATAGTTTTGACTCACCCCTTTCCTGACTCTGCCGGCTGCGCAGATGATAACGGGTTGGGGTGCGCTTCTGAAACAGTTCGATCTGCTCAGCCATGGACATGTAGGAACTGGTTTCCTCCAGCTTCCTCTTGTTGCCGGTGGAAAGATTGAAGGGCTTGGGGACCGTGCTGCCCTTATGAGCCTTTAACTGTAAAAACCAGTTTGGGGGGAGATGGCTTGCATTAATAAATAATTAAAACGTGCTACCAAAACACCCACTTAGAATTGACAAAGAAAAGTTACATTTAATTTTTTTTTATCATATTAGCTGCTTATAGGGACCTTCACTTTTTTTTTTTTTTAGCCTAATACACACGACCTAGGTGTTCCCACAATCCCGCTCTTAGCTCAGATACTCACGGGTGATGAAGGATGCTTGCGCAGTTGTGAAGTGAAGTCACACTGTTTATATGAAGTCTCAGAACCGTCCGTGTGGTTCTTCAGTCTGTTGTCGGAGCGGAAGTTGAATTCTTTGGGAATGGTGGAGGAAAGAACTTGTTTCTTAGGAGGCTGACCTTTACGGAAAGACGGTTAAGAAGTAGTCAGGTTTAACTTAAAACATGAAATAAATAAATAAATTCACACCAGCAAATGGTTGCATACTCACTTCCTGCCAGCGCAGCTCTGAAGCTGGCTTCATTTCTCTTGCGCTGCTCCGCCACCTCTTTCTGTAGAGCCTCGATGCGCTCCAGCTCCTGCTGCTCGGTGCTCTTCTGCCTGCAGGTCAGAAAGTAAAGCGAGTGAATGACTCGTATCTGTCGCTTGACAAACATTCAAGCTTAACATTGCTGCCACTTACTGGTGGGCAGAGGCAGTAGCTGCATGAGCAGCTGCAGGAACAGCAGCTGAAGGCATCTGCGGCTTGTTCTTCAGCCTGATGCTGCGTCTGGCTGCAGCAGTGCTACGACGAACTTGCTTTGTACCTGTTGAGCTTCTGCAGAGGAGAAAAAAAGAAAGAAAAAAAACCCACATATTCAGCAACATTTCCTTATTATATACAAGTTAAAAATATAACGCTGGCCATAAAAGTATTTATATATGCACAGAAACGTGTGACACTTTTTTAACAGCCTACCATCGGTTATCACAACCCATTTTGCAGTCACCATTAACCCTGTGCACCACACCTACAACACACTCAGTTTTACCTTCTCGGTGGACGGAGAACGGTTCTTCTTGGATTTGGAATAACTCTGTAAACATCAACAGCACCTCTAGCTGAACACTGAAATAAATCCACACTAACGTTCGATTCCAGAGATGGTCTTACCTTCTCTTTTTCATCACAGGAGGCGTCGAAGGAGCTTGAGGTCGGTCTTTGACCACAGGACGCTTCAATACTCTGGAGCGGGGAGGGATTATTAACAGAAATGAAGTCGGACAGTCAGTCTACTGGACTACGCAAGCAGATTTTTTGAACGGCGGTTTAAATCAGAATACTTCAGAACCAGGGCCTCAATACCACCTGATTTGAGTTACGAAATTTGTACCAGCATGAAGGTGTCCATTACCTTGAGTGAATAATTGGTTTAAAAAGAAATGCTTTGTACCTGCGTGGCTGAGCTGGAACACTCTTCTTCTGAGCCTGACTGGGAGCTCCAGCCTGTCTCCCGTCTCCCCATGACGTCACAATGTTAGATGTAGGTTCTGGAGCAGGGACATCATCTGGGGTTGGGTTGGGGGTCAAGGAACCGGTGAACATTCAAAAACTTGATAAAACTATTGTACAATTTCTATTTAAATAGAATCGAATCCACACTATACAAGTTTTACCTGCTGACTTGGTCACAGCCACATGGACCATGGGTGAGACAATGGCTTTAGGCAGATCTTCACTGTGCATTCCATCAAAAGGTTTTGGCCCCCTCAAGGGGGTTATGAGTTGCTCCATTTCCCCATTTTTTTCCGGGGCAGCCATTATTTCTAAAAAGAGGACAAGGGAGAAAAGCTGATGCACAACATATCCAGTAGAGAAATTTGGTTTTATAAACCACTACATAACCCAACATAAGCTTTGTGTCTACTACAAGCATAAAAACACTGCATACAAAAAAATAAAAATAATGACCACAAAACCTCATAGGTTTTATAACAAACAATCCACTTGGTCATACTTTTTTTTAAGCATCCTGCATTTCAAACCATTTATATGTTCACTTCAGCTTTTTAATTTTGAGAAATCCTTCCTTAGACACACACACACACTTCATTTGAAGATCTGTTCAAATTCCACCACCATTAAAGCTACCACTGCTGGGCCCTTAAGTAAGGCCCTTAACTGTTGCACTGGATTAAAAAAAAAAAAAAAAAATAAAAGGCACCTGGGTGTCCAAATGCAGTAAAATTAAACCTCTTAAATGAATTTTAGAGATAAAGAGATTTGTGGAGGATGTGAAAAATTACCAGGTTACTTTCGATTGCAAAAAAGAGACGATGCAAAAAATTGACAATCTTCTAAAAAATAATATTTAACTTACCAAACCACTGATCTGCATTATCTTCAGAATCAGGGCTAAAATCGTGCATTACATGAGACGGGGCATCGAATGAGTACGGATCAGCAGAGTCTCCAAGCTGCTGGGTGTCCATCTTCTAAACCCGAGGAGTCTGCAAAACCAGATGGGTTATCTCCTCAAATAGCTATGGAACTAATACAGAATTTAATAAAAAAGAAAAAAATCACAATAAAATCAACCAGTTGTCTTTCCTACATTTATAGAACACTAGTTAAAAGTTGGATTAACGCGCTCGTGCGTGTCTGATTGGTGCACGAGCCCCGCGTTACAACAAAAGATGGAGGACAAACACACAAACTACCGTTACAAACTACCTACATTACTAACGCGTATAAATACACCATCATCCCGAAATCAATTCAATCGCTTCTTACCCTTCAAAATAATATTCTATCACCGCTGGATCGTGTCAGCAAACAAAACCGAATCAGCACCAACTGGAGCCAACGACCGCGTCCGAAACCCAACAGTCCGAATGAGTTTGAATATCAGCGCCGTTGGTTGCGCGTTTAAAAATCAACCAATGGCGAAGACGTACTGCGTGAACTCGTGTTCCTATTGGTCACGTCAAAGGAGCGCTTTGCATCACGTGATTTCCCCCTTCCTCCTCCACTGAAGATTACCTACTTCCGGGGTATTTAAAAAACACAATTAGGGTAATAATGTTGTTATGTTATGGCACGTTTTATTCATTTTTTTGTTGTTGTTTATCCTGAATAGTTATTTAAATGCTGGCTATAATTATTTCTGCAACAAAACAAGTTAAAAGAATAATATTACATATAAAGAATAATATTTACCAGTCACTTGCAGGCTTTTTTTTGTTATGGTTTCTGTGGCCTACTTTTTTTTTGTAGGTCCTCCTAAATCTAAATGGTAGTAAAAATCAAATCACAAATCACAGAGGGGAAAATTAATCAATTACATAAATCATTATATCTTTCTGAAAGAATTGAAGCCAACACATTATACACTTAAATGCAATCATGTGTTCAAATTCAAATCCTGTGTAAAATTTTCCAAGATCCTCATCATAACACTATTGTATATTAAGTGAGACTTGCTCTGATTGTTTACACGCATGGATTATCATCAAATATCGATCAAATTAACAGCGACACTTCGTGATCCTTCCCCCAGACTTGTGCCACAATGTTGGAAGCGTTCAATTCCCTACGAGGGATTACCACATCCCTTCACTGAACCTAAGAGGAAAATTATATAGTTTAGGTCATATATTTATTTCCAGCTCATTTTTGTCCCATTTCAGTAATAAATATGGGTTAGAATTGAATTTTCGCCATTGAATTAGCTTTTATTGAAAAAAAGGTTGGTGAACAATTTGAGGCCCTACACAGAGCCCTGACCCCAACCATACTGACATACTGAGAAGGCTTGATCCTTCTTTCCTGAAATGGAGATCAATCTCAACAATACTCTAGGGGTTAAAAGGCAGTCATCTTCCAAAATCTACTGAAAAGCATTCACTGAAAAGTTGAGGATTATTATTAGAAAAAAGGGGACTAAATTTAAAATGGGATGCCCAACTCGTTATCAAAAAAAAAAAGGTTTTGGTATTATTTATTCTTAATAACCATAAGTACTTGTTTAGAAACTTCCAAATGCTTCCAACCCAACCACATTTTTTAAACTTTACACTGCAGACTTCCCAGTACATATCTGCTACCTTCCAAAAAGACTGGTGGCTTGCTGGGTGCTTAAATATTAACATTTTTATCCACTCATAAACAAAAAGGAACGACTGATTTAGCAAAATGTAGTTGAGTAAAAAGTACGATATTTGACTTTAAAATGTAGTGAAGTCAAAAAAAAAAAAGCTACTTAAGTATTTAATTTACTTCATTACGGTCCACCACTGGGCAAGACGAAGAGTACATGGACCCCTATGGATGCATTAGCATCATAGGTCTGGACGCTGAGGTGGCAGACCTTGGTGTCAATACAAGCTGAGAAAAAAGAGGACACACTGTAAATTCTAAGCCATTTTAAACAATTAACAGCATTCTCTCCATAACATGATGGAGCTTTAGTAGAAAATGCCTTTAGTTTGGCTGTAAAAAAGGAGCCATACAAAAACAGCTCATTGTTTTGTCGTCTGAATGTTCAGGTTGGTGAATTTGTTCCAGGAGAACACTCATTAGTGAGCTGAAATATTACACGAAAACCAAACAAACAACCTGCAGAGGCACCGCTTAACATTTATTGAACCTAATTCAACCAACTGTGATATGATATACCCCATATTTAAATAAAGCACGATGTAAAACGCCAACGTGACACATTTTAATGACATCTTGTGCAAATATGATTTTATAGATAAAGTGTAAAACCAATAATAAATCAAGGTTATGGTACAAGTCAACACAGTGACCTCGACATACTGGAGATTGCATGCAAGGGATTTAAGAGGATTCAGTTGAAAACCAAATGAATACAGTACAATAAAATCAAAATGTAAAAAAAAAAAGAAAAAAGAATGACAGAAAAGTATATATTATTTATAAGGAATTTGCTCTCATGTTCTGTGTTTCACATCTTCTGGATCATCACCTGGAATTTACCTGAGATGAGAAGAACAAAATTATATGTTAGTGTGTGACAGTAAGCTGCAAGAAAAATCATAATCAGTCAGTGATCACAAATTCTTAAAAAAGATATATAATATGAGATATAATATGAATAAAAATCTATAATTCTGCTCTGCCTCTCTTTCTTTTCTATCACTCTCTCGCAATTTCCTTCTCCATCTTGTGTCTATATCCTGTTCTTCTGTCTTCATCTCATATATTCATTTTCTCTCCTTCTCATTCGTTCATCTCTCGCAATCCTTTTTTTCTCTCTTCATCCAGTCTCTTTTTTTCTGTCTTTTTCTCAGTCACCCCCTCTCTCTATTCTGTCTTCGCCAATCTCTTCTCCTTTATGTATCTTTGTTTCTCTCCATCTTAATATTTCTCTATCGCACTCTGACATCTGACTGAAAACTTTCTCCCCATCCTCTCTCTCTCTCTCCTACACTATCTCAATCTCCATCTTGCCTTTTTTTTCTCTCCCCACATCCTTTCTCCCTTTCTCTTTATCCCTTAGACTCCTGTTTTCTCTTTCTCTGTTTTCTCTTTCTCTTCCTTCCCTCCCTACAACACTCCCGTCTTCTTCTTCTTCTTCTCTTTCTCTCTTTCACATACACAATCTCGAAACCTGTCTCGGTCTCATTCTTGTACTGGTCTCCACCCTGTCCCTCTTTTCGTCTCTATCCTGTCTATCTGTCTCTCTCAAAATTCATCCTGTCTTTGTGTCTCTCCCTATATCTGTCAAAATCTCTCTCCATTCTCTCTCTGCTTCTCTTTAAACAAATTATCCCCTCCCTCTCTCCCCCTCTCAATCTCCAATCTGTCTCAGTCTCCAGTCTATCCCTCTTTATGTCTCCATCCTCTTTTTCTGTCTCTCTCGCTCTCCAGTCTCTTTCCAGTGTGAATATCTGTGTGTGTGTGTGTGTGTGTGTAACTATATAAACTGTTCTCCGTACAAGCAGGCATGACGGACACCTCGGCCGTGACGATGCTCTTCACACCGAGGTTGTAGAGGCCGCCTCTCACCAGGCCGCAGGTAAACGCCAAATACTGCACGGGATAAAACGAACGTCAACTTTTAGTCATAAAAACAAGACGGTGTGTGTTTTTAGTCAAGGTTTGTGAAATCCAGTCATTTTAGTGTAACAAAAAAAAAAAAAAAACAGTACCTTTGGAGCATGTTCCAGATACTGTTTACCAGCAGACAGTTGGGACAATAACCGGAACTTGTTATCCTGTAGGACATAAATACCCTGGGAAGAAGAAGAGAGAGAGTTGAACATTGAACGTGGGTGTAACTAAACAATAATTCCTCATGTATTCGATGTGATATGAATGTACATAAGATATTACTGTGACAATACAAGTTTCACTACTGGTTAACCGGGAGAAGAAACAATGATGATGATGATGATGATGATTTACGTCGACCTGATTGCACACACCTGGTGATTTGTTCTCAGGTTATCGATCTGCTTCTTAAACACGCAGGTCCAGAAATCTTTGCAGATGAACTTCATGACGTCGAGCTCGTCTTTGAAACGTGCCGTTTCTTTGGTGAACCTACAGAGAAGGTAGAGACGTCAACCACCTCCGTGATCACGTAGAATTGGATTCAAGGGTTTGCAGTTTGAAGCGTTTTGTTGTTGTTGTTGTTTGTATGTTAGGCCTTGTCCACATTAATACATTTTCATTGAAAAACCCATATTTTTCTCTCCGTTTTGGCTTTTCGCCCACACCGAGACGGAGTTATTAGTCCTTAGAAAAAACAACAACTTTGGCTTCTCCCATCAGGGGGTCACCACAGCGGATCATCTGTCTCCATACTCCCCTGTCCTCTACATCTGCCTCTTTCACACCAACTACCTGCATGTCTTCCCTCACCACATCCATAAACCTCCTCCTTGTTCTTCCTTTTTTCCTCCTTCCTGGTGGCTCCATCCTCAGCATTCTCCTACTGATATACCCCATGTCCCTCCTCTGCACATGTCCAAACCATCTCATTTCCCATTTCTAATCCTGTCCATCCTCCAGGTAGCACCATTAGACCCGAAACTTTTTGATGCCACCTTGAAATTGTAAATTGCTCTGAATCAGGGCGTCTTTGGCATCTATGACATAATCAAAGGTCCCCCAGGGGCCGACTTTGGCCCTCAGACACTAGTTTGGGCGTCTCCGTCCCTTCAATCTTCACTTGCCTTTCAATGAGACCTTGTCCCACCCGAAATCCCATGTTCTCCAGCTTTGAAACGCACCGTCCATTTTCCTAAACACATACAAAATGATTATTATACATGTCTAATCAAAAAAACTGCAGTCAAGGTGTGGAAACATCTCAGCCATGATCAAAAGACTTGGGAGGCAAATAAACTCATTTTTAAGTGTTGTAAAGGGTCTGAATATTTATGTACATGTGATATTTAAAAAATAAAGACAAGCATTTCTAATATTTTGTTTATACATCAATTTTATCGATTGTAGTATCATTCTTTTATATTATTATTGTAAAGATTACATACACATATATATACACAAACACACACACACACACACACACACACACACACACACACACACACATATATGTATATACATATATATGTAATCTTTACAATAATAATATAAATAAACTTACATTTTCTCCTCCTTCTGTGTTGTTCACATACTGCAATAGTTCATTATGGAGGAACTGAAAAAGAGCCTCGTCTGCCATTTTCTGCAAATTAACCAGCTAATGTATGGATATCATGTGTAGCTTTTAAACGCAAACAACAAACGAGACATAAATGCAAATAAATACAAAACAAAATGTTTACTTTGTTATTGTATATATCTATATTTGCTTCCTAAATGTGTGTGTGTATGTAAAACACATCAGTAGCGCCCCTATACAGCAACCCAATGGCGGAAATCCAAATAGCGTCTACTTTCCTGCACAAGTGCACTTCATAGTGTGTATAACTCATCAGCCTACGCGCCCTACGTAGTGCACTACATGTTTACTACAGAGTATTTTGAGAGTCATCCAAGGGTCCTTGACTTGGGTTTCCTGCTTGCTTTAAGCTGTCCGTGCACATGCCTGTTTGGTACATAGATCAATATAGTTTATTTCCAACTATTATTGTTATGATTTAGTAATAATAATCAGCGAATAAATCAAACACATAATATGAGTAATGTTAAAAATATTATAAAGGTGTAGCCCAGAACGTTTGCTTTTTATGCTGATTTGTTCAAAAGTTAATGTCTGAATACTTCTTCTTCTTCCTGCTTTTTTCGGCTTCTCCCATTAGGGGGCGCCACAGCGGATAATCCGTCCCCATACCCCTCTGTCCTCTACATCTGCCTCTTTCACACCAACTACCTGCATGTTCTCCCTCACCACATCCATAAACCTCCTCATTGGTCTTCCTCTTTTCCTCCTTCATGGTGGCTCCATCCTCAGCATTCTCCTACTGATATACCCCATGTCCCTCCTCTACACATGGTCTCCAAACCATCTCAATCTCACCTCCCTCACCTTATCTCTAAAACATCCCACATGCGCTGTCCCTCTAATAAACTCATTTCAAATCTTGTCCATCGTCGTCACTTCTAACAAAAACCTCAACATCTTCATCTCCGCTACCTCCAGCTCCACCTCCTATCTTTTACTCAATGCCACTGTCTCTAAACCATACAACATCTCAGGTCTCACCACAGACCTATAAACTTTGCCTTTCACTCTTCTATCACATGGGTGGTGTTAAACATATATTTTAACACCACCCATATTATGTGTTCTGGTGGCTCCATCCTCAGCATTCTCCTACTGATATACCCCATGTCCCTCCTCTGCACATGTCCAAACCATCTCAATCAAACCTCCCTGACTTTGTCTCCAAAATGTCCTACTTGCGCTGTCCCTCTAATAAACTCATTCCTAGTCCTGTCCATCGTCGTCACTTCTAACAAAAACCTCAACATCTTCATCTCCGCTACCTCCAGCTCCACCTCCTGTCTTTTACTCAATGCCACTGTCTCTAAACCATACAACATCTCAGGTCTCACCACAGACCTATAAACTTTGCCTTTCACTCTTCTATCACATGGGTGGTGTTAAACATATATTTTAACACCACCCATATTATGTGTTTGAAATTGTTCACTTATTATTATTACTTAATTATAACAAGAATAGTTGGAAATAAACTATATAATAATAATTGATCTATGTAGATCGCCAGATTCTTTTTTTTTTGGTATCCAACTTCAAAAAAAGCTGTTTCTCAAAGTTATTGTAATTTATTCGAGCTCTTTTTGGACTAAAAATATCATAGGAAAGTGCTGAGCCTTAATGACATCACTGTCAGTTAAAATAGAGTGGAGTAAAAAGTACATATATTGAAATCATAAATGTGGTTGAGTAGAGAGTCAATGTTGTGTCAAAAAATGTACACCACTGCTTGTTGATTGCGTTAATGTAAGCCATATTAAATGAAAAGCGTCGGGATTTCATCACTGTAATGTCAGTGTTTTTTGAGGCTTCTCAGAGATGATGGTAGGTCCCAGGTATTATTGATGAGGTCATTTGCGGATGGAAAGAAGCTGGGTTTTTTTTTGTGCCATGAGGTTTTGGACCTGATGAATCTGCAGTCTCCTGCCAGGGGGGACTAAGAAGAAGTCGGAGTCCAGGATGAGAGTGGTTAGAGACAGCTGACCCCCAGCTGTCTGCTTCCCAATGAGTTCCTGTTCAAATGCCAAATTATTGGTAGAAAAGTTTTTTTTTTCCTAAAACGCCTCAGCAATTTTGAACTGTCGGTACTTTTTTAAGAGTTCTTTAAGATTTAATTGGATGAATAAGGGTTCTTTTTATAAGGAACTCTAGGGTAATGAACAGAATCCGTATTTTGTTCCAGTTAGACAACTGAAGAACTTTTGAGATACTGATATAGATGAATATGGCAGTCAAAGGTAGCTCTTGGAGTTTCTTTAGAAGAACCGAGATTTGTCATGGTTATTTTGTAAACTCATGATCTCTTCATCATGGCACCTGTCAGTGTGTGGATTTATTTATTACGCAGCAAGTGAACATTTTGTCCTCAAAGGTGATGTTAGAAGCAGGAAAAATGGGCGTAAGTATTTGAGCGAGTTTGACAAGTTGTGACGTCTAGACGTCTGGGTCAGAGCATCTACAAAACTGCAGCTCTTGTGGGATGTTCCTGGTCTGCAGGTGTCCGACCAGGCGACAAAGTCGTGGGTGGCGGAGGTTAATTGATGCACGTGTGGAGCGAATGCTGGTCCTTGTGGTCCGATCTAACAGACGAGCTCCTGTAGCTCATACCGCTGATGAAGCTGTTATTGCTGTTATGCTCAACAATTCAGGACTGTTTTGGCAGTAAAAGTATCCCAACACAATATTAGGCAGAGGGTCATAATGTTATATATTATGTCATAATTAATTATTATCATATAATGTCTGATACCCAATGTAAATATAAAAGGATCAAAGTTTTGTGATTCATTACAAAAAATGTGAATTGTTAAACAAAATTGGTTTCACCCCACTTAACTGTTCACTTAAATAATTTCATTAAATATCTGTTCTTATCAGTTTAATATCTGATGCATCCCCTACCCATAGACTATTTGTTTAGGGGTGTGGTAGCAAAGTGGTTAAGATGTTGGACCTCTGATTTCAATATTGTGAGTAAAACTAAGCTGCAATAATTGGGGCCCTTGTGCATGGCCCTTAATCCTCAATTGTATAAATTAGATAATAGGTTACTCCGGATGAGAGCATCGAGGTGCGGTTACCTGGAGGTTGAGTAATTTCAATTTCCAGATAGGATGCTAGATGAAAAGTTGATATAACAACTTTCAGGCAAATGCAATAAATGTAAAAGATTTGTTCCCACCGAATCGACGATTCTTAAATAACTTTGTTATATAGTTTTGCCACAAAACTATTTCTCCTTTAAGACTAAAATTTGAAAATTTTTCTTTAAAAATCACACACAAAGTTGGTTAAAAGAATGAAGACTCGGATGTATTGAAGATACTTTATTTTCTCTGTCATCCATGAATTTGTTTCCACGTACATTAAACGAATTCAGACTTTTTTTTTTCCCTCTCGCCAAAAATGTGAAAAAAAGATCTGAAATGTGAAAAAGAGCAAAAGGCCAACTGAGTGACAAAGATTTAAACCATCTTACTCCAGTGAGATACCCACATAAACACAGTTGAGGATACGTCTGAGGTAGTTACGTTTGAGTCCGAACACATCACAGTAACATTGGTTTCCAGTCCATTACAACTCGGGTCTTTTCTTTTCTTTTTTTTTTCCTTCTGTTGCAGAAACCGGATTCATCTCGTGAATCGCACCCGTGTCACACCATTTGCAGAAAATGGGACTGTCATTAACATATGTAACATCTGTAAAAAGCAACAGAAATCACATAAGACAAAATACTTTGTTTGAACAAAAGGACCAAAAACAGTGTTGTTTTTTTTTTCTCTGTTGGGGCCTTAAAAAAAACAAAAAAACAAACAAAAAACACCAGATGAGTTTAAAAAATGAAAATCATATTGATCATCATTATCATCATTATCAGCGACTAACCGTTTGCTTTTACAATTATGGAATGAACAGAGAGAAATCAAGAGTTACAGAAAAAAAACGAGACCAACTAAATTGTCTTCACTCTTTACTGTCGTTCCATGGGGTCATCAACCTGAGGAACGCAACGGCACTCTTTTAAAATCTCGCCTCAAATGCTAAAAAAAAAATAAAAATAATAAAAGCTATTTTATTTTCCTCCATAAAACCTGACTCTATAATCGTTTTAGTTTCATTACTACCGAAACGCAAATTATAGCTAAATAAAATTTTTTTTTGTTTTTGTTTTTAATGTTCTCTACATCCACTACATCATTTCATACAAGGATTCACTTTTGCTTCTCTACTCGATATCATGCCTGGGAGGCAACTCTCCCGTGCGGAGAAGTCCGCTAAAAGAGGTAGATGTACTGAGTGAAAGCTGCGAGTTGGGGTGTGAGTTAACCACAGTTCGAACTGACTCGTAAGTCATGGAAGTGCTTCTGACTGAGAAAAGTGCTTGTACATTAGAGAACACAGCGATAATCCAGTCTCTTTTATCCCCCCGAAAATATTACAAGATTCCGGACTGGGAAAAAGTCAGAGATCAGGTTTTTTTTTTCCTCGATTTCACTTCCGGCCAAAAAAATCGATCTCAAGTGCGTCCTGGTTATTTTTCAGTGTCAGAATGATACGCATTAAAGCTGAAGTTCAGACATTTCCGTATTCAGCACGTCCACACTTACCTTTATTACATCGTTTACTCGTTACTGAGGACGTTACACCAAGTTCGACACGTCCAACAATGATTCCAAAGATTTTTGTGGGGATCTGGATTTTAGCTTAGCGACTTCGTCTACTGTACGAAGGAAAACCGGCGACTAGTTTCTTTACTGTTTCCACGTCTGATCTCAATCTTCCTAGCTTTCCGCCTCGTAATCTCACTGCAGAATGAATTCATTGCCAGAAAACAGTTGCACAATTTCCGATGGCGATACGACAAAATTGTAAAAAAAAAACAACCAATGTTGACATTTTCGTACGATTCGTTAGAGCGCGTTTTTCCCCCCCCTTTTTAACAGCGTCAATGAAACAGAGCCTGTCCAAAACCGCTCGCACGTCATCACACACATCCATATATACTGTAAATTGCTCTGATTTGCTTAATTATGTATCGTAATTGTAGTTATATTATTAACGAATAGTCTTGTAAAGTAATTTCTTCGGGTTCTCCCATTAGGGGGCGCCACAGCGGATTATCCGCATGTTTGATTTGGCACGTTTTTACGCTGGATGCCCTTCCTAACGCAACCCTCCCCATTTTTCCTGGGCTTGGGACCGGCACTAAGAGTGGCTGGGGATGGTTCCCTGACTGGGGATCGAACCCGGACCGCAGCGGTGAGAGCGGCGCATCCTAACCACTAGACCACCAGGAGACCTTTTACAATTAGTCTCGACTTTACGATATTTTTATGTTATAATGGGGGTCATTGGAACGCATCTCCATCGACCTATATTTTAATATTATATATAAATACACAGCTTTTTTTTTTTTTTCTTCTGTACTAAATCGGTGTAATATCTGCACTTATCCTGACTCAGGTTAAGTTTTCATCGTTAAGGTTCTGTTTCATTTCATTTACACGTTCAGTTTTGGAGATTCCAGAATTTCACCACAGAATTTCCTTCGACTTTCTACTTTCATCTGTAATTTGGCTCTTTTTTCTGCTATAACCCCTTTAGAATCTTGTTGGAAATATGAAATACTTGGCGAAGGAAAGAGTTCATGCAAATTGTCATCTTTACAATTCATAATTTCAATTGAAACCTTTTTTGATTTCCGAACACAAGCGGTTGAAATCCGAGGGCGATCTAATGTAGGAATATGAATTCTAGATTGAACATTTAAAAGAACGTAGTTGCATTGGCTTCTGTTTTAGTCATTTCTAGAAACTGCATTACACTGATGTGGATTGGGGTGGAGCCGATCCCTGGAACCCTGGGCGTTAAAGCGGGAATACGCCCACAGACATACAGTTTCACAGCTTTCGTTTCATTTCCGTTTACACGTTTCCTGCATGTTTCTTGGAATCTTGGCCGGAAGTGGAACAAACGGTGGTCTCTGACTTTTTCACAGCGTCTTATTTTCCTCAGTTTAGTTCAATGCGGACTTCTCAATACTAATATTAATCTAAAGAACACAATAAATCACTACAATCAAATAAAGGGAAGAACTACTAAGCAAAAATATATATATCCTAAGTCGAAAAAAAAACTATTCTAAAAACAATCTATTCAATCCAAAATTCTCACAAATCAACTTATTCTACAGAATTGATCAAGCTGGATCCGTAAAGTAAGAGCCTTCTGTCGAAGTCCGCTGAGTGCATCGCTTTGTGGCGAGAATACGCATCACTCAGTTTACAAAGGAACATCACTGCTGGAAGGCTTGATGAAATCGAGGTAGAGTAGGAGAGAAACCAGGAGGCTGATTTAAATGCCCCAAGGCCTGAGGCTCGTGCAGCGGCTGTGGCTGAAACGAGGAGAGAGGCCCAGAGAGCTGAGAGGTAGGAGTCGGCGAGCAATCTGTGGTAGTGGTAGAGTATCCCATCACGAGGCCCCCTGAACTCAATGGGGCACTGTACGCTGGCAGGCCAAACGGCAGGAAGCCCAGCAGTGGCGAGAGGTCCACGTTAGCAGCGGTGGGCGAAGCCTCGGCGGTGGAAAAGGAGTTCCTGAGGGTGAAGTGGGCGCTCTGACCTCCCAGGCTATCAGGCAAAAGGTCACTCGGTCTGGACGCGGAGGTTGCGACTGTAGCCTGAGGTGGCATCGGGCCACACTGGAGCTCATTCAGGAAGTTCTCCATCTCAGCTTTTAGATATGAGGTAGCAGATGCTGGTTGGTATCTCTGAGCCTCGTGGTACTGTTGAGGATGGTGCTTGCTTGGCTCAAAATAGCAGCCCACACTCATGGGGCTAGATAAAGCCCCAGGCACCACAGCATGATGATGATGACTGAACCCAGAGGTAGATGCACTCTGCAGACCCTGAGGATTGAAGACACCCATTGAAAAGGCTTTCGAGGCATCTTTTGGGGATCCCGAGGTACACGTGGTTGGACTTGGTTCTTCTCTCATTACACTCGGAGGTGCAGACGTGAGGACATCCAGCTCCTGGGCATGACTCTTCTTAAGGTGGCGAGTAAGGTGGTCACGTCGGCCAAAGCGCTGAGCACAGCGAGGGCACAGGAAGTCCCTTCTGCCCGTGTGCACCACGGCGTGACGCCTCACGTCCTTCCGAGTGAAAAAACGCCGGCCGCAGCGCTCGCACTGGTGCTTGCGCTCCCGCACGGCTCCGCCTGGTGGAGGACGTCCGGTATGGGTGCTCAGATGCTCGAGAAGAGTCGGCATGCTTTCAAATACTTGACGGCACACCTTGCAGGTAAGATCTCCGGTCACCGAGGTGGCATGAGTGGCCACGTGGCGTCTCAGACCCAGCCGGGTGTTGTAGTGTTTGCCACACTCTTCGCACTGCAGCTCTGGCTTGTTGGAATCATGGGTCTGCAGGTGGCTGTTCAGCTGCTCTTTTCCATGGAACATCGTTTCATACGTACGAGCAGGTTTTACTATGTTTGTGCTTGGACATCTAGGAAAAGCCAATTTTTACACAACATGGTTATGAGGAGTTTTTTTTTTTCATGATTAAGCAAAATTATATACAGAAAAGACGGTCAATACCAGAAAACCAACTTCGTCATATAACTTCTCTTGAGCTGGTTGGTAGTCCGTTTGCATATTCAACATCCTGCACAAAGACACACAGGTGTAATGAGTGAGATAGTTTCGCTTTAATTATAGTCCATGTTGCTGTTTATGACATTTGATTAGAAACCAGGGTTTCTGCAGGTTTCATCAAATCGAAGACATTTTAAGACCTTTTTAAGACCTATATTGTGACATCAAAAACTAAAAGCTAATTGGCTGTTGGTCTAATTTCTAGTCGTAATACAGCAAATTATATTTGGACTGGTCGAGAGTAAGAACTTCATCACTGGAAGAAGAAGAAAAAAATAAAACTAACCACATTCTAAAGTTTCAATGAGAATTAAATAGACCTTAGAAAATTTGACCTGTTGTAAAATTATTTAAGACCCAGAACAACGAATTTGAATTAAAAATTAAATGTAAAAAAATTTAAATTTAATTAAAATTAAAATCTTTTTACCGCCTAAAATTCATGTAGCTATCTGAAAATCAGGTGATGTGGTGAGTATTTGATTAAATCCCCTGAGGATTTCACTCTTGAGTTTTACACAGAATGGTGCAAAAAACAAAAAACATTCGAGTGACAGTTCTGTGGGTGGAGACTCCCCAATTCACCATAATTAAACAGTGAAGCTGAAACTAATCATTTCCCAGTCTTCCTCTTCCCAGTTTTGCTCAGCATGTGCTCACGATGGCCTCAAATTCCTATTCCTGGATAACAGGAGAGGAACCGAATGTGATCTGATGTTGTAGCAGATTTCTAAGGTGCGTTCTGAGATGCTTTTCTGCTTATCACGGATGTAAAGAGTGCTTATTTAAGTGACTCTAGACCTCCAGTTAGCTCAGATCAGTCTGATCGTTCTCCTATCGCTTTCTCACATCAACGAGGTGCTTCAGCCCGCAGTCCCTCCGTCTCACAGGATGTTTTTTGTTCTTCGTAACATTCAGTGTTAAAACTGTTGTGTGTGAACAATCCAGAACTTCTGCTGTTTCTGAAATACTTTAAAAAAAAGCTGTTTTCAACAACTACAGCACAATTGAAAGTCACAGAAATTACACTCGTCCTTCATTATAATTTTTGATCTGAGCGTTTAGCGTTTTTACCCAGAATCCAGCAGGTGTACAGAGACATTGTACCGTATTGTAGTGTAACAGTGTAATAATCCCTGTACTACATTCAACTATTCTGCCATTAACTCATTTTCTATAACAAATAGGTGCTACAGTGTTATATAGTCTGTAAGTAACGCTGCAGTATTCCTTGCAAAACCGCTTGAGATGCACCTCATTTTTTCTTTGTAGACAAGATATGGAAATGAATCAAAGGCCAGGAAATGGAAACAGACGCTAAGGTACAAAGTCGTACACTTAAAGCAGGCTGTCTTTAAAATTCTTTGCTTTCTGTTTGTACTTTTACTGCTTGGGGTTTTCTCTTTGCATGAGTGTATGTGTGTATGAGTGTGTGAGTGTGTGTGAACTATATACTTGTTTCTTTCTACTCATTTAATCCTGTGTGCAGGTACTTTTAAACATTAAGCTGAAATACCTACACTTATACACAGAAAGAATTTCAACTATTGAAAAAGGTCGAATGCAATTATCTAATCGTATATAGTAGCGATCGAGTATAACTATGATTATTACTTTATTATAAATAGAATAATAGTGAGGAAAAAAAAAATCATAAACAAATACAATTATTATTTTTTTATTCTGTGGTAAAACTGAAAGTAAAATGTGATTATTTCAGCAGTAATAATAAATTATTTTGTGCTAGTTTTATATTTTGTATGATATCAAACTATTTATAGACCAGAAACATACGGGTTTAAAGTTAGGAAGGATTTCACCTATTTAAAAAGTGTAAAATATCGTATATCGTAGCGATAGCATATTTTATTGTTACTATATTATAAATAGAACATACCGAAAAAATCAAGCAAAATATCAAAGAGATTTCAGAAGGAAATTTATATTAAATTTATATAAAACTATAGACTATTTTTATGTTTTTGAAAAAAGAGGGGCTCAACTATAGAAGATCCTAGAAATATTTTTTATTATTCTGCATTAAAAATGTAAGTAAAATTTGATCGTTCACCAGTAATTATTATGTAATTATTACAATTATTTTGTGATGGTTTAATATCTTAATAAATGGATCTCAATAATCTTAAATTAAAAAACAAAAAACAAAAAAAAAAACTAAGTTGTGTACTGGAAAAAGAAAAAGTCTGTAATGAAAAATAGACTAAAAATGCAATATTACATTTTGCGACCCAAAATAAATAAAAAACATTAATCCCCCAAAAAAAGTATTCATCCATGATCTGTCATAAAGATAAAGTTTTTCCTAATTAAATTAAAATATTAACAATTCTACCTAATAAAAAAGTAAGTTGATCTCATACGCCTATAAAACCTGGTGTCGAATAATAATAAAAAAATATATCAAAAAATTAAGCATTAAAAAAAAACATAGTATAAGTTTAATGCAAAAAAATAAAAAATAAAAAAATAACTTTTCAAAAATGTTCCTCATGCACTTTTACATTCAGTTGAATGAATTTACTCTTAGTCAGCAGAAGCGTGTAAAGCTTCATGCATTAGACCCCCATCATCATCCCACCACCATGCTACTGCTAACACACACACACACACACACACACACACACACACAATTGCGACACAAAACAACAAGATTACACATGCATATTTTCGAGAAACATTTTTCTCCATCGGAAAGTGACAGAAAATGAAAAAATGTAATAGATAATTAATATTTATGTAACTTTGATGTCTAAAGTAAACGTTTGTTTAAGCAGTATTTAGACCCCTTTTTTTTACACCGGCCAACTTTTTTGCTTACTTTTAAACTGAAATAAATCCTCATGCATTTAAAGAAATAATGCACACTTTTTTGTGCACGTCAGATATTTGATCTAGATTTGGACAAACCTCGGATTGGGTGTATTTAGAGGGAAATAAGTGCATTATATTCAGCAGAGCAGCAGCTCTTACCACCAAACTTTAAAGCCCCGAACAAGTCCACTTTGTGCACCGGATCAGATCCATAACCAGGCACCAGAACCACACTCTGTCTGCCATCCCTGCTTCCCTCCACACCCGCAATACCAACGTCGTTCTTTTTTTCTTTTCTTTTCTTTTTTCCCCGCTTCTCTCCGTTTTCTCTGTAATTTCTGGACCCGCTCCAGGCCTGTGCGCTGTTTTCCCTCTAAACACAGCGGCGCTCGAGCTGCCGAAGCCCGAGAGCGCGTGCATTGTGGGAGCGTGACGTCACGCCATCTTTCTTTTCCTTTTTTCTTTTCTTCTTCGCCTCCACTAAAGTTCCTGCTTTATACGTGTATAGTCATTTGCATCGCTCAGGACTCTTTTAGTTTATTTCACGCAGTACCAAAAATTTTTTATTTTATTTTTTTAATAAAAAAATAAATTTTAAAAAAATTTTTTTTTATTTTTTTTTTTCTTCACTAAAGGTTTTGTCCACGTCTTCTCATCAACACGCTCTACTCATATTAGACATATTAAACTAACAATTAAGCTTAATTTTTTTTCGTCGATCCATTAGCTGTAAATGTTAATGCTGTGGTGAAAGAAAAAAAAAAAAAAGCAATAAAAACACAAAGTTTGTTGCTTTTGAAAAACAATTGGTTTGGTCTTTCGTATCCCTCTTTTAATTCAACACCACCATTTCAACTACCGAAAATATAAATCCTAATGTTTTTATTTATAAATATCTTTTTATCTGCTCAGAAATACACGCTAGTTGTAGTAAAACGTATTAAATGAGGATTTACGTTTCCTTTTTTTTTCCTCCTTGGAAGTTAATAATCCTCGAAATAACTTGCTGGACAAAACCTAGTAGTGATTGAGATATTTTATTTTATTTTATTGTCCTAAGCCTTTTCTTTAATGGGTTTTGGACGTTTGTATTTTCCAGCCAATGAAAATCAAGACCTTTTGACCAATCAGAACAGGAAAACGGTCAACGATAATCTCCGGAAAATCGTGAGAGAAAAACAAAAGATGTAAAGATCTGCCTTTTTAAATCTTTTTTTTTATTGTGTATAAACATTAGCTCGTCTCTTTTCTTTTTTTTTATACATGCTTTATAAAAATGTAATAATGAAACCAAATCACCACAAATGTCAAAAAAAATAAATTTCAGCTGCCTTATTATCAAAGTGTACATCATGGTTACAAAATACAAAAACACACACATGAGCTCGTTTGCTTTGGTTTCCTGTACCCACATCAAAATTCTATATTTGACAACAGGAAAATCAAAGCAAGAAAAACAACGAGGCAAAAAAATCGATTCCTCTGGATGATGTAATCAGCATTCAGTCAGAAATACGTCGTCCGATCGCAAATATATGCATGTAAAGCCAATTCAAAGGAGTCGTTACCGCCCATAATCTTTAAATCCAGACTGGATTTAAAGATGCTTTTTTTTATTTATAAAAGTGGCGACTGGGTAAGTGTCGAATTAATAAATGCAAATGTAAACAATGTGCAGTTTTGGCCCATTCGACTGTCACCTGTCATCACTCCTGGATACAATTCCAATCCACCATGGAATTTACATTTCACATGTTTGGCAACCGCTTTAAAATCAAAGTCTTTTTCTAAAGAGATAAGAGCTGAAGGTCAAGCTAATCCGGCGTCCGTCCATATTTGTTAGCTACAATGGATAATTAAAGTCTACACAACCCCGTGATCCGACAAACAACAATGAATATAAACATGATATGAGCACATTTATGGGCCCAAAAAGTGAAATTTTCTGTTTTCCATTTCTGTAGAATTTTTTACGACATCATCATCTGACGGCTGAAGGGATTTTCCACAAACACCGTACAAACATCTACATCCTGTCCAAAGTTTCAGGACAGGAGCAACATTTAAGGAGCTATTGACCAGAATATATCTTGAGTCAAATCTCTGATATTCTTCACATAGGCTATAGGGACGGGCGGCCATTTTTTTTAGAATTTTGTAGAATTTTTTCATTCACGCACACCAAAAGAAAAAAAGGATATATATTAAAGCCTATACAAATAACCAACAAACCATGTGGGATGTTTTAATGAGAACAAGGCAGGGTTTTTTTTGCCAAGACAGCTCCTCATCCACAGATGAAGCATGGTGGTGGTGGTATCATCATGCTATGGGGATGCTTCTCTTCACCTGACTCTGAGGTTTTAATTAAGACTGCGAAATCTAAGGATAGCGCTAACTACCAATCGATTTTGCCATAGAGCTTCTGTTAGACAGATGTTGGAAGGTAAAGATCTTCTAGCACAAAAAAAAAACGACCCAAATTACATCCATCAATGAATAGGTTTTAATTTTATTATTCTCACAATGAGATGGACAATTTCGGATCTAACATAAAAACAGGGGTGTGTAGACTCTTTTATATTCACTATATCACAACTTTGTAGTTCTGGCGCTAACGTTTCGACAAGCGCTTATTGTAAAGCGGAAATTTTCGTTAAACTGTTAAACCAGTCTCAAAGAACCGATTCCAAATGCAGATTTTCTTCCTGAATGTTCACGTGTTCCCAAAATAGCTGGTATTAATCAGTGTTTGCTATTCCAGTGTTTGTAACAGCATGACGATGAGCATAGCGATAAAACTGGCTGTTTTTTTTATTTTTTTTTGTCAGTGGTATTCGAGGATTCCTGGATAGACGAGTGAAGAACATGAAGATTGTTGTGGCTGGAATGTTAAAAGGGAATTTCACTCCGATCATAAGCCGAGCACTGAGGGAAACACCGCAGTACCTGACAGAAGCATAAAAGAGATTTTGGATTGAGGTACAATACAGTTATACAGGAATAAGTCGAAAAAAAAACAGCAACCCCTAAAAGGCAATTATAGCAAATGATCATCATAATATACTTTACTCCTATTATTACAATTGTATTTAATTATTAATGCAGATCACATCGCACGTGTCACTCTACTGTTCCCGTTTTCACAGCTAGAAGCAGCTGTTCCCTCAGCAGCTGTTCTCAAAATCTCATTTTATCATTTTACAGTGAAATCCTGCGGATTAATATAAAAACCATGTGTAATATAAAACAATACAGTAATATAATGTAAGCTATATATTAGTATTATAGTATAATATAATAATACAAATATAATATAGTAAAATGTAAGTAACTTGATTGGTTAATTTCTTGTTTTTTTTTATTATTATCAGTTTATTTATTTATTATTATTATTATTTTTTATGTATATTTTAAAACACACACACACACACACACACACACACACACACACGAATGCAGAGTTAAAAAGGGGATAAAAAAAATTGTTTTAAAAATGGAAACTGTTCAAATGTATATATAATAATCACAAAAATAAAAACAAAGCAATTTTATGTTTTGCATTTCTTTTTATATATATATATAAATAGTGTGATTAGATGACATACCTTTGGGGCTTCCCTGGCTGTCTGCAGACTCAGACTCCGGCACTTTCCAGTCTAACTTACGTCCTTTTTCATAAACGCTCTTCAGTACTTTCCGGAAATCTTCCTGCCCCCCGCGGCTCACCTCTAAGTACTTCCTGTAAAGCTGTAAAGCGGTGCGTGCGTCCTCTATACTGTCATGGGTCTCACTTTGAATATTTAAGTCTGAAACAAAATCCAAAAATAAATGAACTGGACTGAGGACATGATTTTTTAAATTTGCTTTTGATGTCTATAGCAAACACAAAAGATTTGGTGATAAATGTATGTTATTTTTCTGTATTTTGCTTTAACGGACACTGGATACGACAGACAGGACACTGGAAATCACCTACCCAGGAAATACCAGGCCAGGAAACGCAGGGAGATCATTCTTTTTCTGGGCATGTGGAAGAGGTAGACTGTGTCTATCACCTGGTCTTTCAGGACCTAATCACAGGAAGCATGTTGATATGAAATAATGAAGCACTAAAAACATCGCTGGCCAGTTTACTGACATTTACAGTTGAAAAGTGGGTAAAAACTCACCAGAAGGTTTATGACTCGGAAGTCTTTTTGTAATCCGTGGCCGACGAAACGAACTCCCGTGTCGATAAGGAAGCGGAGTTTGAGGTAAGTGGACTTGAGAGTGGTTAAATGCTTGGAGGAAATCTTGGCATCCAGGTCGCCAGGTTTGATTCCCGAGTACTGAGTCAAGTAATCAACCACCTAGAGCCAACGTTAGGGCACAGAGATTTATCTCTTTTCAAATGAAATGTTCCAATAATTTGGATTTTGTGAAATCTGTATTTATAATATATATTCCAGACATGCTATGAACAAGCTGTTATTAAAAATAAGCTATTAATGAACTCATTCATGTAGTTTGAACACTAAATCCTTTTTTTTCGTAAACCCATAATATTCCCTAAATGTCCCACCTGCTCCTGTGTTGAGATGTAATCGTCAATAAAAGGAACCCCCTCGTTCGGCCCCTGTCCCCTGACACAAGTTATACGAGCCACAGACATCTGGCTCGGCTTTATGGTGGACTTGGTGCCGTCGCTTCTTAGCTCCGCCTCTTCCTGTTCAAAAGGCAAACGCATGTCAGCTAAGAGGGTTAATGCCTGAACATTTTAGAACGTGTTAATCAGGGTTCAAATCCTGGTCCAGATCTGAAGGTCAGGGGTTCAAGCCTCAGCTCTGCCAAGCTGCCACTGTTCGGTCCTTGAGCAAGAGGCACCATATCATGACCCCAACATTGTAAGAAGCTTTTTCATCTACACAAAAAGGAATTTCACTGTGCTTTAAAAGTAAAAGCCTTTAAACATGCACATGTGCAGTTTGCATGTGATGGTTGAAAGTCATGGTCATTGCAGGAAATTTGTAAGAAATATCAGAAACATCTAGATTTTGGACCCATAGGATGTGTCTATCTGTACTATGATTCCACATGGAGAAAAAATTGCCTGAGGGATTGAAAAATCTGATTGCGAAACCCCACAACAATGGAAAATGATACAGGAAGACCGGTCATTAAAAATTTTCCCACCCACAGGCTGGCTCGTCCAAACCGAAAGAGAAAAAGCTTGTGGTAAACTTGATTAGAGTCATGTGATGCCACTATGTTTTTTTAGGTCGTTTTTTATCAAAACACTATCTACACCCTTCCACTAGGGGGTGTAAGAGTACACAAATTCAACTGCTCGGTACAGTTAGGGAGAAGAAACGGAAAACAGATAAATGTTTTTTTTGATTATTATTAACAAAAGTGAACAACAATTGAATTAAAAAAATAATTTAAGAAGAAATTTAAATAAAATATTTACCAAAATAAAATTTAATAAATCAAATGAATGCCATGCACTTTTTATTATATTGATTAAATTGAACAATTGATTAAATATACACAAATTCAATCAATTAAATAGAATTAAATAAATATAGAAATAATTCAGCACAATTATAGAAGAAAAGTTTCACTGACCTGATTGAGCGTGACAAACTCCGCATCCAGTCCCACGAGGTCTCCAGCTTGAGGCATCTCGCTCACCATCAGAGGGATGAACGTGGCGTGACTCTTCCTCTGTTTGCGAGCCAGCGATGCTTCTGTCAGCAGCACATTGGCTTCGATTGGGTTTTTAACTGTGGAGTATTAAAAAGATAAACTGATTTCAATAACGAATATTGATCCCAATCTGAAAGATTAGGTTTTCAGGGTGAAAGATCTTACTGCACAGGTCATATTTTGTGTGGTAGTTCCTCTTGGCATAGTACATGATGGCTGGAACCTTCCAGCTTAAATCGAACTGAGCCGCTTCAGTCTGAGGAACACAAACGTTTTAATAGGACTCTCAGAAAAGAAAAAAAAAAATGGTACGACATTTCTATTTAATGTGTAATTCTTTACCTTATCGATCGTCTCAATCAGGAAGTCATTAAACAGGTACCACTGCTGATGTGTGACCCCCTGTTCAGGAACAAAAGCTTTTAGTGTCTCTAAATTCTTCCTACCAAGAAAGTCAAAAGTATATGGACACCCAGCCGAACCATATTTTCCCATTACAAAACCGTGAACACCTTTTTTTGCTGTTATAATAATCTCCACTCTTCTGGGAAGGCGTTCCAGTAGATTTTGGAATGTGTTTTGAATGTGCTTTTCTTGTGCTGCTTCAGACACAACAGGATTTGTGAGATGTAGTGTTGGTTGAGGAGGTCTGGGGTGCCCTTGGTGCTCCAGTTCATGCAGGGTTAAGGCCAGGTTTCTCTGCAGATTACTTCCGCATCAACCTTGGCAAAGCATGTCTTTATGGAGCTAGCTTAGTGGTAAATGTTCTTCCAAATGGATTGAAGAAGAACCGCATATGGGGGGTCACGGTCAGGAAGTCCATAGCCTCATGAAGTAACATATTATTAAGAAAGAAACGAATATGAAGGTAACCTCTTTTCTCTGGTGGTACGTCTCTCCCACTTTGATATGCGCCACCAGGTTTCCGCCTGTTCGTGGGTCGAGAATGTGAGGCACCGTGACCACCAGGTCATAAACAGCAGCTCCCTCGGACTCGTCCTCTGGACTTAACTACAACACAAAAACACGAACACGCATCAATACTAATGCTGACTGTATATACGCTCGGTGAGGGTTGTAGAACTTCCTCACCTCGTCAGTCTCGCCCCAGCTGCAGACCTCAAGACCGTGCGTCTTACTGACGCACATCTTTAGACTCTGTGGAATCCACACGTGCCTCAGGTCCTCGGCTCGTGTGTCGAAAGTCAAACCTTCTGCGCTGTAGGCCTCGTCCCTGTTCACATCAACGTTAGAAGCACATCGTATAAATAATCACGGATTCGACTCAGTATAATGTCATCACCATGAATGGGAATTTGGCTGCCAATCAAAGCTCATAAGCAATTAATCATTTTTTGCTGAAACTCCTTTAGTGTGACCATCGGGTTCTTGGTCACCTTCCTGACTATGGTTCTTCTGCCCTGATCACTCAATTTGGCCAGGCGGCTCCGCTCTAGAAAGAATCCTGGTGGTTCCAAACAATGTTTCTGTTCCTTTCCCCAGATCTGTGCCTCGATATGATCCTGTCTCGGAAATCTACAGACAATTCCTTAGACTTCTTAGTTTGGTTTGTGCTTTGATATGCAATAACGGTGTGACCTTATATAGACAGGTGTGTGTGCCTTTCCAAATCATGTCCAATCAACTGACGACCACAGGTGGACTCTAATCAAGTTGTAGAAACATCTCAGTGGAAACAGGATGCACCTGAGCTCAAGTGAGTCTCGTGTCAAATGATGTGAATAATTACGTAAACGTATTTTGAATTGGCAAAGATTTTAAAACGCACCTCTTTTACGTTGATATTATGTTGGTTTTGTTTGTAGAATTTCAAAGAAAATAATGAATTTGATCCATTTTGGAATAAAGTGCAGAAAAAGTGTCGCGCTGTGAATATTTTCCAGATGCACTGTATGTAGTAGGATATTAGGTGCAGTGTGTTTCAGTATTACTCTATACACCACTCCGTAGGAAGAGGCTCTTTGGGCTTCGGTGGCTCTGCAGCTTCTTTCTTCAATGCCTTGTTAAAGGAGTACTGCAGAAAAGAAAAAAATAATAAATGTACAAAGTGGTAGCATATTTTACCAATAAACATCCAGTCGATAAATCTGACGAGTGCTCAATGTCTGATTTCACATAGGAATACTTGTAGGAATTTCTCTCAATAAGTAAATATAAAGCCCATTATGATCATTCTGTAAATTAAAAATTAAATCCTGTCTGCAGTGCGGCCTTTCTGCCCGTGTTTATTTATTTTATACACATTGCCTTTCATTTAAACTTAAAAAAAAGAAGAAAAATAGTTGTACCAAGGGTCCCTAACCACCGGCCCGTGGACCGAAACCGGGCTAAGGATCATTTGGAGCAGAGGGAATAAAATTTTTAAAAAAAAATTATTTTATTGACTTATCACATATGTTGAAAATGATCACTCTCACCTGTGCCAATTTCAGTCACAATTTCTTCCTATGCATCAATAAATTAAGCTTCCCACTGACCCCCCCGACCCAAATGTTAAACAGCTGGTCCACGATATACACAATATATACAGTTAAATTTAGATTTTCATGCCACACTTATATATTGTTAATATTTTGGGCAATTAAGTTCAGTTAAAATAATAATAATAATATTTGTTCCATATACAATATACAATTCATTTTTTTTATGCTGCTACACGTTCCATTTCAATCAATATATAATATGAAATGAATAAATAATTAATTTCCCTAGGGCAATAATATTTACAAAGTATTTACTGATATGGTAGAGAAGCTCACCTCAGCTTGGGCTTTCCAGAACTCTGCTTCTTTCACACTGTTCACCTCACAGTTTACAACCAACACATCAGGCAGGGAGCGAATGTTCCGTGTCTGCACCTGCACACACACACACAC
Organism: Silurus asotus; assembly: GCA_024362625.1. Lineage (NCBI taxonomy): Eukaryota > Metazoa > Chordata > Actinopteri > Siluriformes > Siluridae > Silurus > Silurus asotus. Next base: position 8,574,570 of record MU564352.1, on the reverse strand, counting down.
ACACACACACATACACACACACACACACACACACACACACACGGTTAAGCTTGTTTTATTTCTCAGAAGTAACGATGAAACTTCTTATTTATTAAAAGAGGTTCCTTTTGTTTCTTACATTATGGTCGATATTATTATTAGCTATTATATTATCATATTTCCTTCAGCAGCTTATAACCCAGAAATATTAGGTTACTTAGACGATGTACTATGTAATTTTTATAGAAACTCAATATAATTCTTTCTTTGCTGAACTTCTGATGTGGTTAAGGCTCAGAGTTACTGATCATAAGGTTGTGGGTTCAAGCCCGAACACCTGCAAGCTGCCAATTGTGGACTCTTGAGCAAGGCCCTTAACCCTATCTGCTTCAGGGGTTCCTGACAAGCTGGAATATGCAAGCTGGTTAAGGCTTTGAGTTAATGATCGAAAGGTAGAAGGTTCAGATCCCCAGTATCGCCCAAAGTGTCCACTTTAGGCCCTAAACCGTCTGTGCTCCAGGGGGCGCTGTTTTATGGCTGACCCTGTGATTCTGATATTGTTTGGCTACCCGAAGGAATCATTTCGGCGTGCTGTGATGTACACGTGAGATGTCTAAAGCAACTTTACTTTTAACAATCGGAATTGATAATCCAACAGGATCCAACAGGACCGTCACATGGAAGTTAATACAGTTTGAACAGGAGTGAGTGGAACAAACAAAAAAAATAATTAAAGCGATAAGTTACTTACGGTAGGCTGATATTTTTCACAGTTTTCACACCAGGCCTGTGTGCTCTGCTCTAAACAAATGCTCTTCTTCAGGATTTCAGCAAAGTCATATTCCGGGACCTTTTCTGTGTGTAAAATAAATAAAAGACGTTATGAGCCTACGATACGAGTTAATGAACTGTCGTTTGAATGCATTTTTTATGGTGCCTTAATGAATGTCTGGTTGATGCATGTGTAGGTGTGTGTATGTGATGTGTTACCATGGGAACTCTGCTCAGGATAGTGCATGGTGAAGAGCAGGGTGAGTGAGGAGCGCACCGTCTCCTTCCCGCAGCGACAGAGACTGCTGTTCTCCACCTCGCAGCCGAACAACCTGCCGATCACAGACTCCCCCGAGGAACCGAGCGTACTGCAAATACACACATACAGATCCGTCTTAATTGTTGATATTTATTTTTGCCATTTAAGATCATTAAAACCAACAGAAAAGCTAAAGCATCAAAAAAAAAAGAGGTGACAAAAATAATTCTAATAGATGGTGATTTTCTGTAGAAGGATTAGACTTTAGGCATCGGTGCGTCGGCGTGAACGTTAAAGATTTTATGCATTAACTTAAAAAAGTGTGTATCGTTTTTAACGTATTTGCATCGGTAAACATTTTTTTATTTATATATAATTGTTACTAGATACTTTTATTATTTACAAAGGATAATTCTGACCAATATTTGATATATTGATCGAGTTAAACTGTTTCTCGAGCGCGTGCTATGCGAAATTGACGTACCACTATAGTGACCGAAGCGTGTCCTGAGAGTCGCATAGAATACAGATTAACATGGCAGAGGTAGAGCTGTGTCTGGTTTTATTTTATTTATTTTTTGCACTACAAACACTTATAATGATCTAACGTTTACAACCGACTAGTTAAGGGTTGAGGGTCTTGCTCAAGAACCCAGCCGTGGCAGCGTAGTCGTGCTAGGGATTTGAACTCACAACCTTCCGATCAGAGGTACAACATATAAACCACTGACCTACCCCTTCTTCCCTGGTGAATGAAGCAGGATGTTCATGGTGTATGTCTATGAATGAGCCTCTCACCTGCTGGTCCCTCGGTATGCCTGAGGTCCTTCCTGCTCCTGTGTTTCCTGGTGCAGCTGTGTGAGGATGAAGCAGTTCCAGCTCTGGATTAGACGTCCCAGCCTGGCCTTTCCTGTCTGCTCATCAGAATCAGCCAGGATCAAACCGAGAGCTGAGGCTTCAGGAATTGTCCGGAACGCCCGCAGGAAATTACTGGCCTAAAGGGAACATCCACAGGATTATTTTCGAGTACTACTAATAGGAGTGCACACAAGGAAAGTTCCTCAATTATTTGACATCATATCTCATAGTTCATCATTAGCCAGTACCTGGCAGGGGTCTCCTCTGCTCAGATCCAGCATATGAAAGAGAAAGCCGAGCTCACAGGCCAAACAGAACTCCTTTTGGCACAGGTGATTCTGCACCAGGCAGCGAATTGGCTCCAGGAAATACAACACCTTGGCAGGAGAGAGAAAAAGGTGATGGGGCAAACACATTTTCACACCACTGTATATAAACAAAAAAGACCACAACTTGACAAGAGTTGTATGTTTGAGCGTCCGTGTTCCTACCTGGATCATGCAGTTACAGTAAGCGTTGGGGATATGAGGCTCCAAACCAGCAAACAGAGTCCTGTTATAATGCTTAAAGTCAAAGTCCTCAAGCCCAAGTTTGGAGTACTTGATGGTGACCTGATGGAGATACAGAAACATTTTCCTGTCACATAAAAATCTCTCTAGTGTGTGTTTTCCCAAAACTCAAGCACTTCAAACATTTTGTGTAAATCCTGCTTGTACTTGTGAAAACCTCCGGAGTTTATCAGTAAGCTGAAGTACACTGATCCCGCATAACATTTTCACCACCTGCCTAATATTGAGTTGGTCCTCCTTCCAAAACAGTCCTGACCCTTCAAGCATCAACAGCAGCTACAGGAGCTCGTCTGTTGGATCGGATCACACGGACCAGCTTTTGCTCCCAACGTGCTTCCATGAGCCTCAGCCGCGTGTGACCCTGTCGCCTGTTCACCATCCTTCCTTGGAGCACTTTTGATAGATTCTGACCACTGCAGACCAGAAACATCTCACAAGAGCTGCAGTTTTGGAGACGCTCTGACCCAGTCGTCTAGACGTCCCAATTTGTAAAACTCGCTCGAATCCTTGCGCTCGCGCGTTTTTTCCTGCTTCTAACATCAACTTTGAGGACGTGATGCACATCAATACCTTTCTGTACTTTTTTGGCACCATGTAAAGGTGAGGCTCCTCATCTCTTCCAATTGGAGATTCTGGAACCTGGTTGTAGTTGTCATACTCCAGCTCCACCTCCTTTATCTTATAAGGAACCTGACAGAACAGAAACACGTGGAACATGTTACAGACGCAAAGAAAACATTTATAAATATCGCCTCACAGTGGTTATTTACTGTTCGATGTTAGAAAACCGATACAGTTACAACACTGTAAGAACACAACCATCTTAATAGACAAAGTTATATTATCTTAGGTAGGTCTTTAATGGCGGTGCGTTACAGCATTATATTTTAAATTAGAAGTTAAGGCGTGTCCTGAGAGTCACATAGAATACAGATTAACATGGCAGAGGTAGAGCTGCGCTTTTCCTGTAGACAGAACAAAAAAAAAACAATGTCTGGTTTTATTTTTTCTCACTACAAAAGGGCCACGAGTTAAAAGTCAGAAGGCACTGAAGCAAATTGATTATTTATTTTATGATTTTTATTTTATGAAGGTGAACAAAAGGAGTCGTCTCACTGATGCACACCTTCACTGTATCTTTTAAATTACCTCCAGCACAGAACTAAACCCCAAGCATACTGCTTACTGTTTTTAATTAATGCTTTATTGTCGCATTTTATCCTGTATTCTGTCCATTTTTTTATTTATTTTTTTTGAAAGTGTTTGGCCCCCTACTTAGACCCAGTATTTAATCTTGGCCTCCTTCTATGACCGAGTTTGAGACCGTGGACTGAATGTTTCCGGTGGTGATGATTCTATAGTGCGGTACCTGATTTCTGGGGCGTGTGCGAGGATTCGGAGCGTATCCGATAAACCCGACCGTCTTCATCGTTCTTAGAATCTCTGGATCCACGGGAGGTGCACGTCTGTAATAGATGGGAAAGTGTTGTGATGTACGGCGCAAAAACAAAAACAGCCAGCAGAGGGCAGCAGTGTACAGCAAACGACAACCAGCTGCTACCTGGGGTTGGGAGTGACTAGGTTGCTGAGCCAGTCTGACAGCAGAGGCTCCGTGCTGGTGAGAGGCATTGGCACCAGAGAGAGTGGCACCAGCTCATGGTTCCAGTCCAGCTGGGGAAGTGAGTCTACATGACAAGGTAGTGCCAGGTCCGTCTCTCTGGAGTAGTCGTTGTAGGAGACATCTGGGGCGCTGGACCACAGGTGCACGCAGCCGCCCGAGTCTCCGAATGCCAGCGCCTGCTTACTGCTCGACACGTCAAAGCTCATTAGCAGCTGTCCCACTGTGTTCACGTGGAAAATATCGGCCAGGCTGGCCAGACCTGTGGGCTCGCAGAACTGACACTGACCTGCAGGGGGCGCCAGGAGAGCATCATTATCATATCAACTTTATTAGCATTTTAATAACAACCTCAAGAAAAAAAAAACATAAGGAAAGAGATTAAATATATGCAATGTGCAAAAGTGACCACTAGGGTGTCTTCTGCACAGAAAACTGCATTGAGCAACGATATACCTGACTGGGAGATAATGGCCAGGCGGGACGTGTAAGTAGGGATGAAGCGGAGAAACAGCGGATCCACATGCACCTGCAGAGGGGTGACGGCTCGCATCATGCGCAGGTCGTACACCATCAGGAAGCGGTCGCACGACAGTCCGTTGAGCCCTCGGCTTGAGAAACCACACGCCGCCAGCAGGTTGCCGTGCACGTCAAAATCGGAAAGGCTGCCCGAGTACGCGTCAAACTCGTGCTCTATTTTAAAGGTGCGCAGATCTCGCAAGGACACCTGTAGTATCACGAGACAGAAGCGGCGCAGTGAAAAGTTTGGGAGTTTTGATGAGCAAACACAGAACACGCCTCATGTCCTCAACTCACTATTGTCAACAAAAAAAGAGCAACAATAACAACGTTCTTAAGCTTTAACGATTGACAAATAAAAAAATTTCCACCACAATACATGGCCCATATTTCCTAATTTGAAACTTTCCACACTTTCTCCGACCACCTTTCTTGCTTAAAAGGTCATGAACCGTGTCACAAACCTGAACATAAAATAAAAAAAAAAACGATTCTTGGAAAGTCCACGCGTTCAGAGGCGTGCCCATGAAGATATCCCTTCACAAATTTTCTCACAGTGACATACGGACACATCCTGTTTCTCTTTTCCTTTCACCTTTCCAGACGTATGTCCACAGAAGAAGAAACGATTGGACTGCCTCATGATAGCCACGCCAGGGATCTCCACGGTGAACTTCATCACGACACACCACAAAGAGAAGAGGCAAATCAAAACACCTTTATTACTGTAAGAAGCTTGTTCAAAAGAGAAATTAAAGCAAAGGAAAGAATATTTTAGGGTTTTTTGTAAGTTTTTTTTTTTACTTAATCTAATGTTTCTATTTCCTGTGTATCAATGCAGCAATGCATATGATGATTTCATCCTTAATAGGTTTTCACTTATTTTACATAACAGAGACGTTTTCCTCTTAAACCAGATTGTTTAGGACAATAAAAATTTTTTTCATCTCACTTTCTGAGTTTCCTGCACGGTGTTCAGATCCACCTCGGTCACATAGTTCTGCAAGCCTCCCAGCAGCAGCGTGTTATTGTCAGTGAGAAGCAAACTGTGCATGTCAGCGCCTTCCTCCATTCTGGAGCACATAAACACACATGGATATATTATACCAGTCATGAAGTAACATCTGTCTCACTTTTCGATGTTGTTGTTGTTTTAACTCACGGGTAGTCGAACATGACAAGGCCGCCTCGTGTAAGGCACTTGAGGTTACTTTTAGTCAGAAACAGGACGCCGGTGTCCATGCTCTGAATGTGGCGGATGTCATCAGCCTGGTGCACCTGGATAGAGGAGTAACGTCCCATTGTTGGCCCGAAAAAGGAGCTTGCATGTCCCTGCAATGGGAAAAAAAAAGAATGAGGCTATAAAGGTGAATTTAACTGGAAAGCATGACTACAAAACTATAAATGTATCATTTTGAACAAAATTGAATACTGTAACAGTTGCATTTTACCGAGATACGGCTGAATTACAAAAAAAAATATTATATTATAATTAGCACCTATATAAATTATTTACCTTTTTTTTTGCTAAAGTTTAAGATACAGTTTAACCTAGTCTATATTAGTTATAAGGGGTGATGATAGGAACTGTGCCCAGGGTTCCAAAAGGCTAGAAGCAGCCCTAATTACGCAGGATGTGACAGAAATGAGAAAGAGAGAGAGAGAGAGAGAGAGAGAGAAACAAATTCGGCATGATCACTACTCATTAGCATCACTCTACATTATTTATTTATTTATTGGGGTTAGAGAAAGAGAAGGGGGGGTGAGAGAGAGAGTTCTAGAGAGAGGGATAGGGAGAGAAAGTTAGAGAGAGGGGGGAGAAAGTTAGAAAGAGAGGGGGAGAGAGGGAGAGAGAGGGATAGAAGGGGGAGAGAGAGGGAGAGAGATAGAGAAAAGGGTAGAGAGGGAGAGAGGGATAGAAGGGGGAGAGAGAAACGGAGAGAGAGATCGGTCAGAGATTATTGAGTGTATAGGGATGTGTTTTGGAAAAAGGAGGTTGCCAGGTGAAGGCACGCTAATCCGCAAATGTGCTCGTTGGCGTCGGGGAAAGATGCGCGTTGCCGCGAGTGGGTGTGTGTCCCTGCGTGAGTAGGAGGAAAATGAAAGCGGCGGGGAAAAAGTGAATGAAAAATAAAAAGGTGAGGTCTGGTACAGTTTTGTCATATAGTGCACTGCCTAACCTGGGATCTTTTTCTGTTTTGTTTTTTGTTCAGCAAACTGTTTTCAGAAGAAGTGTGTGTCCACACATGCAATTATTTATTCAAGTTCATTTATTTCAGTGATTCAACTCAAATTGTAAAACTCTGTATTCATTAAATTCAGTGCACGCACACACACACAAGAGTAGTTTAAGCCTTCGGTTCATTTAATTGTGGTGATTTTTGCTCACATTTAACAAAAACCCACCAAAAAATTACTTCATAAGACATTCAAAAAAACATTTTTCGTGAATTGTTTGTCTTCTGGAAAGTATGTTGATTTACTGTATATGTACTCAGAACGTCAGGTCTCCTTTTTCTTTAATTACTGCCCCAATTTGGTGTGGCTCTGAGGTGAACCGTCTGTGGCTCGGAGGTGATCCGTCTGCGGCACTGCTGAGGTGGTGTGGAAGCCCAGGTCTCTTTGACACTGGCCTTCAGCTCAGCTACATTTTTTGTTTCTCACTTTCCTCTTGACAATAACCAGATAAATTCTATATGGAGTTCAGGTCTGGCGAGTTTGCTGGCCAGTGAAGCACAACAACACCAACATGGTATATGAAATACGACATCTGTAGCCAAATTTTCAGAGCTTTTGGAATTATTTGTTGTGCATATATTTACATATTTATCTGCACTTGACAGATTAACTACACTTGCTATTTGCACTATTGTACTTATTGTGTACCTGTACTAAGTATTTATAATAAACATCTATCATCCATCCATCCATCCAGCCGGCTCTCTATCTACTTGCTATCTATTTATCTGTCTGAATGTCCACCTGTCTATCTATTTGTCTAACTGTCTAGCTCTATCCATCCATCTATCTATCTATCTATCTATCCATCCATCTATCCATCTATCCATCTAGCTATCCATCCATCTACCTATCTATCCATCCAGCTGGCTCTCTATCTACTTGCCTATCTATTTATCTGTCTGAATGTCCACCTGTCTATCTATTTGTTCAACTGTCTAGCTCTATCCATCTATCCATCTATCTATCCATCCATCTATCTATCTGGCTCTCTATCTACTTGCCTGCCTATCCATCTTTCCATCCAGCTGGCTCTCTATCTATCTACTTGCCTATCTACTTGCCTATGTACTTGCCTCCCTGCCTGCCTATCTATCTATCTATCTATCTATCTATCTATCTATCTATCTATCTATCTATCTATCTATCCTATGTGAAATAACTCTCTGTAGGACATGTACAGTAAAATGAAGCACCAGCTTCCTGACAGGCAGGAAACAACAGGTGAGACTGGGAGGTGTTACCTCCGGTATTCGGACAGTCAGCACTGGTGCTCCTCAGGGGTGTGTCCTTTCCCCACTGCTATTCTCCCTTTATAAGAATGACTGCATATCAAGTGACCCAACTGTCAAACTCCTAAAATTTCCAGATGACACCACGCTCATTGGACTAATCCAAGATGGTGATGAGTCTGCATATAAGCAGCAGGTAAAGCAGCTGGTGCTATGGTGCAGTCAGAACAACCTTGAGCTAAACACACTCAAAACTGTGGAGATGATAGTGGACTTTAGGAAACATCCTTCAACACTACTCCCCCTCACAATATCCAACATTCCTGTGTCACCTGTGGAGAACTTCAAGTTTCGGGGCACTACCATTTCCCAAGACCTGAAATAGGAATCAAACATAAACTCGATTCTGAAAAAGGCCCAGCAGAGGATGTACTTTCTAAGGCAATTAAGGAAGTACAGTTTTCCACAGGAGCTGTTGATACAGTTCTACACTGCAGTCATTGAATCTGTCCTGTGCTCATCAATCACCATCTGGTTTGGAGCAGCAACAAAACAGGACAGAAACAGACTGCAGAAAACTGTTAAAACAGCTGAAAAAATCATTGGTGCCCCCCTGCCCACTCTCCAGGACTTGTACCATACAAGAACCAGAAACCGGACAGAAAAAATCATTAATGACCCTTCACACCCTGGACACAACATCTTTCAGCTCCTCCCTTCTGGCAGGCGCTACAGAACTTTGCTCACTAAAACTGCCAGACACAGGAACAGTTTCTTTCCCCAAGCAATCACCCTCACTAACAACTGACCATAATTATATTCCCTGCTCATATCTATGAGTACTGCACAGAACTCTCACTCATCACATTATCTGTATATGTTACACACACTATTGCTTCTATATACTGTACAAAGTTTTATAGTAAACTCTCTCATCATACCTGACACACAATACTGTCATTTACACTACCATGCACTCCCACACTTTATGTACATTACTGGTCTGTACCCCTATTTATTACCCACACTGTCTATACGGTCTCATATTGTCTGTATGTCTGTATTGTCTTGTATAGTATGTTTTTGTCATGTATAGGTTTTTTTATTTATGTCTGTACTTTTGAGAGTAACAAACAGCTGGAACCAAATTCCGTGTGTGTCAACACACTTGGCCAATAAACCTGATTCTGATTCTGATTCTGATGTAAACAGTGTAAAACCCTGAGTCTATTAGTGGACATTAACTCTGCTCTTGCCGTGTTCCGGATGTGCACGGTTCGGTCTCAGTTACCCACCCGGTGGTTCCCGATCCACAGCAGCTCTTCGTGCATGTCGAAGTGGGTCGCTGTGACCGGAACTCCGACCTCGGACGCCACGCTGTGCAGCTCGGAGTACATGCCCTCGGCCACTGGCACGGCCATGGCGTCCGGGTCCAGCTCCACGGCCTGCAGCAACGCCGGGTCCAGAGTCGAGTCCAGCCCGGACTCCATGCCTCCGTGCAGGCCGGCCGCGTATTCACCCAGTCCTGGGTCCAGACCGTCGAAGTTCATCATGAGGGCGGTTCTGCCGGAGGAGTACAGAAGTACAGTAACACTGAACATATCCTATACAACATTAGCATTAGCATTAGCATTTACAAAGTGCAGCCCATAAACCGGTTTTCTCAAACCGAAACTAAACAAATGATCGAATAAAAATGCGAAAATAAATCTATTTAAAATAATAATACTTCCATACCCGGTCAGTGAGTGACCATTCTTCCACAATAGAGTCGAGATTAGCCCAGCTAGCTCCTATACACACATCCTCCAACAATTCAAAACCAAAACACACTCCGGTTCAATACTAAACCTACACATGCTCCCTAGATAAGTGAGTGCCCTACGTGCGTCGATAAGTGAGTGCCCTACATAGTGCACTCTATATACAAGAGGGTGTTTATTAGGATTCGGCCCATGTGTTCCAGGAGAGGTGTCTCTGTTCCTGGTTCAGCTGACAGAAGGACAGGTAAGGGTGCAGTGTCCCATTTACACATCTGCACTACATTGTCATGAATTATATCCTATGTAGTGCACTTTTATACAAAATAAAAAGGGGTTTGGGATACAGCTATTTTAAATGCAATCTTGCAACATTTCTCCAATAATAATAATAATTTGTTAATGCCTGGAATATTCAGAATAATAAGATAAATATCAATTCATTAAGGTTTTTTTCCTGCACATGGGATATCAAAAATTTGTTATTCCATTATAAAAAAATGTTCTCCAGTCCATTATTGTCTATATTGGGACAGTAACTTACAGAAAACGCAATGCAAAATCCAAAATAACTAAATAAAAATAATAATAATCATAATAATAATAATAACTTGTATTATTATTATTAGAAGAACTAGTGATAGATAGATAGATAGATAGATAGATAGATAGATAGACAGATAGACAGATAGATAGATAGATAGATAGATAGATATATAGACAGATAGATAGATAGATAGATAGATAGATAGATAGATAGATAGATAGATAGATAGATAGAGTACAGGTCAAACATTTGGACACATCATCTCCTTCAGTGTTTTTTAATTTTGTTTTTTTATAATTTTCAACATTGTACATATCTATCTATCTATCTATCTATCTATCTATCTATCTATCTATCTATCTATCTATCTATCTATCAACATTGTAATATATCGTATGTAATATTAAACCACAATTAATGCAGTAAGAAATTAAGATCAGTAACCTAAATAACAGTAAATAACAACAATAATGATTAATTAAAAATGTAGAATTTGAAAATGCTTTTCTGATTTAAAAAAAGGGTTTTAAGGGGAAGCCTTTACTAACCTATGGACTAAAAAAGTTCTAAAATGATTATATATTAATATAAATAATTATTAAAATAAAATAATTTTGTTTTTTGTAAAGAATTAGCGTATAAATCACATTTTTATATACGATTTTGAGGGACATCATAATACATGTTATAAAAAGATAATAACTGGTACATTTGTTACATAGTATTACTTAATATTATTATTTTTATCTCAGTGGACTAATGCAGCACCATTGCAATCTACACAGTTCTAAAAACAATGAAAAAAAGAAAAACGTGTAATGAAATAATGGAAACAATAAAAAGCAGATTTGTCATAAAACCACAAAACCCCACAGCATTTTAACTCTTTCCCACGGCAAAAAACGTCACATTTACCTCTGATTGTTACGATCCCTTGCTCTGAAAACTCCTTACAGAAATGCTGAATATCTTTTTTTAGAGGAAGTTTCACAATATCACAATATGAACATTTGCACACAAATCTGTGATTTTACTTCACTTTATAGCAAAAATACAAGAACGAGCAGAAACGTATAGAAATTAAGTGAATATAATATCAAAATCACAGCAAAATACACCTACACACTGCCTCACACATTTTTTTATTTTAATTTTTGTTTACTTTGGGGTTTGTTTTGTTCGTCTCATTCAATTAAAAAAAGAATCCTATATAAAGTATACTCCGATCATGCATATTACCATATTAGGTCTGTTATAGACAGCCTCAGTATTATTAAATGTATTTAAGACGCTATAATCAGTTTTCTGCAACAGTCTTCATAAATGCTTTGTTCTTTCCCACACCCTCCATGGAAAATTCACCTTTTAGATAACAAAAGGAGTATATGCTCATAGTGGCATGTGAGAATCAGGGTATTTTCGTCACTGTACTTTTTTGGATAGTCAGTAGATAATCTTACCCTTATCTCCTCCTGAAGGAAGTTAATTCGAAAGCTTAAATTAAAAAAAACAACAACAACAAAAAAAATCAGCACATTAAAGGGCATTTACATGGTAATGCAATGAGCACACATTGGGAAGCCCTGCTTGATTATTGTCTTGGAGAGAATATGTCAGGGGAAATCCGATGGCATCTCAAGGGTTGATTCTTATGATTGAGGTGAACCATGGGAACGTTCGTTTGGCTTTACCACTTTCAAATTGATTTCCAAAGTGATTTATTCCTCTTATACTACAGCATGTTAAACATTGTTCATATTTAATCAGTCATACGGGTGATGGAAAAAACAGGTTCCTGTTATCACTTAGGTTTTAGCAGCTATAACTCGATTTTCTTCCTTTTTTCATTGTTAATTAGAAAAAAAAAAAAAAAAAAAAGAATTTTGGCGTTTGGCTTTACCACTTTCAAATTGATTTCCAAAGTGATTTATTCCTCTTATACTACAGCATGTTACACATTGTTCATATTTAATCAGTCATATGGGTGATGGAAAAAACAGGTTCCTGTTATCACTTAGGTTTTAGCAGCTATAACTCGATTTTCTTCCTTTTTTTTAATTGTTAATTAGACAAAAAAAAAAAAACAGCATTGTGGACACTTAAGAAGAAACTTGTAACTGTACACCAGTATGTCCAGTACTTTATTAGAGGATTTTTATTATGGGAAACATTGCAGAAAAACATGCCCTTATCCAGAGTGACGTACCAAAGTGCTTTGAAGTTTCTATTAATTAATAATTCAAAAGTGGTATATTGGTATATAAATCTAGTTTGTGTAAATGACGTGTAAACCTTTCGTACCTGTGCAAACGGAATTAAACTTGCATTACCAGGTTGCATATCGTCAGCCTTAAACTCTTATGGAGTACAACAAAAGATAATTACATAAAACAAACAAGGAAAATAAATTCTAGTATGAGAATTTCAGAACGAAGTAGGTCTTCAAAGATCATTTGAAGATACTCAGCTGTCAGTGGCCATCCTGGTGCCAGAACAGAAAAGAGTCTTGACCTGTTACCCTGTGAGATGGTGGGACCAGTCGAGCAGTTCTATCTATACTTACAGTATATAAGAAGCTTAGAATTATACCATAATACTTATATAATAAACGTATATCAGCATAATTATATAAAATGCTTATACGTACATAGAAATACTTTTAGTCGCTTCTACTTATATGAATACTGATAGTATATAAGAGGATTATACTTATATCTGAATAGTTATATAAGAAGCTGTGGCGAGATCATGAGTGTAAAATCCCGGTTCTGGTAAGAGTGTGAACGAAGTGAGGGTGGAGACAGTTTGTGTCTTTAACTATAGAAAACTTTCTCCTTTGAAGGGTCTGATGTGAAGGAGTATGAAACACTGAACTGCTCCACACTCACATAGTGTTTTTATACAGCACTGCTTTCATTTTCCTAATTAAGTCTCTTCAAAAGCAGGATTTTTGACTTTTAGTTAAAATCAAAAATGCTAAATTTTTACTAGTAATATTTTATTAGTTTATAGGAAGGTGGTAGCCCAGTGGTGAAGACATTGGCCTTTGGATGGAATTTCAAATCCCAGAACCATCAAGGTACCGCTGCTGCGCCTTTGAGCATGGACCTTAAACCCAATAGTTTTGGATAAGAGCTTTGGATAAGAGCATCTGCCAAATGCCATGAATGTAAAGGTTATACTCTGCGAGAACAGGAATGGGGTACTTCATCCACCATTGGTCATGCAGCAGTGAAACTGGAAAAGTCCAAACTCCTGTAGACTTTTCCATAGCAGTGAACTCACTGACTGGTACAAACTGGAGACATAAATGCTATATAATAATTTTTTTTACATCAGGTTTAGATGTTGTGCAGTAAAGATTTTAATATATTGTAATACATATAACATCTACTGTAAATCTGATTTAAAAAAAACCCTAAATTGTTATATAAATTTTTTTTAGCTTCGTTTTAAAAAAAAGAAGAAGAAAAAAAAACACAGTTTGGGCTACACTATTACATGAGGAGTGTCGCTTTAATTTCAGTACTTTTCGCGCTTCATTGGAAGAGCACAGACTTCTGCACTTTAGTGGTGATGGGAAGTGCACAAGGACATGCTGAGTGTTGGAACAGTCCTGAATTGGAGCTGATATCTCCTTATGTATTACCGTGTCTGGGGTGCAGTCTCACTTCCTCCGTACACAAAGTCCAGCACACTGCAAACCAAACCACAAAGAGCACAATATTTTAGCAACTTTCAGATGAGGTAATCGAAGCATTATGTTTGTATTTGTAGGGATAGCAACCGCTCCACCGACAACAATGGAAAATTTTTCATTTTCTCAAAGAAAATCAGTCAAATCACGTTTGTTTGGTACATTTGTGGGGGAAAAATTCTAACCTGGACTTTCAGAACCAAAGATTATACAAATCCAGATGTCATCATGTACAAATTATGATATGGTTATATTTGGGAAATATAGGATTTTTAGGATAGATAACATATTAATATGTATTTATTAATTTATCAATATATTGTATGTACATACATTTACATATATTTATTAACATATTAATAAAAAAGTAATGAAATTATATATATATATAAAACCTAATAGCAGCCTAATAGTACTATATAATATATATATTTTTATAACATTTTATAATTTTTTTCATTTTTTTTTTTTTATAGATTTTTTTGTATAGATTTTTTTTTATAGAATTATTAGGTTGCTATATTATTTTCTAGATCATCTATACTGAAAATGTAAGTAAAAAAAAAAAAATTATGACCTAAAATATCCCCAAAAGCATTTTTCTAATAATTTAGATATATTCATATTAATTGTAATAAAAAAAAAATATATATAATTGTATAAAACAAAAAGCACAGCTGTAAAGACACAGAGGTCCAACAGTTCTCAAAAGCCTTTTCTTGTGTACCGGTTTTTATTTTTAGTAAGAACCAGGTACTACATGTATAAACAAATCCAAAAACAAAGCAGTTTACATAAATAAACTGTTCAATGATTGATATATGTTGCTTTTACAAACTGAAACTAAACTGTGACATTTTCATTACGACGATCAGCAAACGCAGCTTATCATAAGAGACTTAGAGAAGTGCTTTTAATACAATAAATACATCCTGAAACGGGTTCACTGGGTCCCGAACTAACAATACTGTCAATCTAATAAAAACAATATTTTTTTTCAAATGACATTTACATTATGCCATTCAGCAGACACCTGTTTTCAGGTGCTTTGAATACAATAAATACATCCTGTTATATTGTAATAATTATAATAATATTTTGTAAAGTTTTACTTTGTAAAATGTACATAAACAGAGCAAAAAAAAACCCTCTAAAAATTACATTTTTTCACACTTTCTTATTATAACATACATCTTTCTTTATATAGGATATTTGTTTTTGCAATTTGGGTCAAAAATCCAGAGCAACTTACATTTGTCTCATTCATACACACTGAGCAGCTATGGGGTTAAGGGGTCTTGTTTAGGGGCCGGGATTTGAACTCATGACCTTCAGATCCAAAGTCTAGTGCGTGAAACATTAAGCTGCAACCTTCCACAATAATAATATATGTAATATGTAACGTACATAGTCATACTTATTGCAATAATAGCATTATATATTCACTAAGGAACATTTCTGCAGGATATGGACATGATTTCATCATCAACAATGTGAAGGAGGTGACCTATCGAAAAATAAACAGATGATGGATGACATAATGTATTTGTAATTAAAGCTTATTCATAAACATAGTCATTCACTTCTCATTTCCTGTTTCGAAATTCAACAATGGAGCCGAGCCAAATGACAATGGGGCTGCGAGAAATTAATTGGAACAGGAAACTCTGATTTTACGCTTTATATTGGAAAGGGTTTTTTCTGGTCTGTACAGTATGCGAGATCATTCGCAGTCGCATGTCAGAACTTCCAAAACAAACCTGTTATACGATGTGTGTGTATCCATGTGTGTGTGTGTGTGTGTGTGTGTGTGTGTGTGTGTATTTACAGTATTAGTCATTAAAATTCATTCATTCCTTTCACATCTATAAACAAAATGGAAAAAACTCCAGGGCATTTCATTCAGATGTTTTTTTTATTTTTTCCAAACTTTATACAAACTATGAAACTATATGCAGGTTAGCTTTATCATTGAACTAATAAATAATATAATGACAAAGAGAAACTGGGCAAAATTCAGAAACTGATGACCAAATCTTTTAAAAATGATGACATCGAATGATTGTATAATGGTGATGGAATGATTTGTAATTCGTGAACATTACAAAAACAATGAAACTGCATTGGAATTGATATTTTCACTACACAAAATATATTTAATTCTATTTTATTTAATATAATTTTTTCACATTAACAAGCCAATAATGAAATGAAAAGTCACACAAAAATCTACATGTACAATAAGTTAGACATTAGAGATTAGATATTAGAGCACAACTTTACAATAAAACAAATAGACACACAGAAAGAGTCAAAATCGAGCTGTTTTGTTTGTTTTTTTAATTGTCATTCAAAAAGTTTTATAAATTATATGATACTCATCAATCAAAATCAATTCGACGATAAATAATAATAAATAAATAAAAATTATATATATATTATAATTATATATATATATATAATAAATATTGCAGTGATCACATCCACTGCTTCCTGTTCGCAAATTTCCTCTGTGAATCATAAAAATCAATTTATTCCCTATTGTTTTGACTCAATCATTGCATTTATGTGCCCATAACAATAAATAAATAAAAAACTAAAACTAGATTTATCGTTCAACGTGCTTTTCAATATTGTGTTGAAATTAAAATCTGATAATCTCCAGTGATCACATCCACTGCTTCCTGTTCGCAAATTTCCTCTGTGAATCATAAAAATCAATTTATTCCCTATTGTTTTGACTCAATCATTGCATTTATGTGCCCATAACAATAAATAAATAAAAAACTAAAACTAGATTTATCGTTCAACGTGCTTTTCAATATTGTGTTGAAATTAAAATCTGATAATCTGATAATCCATCATCTTAATCCCATGCTCTAATCTACACACTCATTATAAAAAATAAAAAAAAGACACCATACTCAATGCTGTTCTTTCCTGGTCACTGAAGATATACAATTATATATCCATTTGCATCTTTTGCCTTGAAATGTAGAATATAATTTTATTATAATGTACAATTGAACACGATTTTAGTGCACGTGCAATCAATACCAACAACAGCAAAATACTATGATTACTAAAATTACTAATACAAATAATACATTTTACACCTACCAGAGAAAATATACATGTAGAGTCGGTACCACCCCAGGTACAGTTTCATCCACTTGTTTTCTGGAAATATAAGCGATAATCTGCATTCTATTAGTCATACATGACAACAACAACAACAACAACAAATGAATACTACCACTACTAGTGTACGACTAATAATGAATAATTACAAACAAATATAAAGGGCACCAAAGGTACCACCCAAATGGAAAGATAAGGTTTATCTCATCTGGAAATGTAATAATCTGCATTCTATTAGTCATACATGACAACAGCACAAACAACAACAACAACAACAAAATACTACTAATATTAATACTACCACTAATAAGAAAACTAAACAATTATAAGTGGAACCAAGTCTACCAACCCTGGAAAAAGAAATATAACAGTTTAGTGCTGATGTTTTCTGGAAATATAATCAATAATCATTTTTTTTTAAAGTTATACTGATTACAAAATACTATTATTACTACTGATATCAACAGCAACAAATACTATCATCACTACTACTACTAGTGGTTTTACTACTACTACTAATAATAATGATAATAATAATAATTGTAACAATGATCAACAAATATATAGGAGGAAAGAAGGAATGGTATAGTTTGGTGCTCATGTTTTCTGGAAGTGTAAGAAATAATCTGCATTCTATAAGCAATACATTAATCATGCATACCAACAACAACAACAACAACAACATACTAATATTACTATTAATAATAATAGATAAGGGACAAGAAAAGGTACAGCTTTAGTACTCTTGTTAATCTGTCTGCTTCAGTGTTAAAAGATTTTTGGGACCCAGGGACCAGGAATGGTACAGTTTAATAGCCCTTAAATTTTTTCTTTAAATAATAAGACTTTAATTGGTTTAATTGGTTTAATTAACTACTACTATTGATAATAATAATGCCGATTGTTATAAGCGTGCATCTGTTTATTATGATATAGCACCCTGACTTCTTTCCCAGTCTCTATTCCGACTTAATAAAACAAAAACAATAATTCCAACCAGTGCGGAAAGCAGTAGTGATGATGCAGTGACCGCTGGAAAGCCGCACTCTACCTGTGGCTGCGGAAACGCATCACGTGACTCATCGCCGTCCTTATAAAAAAGGTGAGCATTTAGAGCTAGAGATGCAGAGGGATCTCAGAGAGAATCATTTAACCTGGAGATCAATCATTAGCGTGAGATCCAAGTCGCAGGAATTTCTTCTGACCATGATGAGTCCGTTCCAGCAGATTGCGCTTGTCGCCGCGATGCTCGTGTGCGCGCTCGGAGCTCCAGTGCGCGTCACCGACCCGAACTACTCGGAGGGCAAAAGTCTGGCAATGAAGCTCAACCAAAAGGCGAGATATTTATACGAGGAGGTGAGTAGCAACCTGAATTCAGACATCTTTATTCCTTTTCTAGTCTGTTGGAGTCATTTCAAATTGCTACTTATTAATACTTTTATTATTATATATATGATTATATATTATATGATATTCATATTACATACACTCAGAGTACCAAAATGCACTTTAATTGCACGACTTTAATTAGCTTTTAATTACAGAGGAAAGAAATATTAAAGTTAAACAGCTTGTATTAATTATTTTTAAAGATGAGGCAAATAGGACTTAAATACAAGACTGTTCACTGGTGTTGTGGGATTCTTTTCCTTGAACATCTATATTTTACCCTTAAATGTAATATCTATCTATCTATCTATCTATCTATCTATCTATCTATCTATCTATCTATCTATCTATCTATCTATCTAATATATAGATATATAGATAATAATACAAAATTATATTCAACAGAGGTAATAATAATTACAACTTTGTAATACAAACACAAGGTGTTACAGAATAATATCATCATCATCTATATGTTTTTAAGAACTGCATCATCAATATTTATTGTGCTTCCTTTAGGTCGAGACCCCGAACGTGGTGGCTGCAGTCAGTGACCCTCCTCTGATGATCAGGCCTGAGGACAAGTGCGATCCTGAAAGTCTCAAGGCAAAACCTGAGGTGGGCAGAATTTCCTTTTAGAGTTATTAACGGTTTAAACAGTTGAAACAGGACAAGTGCTGGACAAAGGCGTCTGCTAAATGCCTCAAACGTAAATGTAACATTTTGTGATATTTGTGATTCTGTTATGTGGATCGTTAATGCCTTAAACACTAGTCTATACTATAACATCTTAAACATTAGAGTTGCCGCAGGTTTAAAATGTGGACTATAAATCCATTAACACACCTGTTGAATAAATACTGCATGAAAGATGAAAGCATACGCAACAAACTTGTATTAGTCAATATTTTGATTATTAAATAAATAGCTGTTCATTGTTATATTAAATTCATATCACTTTGTTGTTTAACTGATCCAGATCATTTGTCATTTTGATTTCAGATTTGCCTGTCCAGGGTTGTTCTTGCTTTAAAGAATTATAGTAGGATCTTTGGGGACAGTGGACTGTTCCAGGGCTACAACACCAAATGTGACAAGTGGAGAGCAAATGCTACAGCTATAGCCGAGGTGACAGAACAAATCCTGAAAGCACTACAGGTAAAATTTCTTTCTTAGAATATTGGATATGACTATACAAAGAGTTTGGTGCAAGGACGCAAGCTCTTTTAGTTTGTTAGTCTTAGCATTTAATCATAAATGATGTGTACGCTTCTGTGGGTGTTGCATTTGGCAACTTCTCCTGTGTCGATTTAATAATCGACATTTACAAATAATGTCAAAAATCCAATGTTACAGTTTTTCAATTGTGCAACTGATGCGTTCTTGGTGCTGACCTTGTAAATCTGACCACAGGAGACATCAGAGATTTCGACACCTATGAGGATCGATAACTGGATGACCGAGGGCTACCTGTGCCGTGACAGCGTCCAGCGGCTGTACTCTTTCTCCATCGTCACGGCTCGTGTTTTCAGCCACTTGTCTTCACTTCAACAGTCAGCCTAGACAAAGACGTGTTATCATGTGTCAAACCTGCTGCGTTAATTTTTTTTTTTAACGTTGTCGTTTCTTCGCAGAAATGTTCTCACAAAGTAATCATCATAATGATATTTTAATTTTAATATTTAAATGGCGTGAAATTCGCTTCGTCAAGATTCTTTATATTTTGCGTACCACGTATTTATTGATGTACCTATTTATTTCGAACAATATTTATTGTTATTTATGAATTCATCAATTCGCAATTATTTAATGTTACGATGTAACTTTGGAGTTTTTTGGTGTTGTTTTTTTTTTCAAAAACATATTTAATAAACCTGTAACTAAGCTGCACTCTCTTTTCCGTGTATTTTTCCCTCCTCTTAAAACCGTATTTCCTATGAAGTGCACCAATAAGGAAATGACATGGTCCATATCACTGAATTTCCCAATCTGCAGTCAAAGTCGGTTTGTAAGAAGAGGAGGAAGGTGTGAATTCCAAAAACATTCCCATTATCTCTAAAAGGCTTCCTGATACATTACAAATAAACAATTATATAGGCATCTCTGAACACTATACCTAAAGTGTCCTGGCTTTTCATCTTTATTAATGCTATATTGAAATATATTCAAAAAGTAGATATAAAGGACCATTGACATGGAGCATGTTTTTCCTTTTTCCTCTTTACTCCTATTACAAAGTGCGGAAGTGGAAATGCCATCAGCAGGCACAGTAAAAACTGGCATACAATTAAAAAAAAAAAAAGTTATAACAATAATTAGGTTACAGACACTGAAAAAAGGGAACTAGTTCAAAATAATGATTAAAATAGTACAAAGAAAAACTTAAAAAGAATTGTAAGTTGTTTCCTGTTGCTCGCTGACAAACGTCTTGTGTTGGACCAATCAAATTAAAGAGAAAGGTGAGTGACAGGAAAACAAACCAATCAGAATTTAGAAAGGGCGGACCCAAGCGAAAAATTCGATCAATCCCTGCTTACAGTCAAGGAAAGAATGTAGATTATGATATTAGATGAATAAAAAATGCTTTATAAATATTGAATTAAATTTAAAAAATATGCAAAATAAAAAAAGTCGCATTTTTAGTTCCTAGCGTTACAAGGTAGGAAGGTAGTGGACCAATCAGAAACAGGAGTGGGCGGGGCTAAGTGGGGGATTTTTTTGTGATTTCCTGGTTACAGTCGAGGTGGGTGTTTGTCTTATAATAACATTTCTTATTACATTTTTGAGTTGATTTTAATCGTCTAGAATTAAGGGGACATTTTCTATGTCGCTTTGAGGAGTGTTTACAGCTCAGGAATGTGCTCTAAAAACTGAACGTTTAGTGTTTATGGTGTCAATTCAGGGAGTCGCTTTATGATTTTGCTAGCAAGAGTTGTTAGCATGCTAGTGTCTTTATTTAATTAATTAATTAAAGAGTTAGAACAACATTTCACACACATACATATGTATATATGTGCATACACACACACACACGAAGCAGTTACAGATGCGATACGATTTCGATTGAACACAATGCGATTTATTGCAATACGATACAATTCAATATGATACCGATAGATCACTTTTATTTCTGTGGTTCAGACAGACAGCTAATCATTAACTTACATAAGTGCCTTCTGACGTCTGATGTATGACCCTTTCACAAACAGGCCTTTATAGTGCAAAAAAGATAAACAATTAAATAAAACCAGACGTTCAGTGCAGCTCTACCTCTGCCATGTTAATCTGTATTCTGTGTGACTCTCAGGACACGACTCGGTCTACGTAGTGTTGTGATACGTCAAATTCACGTTGCAGCAGCAACTGCGCTGAGAGAATGCGCCCGAGAAACAGTTTAGCGAGGAGAAATCGATCTACATATCAAATTTTATTTCATTTATAAACAATAAAAATATAGTGCATCTGCGAATAATTATGTTTCGGGAACAGTTTTGTGCAAAAGTCCAGCAAATTGAGGTTTATACTCTCAAAATGTTCTATTTGAGTTGTATGTTATACAACTCAAATGTTCCTGAGTCGGGTAGATACCGTATATATATTGTATAAAAATTGTCGAGGGGTTGTACGACGGTTCGCTTTACGATTTTTTCGATCTCACGATGAAGAAAGCGATGAAAATTTGAATGTAGCAGCGTATGCTCCGCCCTCCACTCGCAAACCGGCGCTCGTCCACGCCCCCACTGATACATGCATATATAAAGTATGGTACTGTAAATTGCCCTGTTTTGATAAAGGATGTACTGTAATTTGTTACATTTAAAAAAAATGACATACACTACCCCGTACTGATCACACGACTTACGATATCTTCAACTGACTTGTTCTTGTCTTGTTGTTGTTGGCAGCGTTTTCAGGATGAATGTGGGCGTCGCTCACAGCGAGGTGAACCCCAACACACGGGTGATGAACAGCAGGGGGATTTGGCTCACCTACCTGCTGCTGACCGTCGTCTTACACATCGTCTTACTGAGCATCCCGTTTCTCAGCGTGCCGATCGTGTGGACTTTAACCAACGTCATTCACAACCTGGTCAGTCCCTGCATTTGTTAAAGGAGTGATGCATGCTGGGAACACTGGCACACTGAGCACTGGCAAATAATATTCATTTGACTTTTTTTGTTGTTTTTGCTACAAGCGCGCTGTCAATGAAGTCAAAGATCCTGAGCAGGTCTAGAAGGGTTATTTCAAGGCACTCGAAATTCTGAAAATGTTTCAGAAAACTGAAATTTTTCAGTCACACAGACTCTAATGTTAAACGTTTAAATTTGTGCCCTTTTTTTTTCTTTTTTGGTCAAAAATATTTACTTTGCTTTAAACATTTATTTATTTATTTGAACTTCAGCAAATAAAAAAATATTGCTATGACTTTATTCTCCTAATTTCTACATTATCCTTATAAAAGTTTGCCCTTTTCTCTTCAAAATATCCTGACTTTATTCTCATAATCTTAGATTTTTACTTTTTGTATATTTTTATTGAGCATTGCACTACAATGTTTATCGTTTTTCTTAATCATTGCATTATCCTTATAAAAAAGTGTGGAGTGATTTACTGAACTCAAAAAAAAAAAAAATATTTTAAAAGTTTTATCCTGAAAGGCTCTGGAACCGATATTCCAGCTGTATTTGCCGTCTCTTGTGTTTGCTGGATTTTATTCTGCCCCGTTAGAAACCACGGGGATTCAGCCGTATGTAAATATCAGTCAGTAATCCACAGTCAGTTCTATAACGGAAAGTAAAAACAACCCCAGTAGGTCTTATGTCTTGCCTTTGATCTTAAATGAGGTTCCTGACGAGTTCTGGAGTTAAGCATTGACATCGAGGTTTTGTTTTCCAGGCCATGTACGTGTTCCTGCACACGGTAAAGGGAACTCCGTTCGAGACGCCAGACCAGGGAAAAGCCCGACTGCTCACTCACTGGGAACAAATGGATTACGGCATCCAGTTCACATCCTCAAGGAAATTCCTCACCATTTCACCCATAGTGCTGTGAGTCAACCTGTAGCATCCTAAAGACACGTCACGACATGTGGCTTCAAACGTCTTTGCATGCTATCAGGATGGAACAAAAACCAATTTAATTAACACCATAAAGAGCGTGATGTACCATACAATAGTATGAAAATATTCTAATCATTTCTAGAATATTAATTCTAGATTGTGCGATGCGAACGTCATGCAGGATCGCGTCAGATTTTAACGGTGGGCGCCGTTTTAGGATAATATTCAACAGTGTTCACTTACAACCGCATCAGTATGAAAAATTGCGTTTCATCAAATAAAATTATTTTTGCATTTTTATTTAAAGTTGTGCCATAGTGACCAAAACAATTTGAATATTTAGATTTTTTTATTATTTATTCAATAATGATAATTAGACGATATTTTGTGTCTTATTGCACTTTAGGTACATTTTTTATACTCTACATGTTACGTGTAATTGTCAGTTCAAAGCAGTGACCCTGATTTATCTCTTACGGGCATTTTTTATATAGAGAATATAGAGAAATACTTTAAATATAGAGAATAATTTAAATTTTTTCTTTTCTCGTAGGTACATTCTGGCAAGTTTTTACACCAAATATGACGCCACCCACTTCCTGATCAACACAGGCTCCCTTCTGAGCGTCCTTCTGCCCAAGCTGCCTCAGTTCCATGGGGTGCGTCTGTTCGGCATCAATAAATACTGAAGCAGGGAACGCTCGTCGAGAGGTAAAAGGGAACAGTAGCGAAGAAAATGTCTGTCTCTGGGTTTAACGCCTTTTCTTAATACAAAGCTGATGGCAAGGAAGCAGCGCTCCGTCACTTCCTGCACTGTATCGGAAAGGACTCACGGCTGCGCACCGGAGTTTGAATTTTTTGATTATTTTTTTCCCTTTTTCTTTTTTTTTTATTATTATTTCCCTGGAAACGCATTCCAGATTTGTATTTATTTGTTGAAACCTTTACGCAGAGGCAGAAACTAGTAAAAGTAATGATCAATCAGCCGCTCAAGGATCCATCACAAATACATGAAAGCTGGGAGGGAAAACTAAAAACTACAACTAGTGCACCGATCCTTATTCCCACCCTTCCACCCCCTTCCCACCCTTCCCCCCCCGGCCTTCCACCCTTCCTCCCCCGGCCTTCCACCCTTCCTCAGTAAATAGAACGATTGACAATCATACTGTAAGCACAGCGTAGATAGACACAAACGCACAACATGGCAACATGCTCTCGCAGGAGTCGAGTGTGAAGTTGTGCATCAGGACTGATCTAATACAAAGATACAGGGCAAGTCATGTGGGAGGACAGATATGAAGCCTGAAGGTTAAAGTTTGGGCACGTCTGAGCCTTTCTAAGACCACAGTCTTTCAACACGGTTTTGGGATTTGGATGGAATACATTTTGTCCGAAAGGCATAAATGTGTGCACTATTGGTCACATGTTCAGTGGGAGAGGGCAGGATTTTGTGTAGAATTTCTTAAAATGTTTTCAAGAGCAGGTGAAATTGATCAATATTTCAGCCGGAGGTGAAAAAGGGCTTTTCTTGCGGTGTGTGTGTGTGTGTTTTTTCGAGTGTCTGTGAAACTTGCAAAGGAGACTCTACCGTTAGTTCTGATTCAACCAAACATATTTCACCATATCGTCCGAGTGTTGAAAATACAGGGCAGTCCAAATCGAGCTGTTTTTTTGAATTGATGAAAAGACCACTGCAGGCAGTGTGTGTGTTTTTTTTTTTTTTTTGCTCAAGAACATCAAATCTAGGTCCCAGGCTCCTGATCCTGATTTTTAGTCTTCTCAAAAACACAATTTAATGTAATAGCAAAACCGAAACGGTCACTTCGTAATAAACAATTTGACAATTAAAGGCGATTGGAAGAAATTCATTAGTCAGCTTTTTTTTTTTTTTTTTGTGTGTAAATCAATCAGTGGTGTGTATCTAAGCCACCTTTCACCTCTGTAGTCTCTTATAAGATCCGCCATTGAAGTGCCTTGTCTCGCGGTGTTTTTCATTTAAGCTGTAGAACGCACTGCATTTTCTCACCCGATTCATTGTAAAACCCCACATGTTTTTTTTTTTTGCTCCGGTATTATTTTCACATCATTCCAGCGTCGGGTTTTGGTTATAATCCTGCAGCATGACATTGCAGGAACGATGGCACGCTATTAATTAAACAGCAGCTGAAGTTTTCAACACCAGTTCTCACTAGATCATATTCTACAGCTACAGAAAGGGAAAAAAAAAAAAAAGGCGTGCACTGTATTTATTTTCGGATATTACAGAATATGCAGCCATGAATGTGGAATTTCAGGATAAACGATCCTCGTTCGTATGTCTGTTTTTCGATTGTTTAATTCTATTTCATTTCCCCATAACAGGCCACGTTGTAGGCACTGGATGATGCACTGTATATCATACTGTCGATTATAAATCCTCTTATAACAACATGACGTGTCTGATTTCTATTCATTTTTAGAAATTATTATTCATTTTTTTTTATCTTTATTGGATAAAATTTGCAGAAAGGTTTGTTGAAACGCAATAAAACGTAACTTCTGATTGTAATGAGACAGGGGCCTGTGCAATGGTGGAGACACTTTGTTTTTTTTATCGTTTCTAAGACATGCTTGTTTTTGTTTTTTTTAAATGCAAAACGCTAGGGTCGGGGTGTCCACATTTTTTTCTCCGCAATCAGTGTGGGTGCAGGTTTTCATTCCAACCAAACAACACCAAAATCTACATATTTAAATCTTATGATTTTCATTTTCAATGGTCGCTTATCAGGTTGGAATAAAATAAAAATAAAGGCAAAAAATACACAATAAATGGACAGTGAAAAACTCGACGGAAATTCAATGGAGTCCAAAAGTGAAATTTTTGTCAAGAAGAACTTGTGTTAGATGGAGACCAGGAAAGACGATGTTATCAGACTGCCTTACTCACACACTCAAACAGGGAGGTGGAAGTTTAATGTTTTGGGGTTGTTTTGGAGCAGGGAATGTTTGCGACTCACTCTGTGGGTGAATGGAACCAACATGGCAACCATTCCATACTTTAACACCATGCGATTCGATCTGGACTGCGGCTCATTGGAACCGACTTCAAAACGATGATCTGAATTCCGTAAGCGTTATTTAGAGTGTTATCCATTACGGAATGACCTGCCCAGTCACCGCATCCAAATCCTGGGATGAACAGGATCACAAGAAAAGAAAATCTCCAACCAGTTACCACCACCTTCTAAACATTCAACAACTCTAGTTTGTGATGTATAACAAAAGGAACATGCATGTGTCTCTCAAAAAAAACCATAGACGCACCAATCTTTAGACAGGCTCTGTATTCTAGGCAACCGTGAAACATCTATTTGCCAGTCATATCAACAAGGGAATCCTCCCTATGATTACTGACCACAAAGGGAACCTCATGGACAGGAAGTGGGCGTTATCGAACACCAGGAGGAAACCCGACACACGCCCACCTTGTCCATATTACTCAGATCTGTGGGGGATTACAAACAAGCTGCTGGATAACCTGTGTAGATCCACCTGTCTGTCCCTGGGAAAATCCGAGTGTTTTACATTCCGCCTCCGCCCGAGGTTATCCCGTTTCCACCTCCATGCTGATGGGATTCCCCATTCCTGTCTCACGGCTCTCCCAGGAAAGAAAACCTGTCGAGAGGAAAAACGAGTCCATGCCTCGTAGTTTAGATTTGCATAGTATGTTAAACACACAACTCTTCACCAGGGATTTACATGCAAACTGGCCTCATTGGACTACTGAAGAATCAGCGTGAAATAAAAAATTTGCATCACGTGGGCGGCGCTTAGGGCAGCGAAGTTCACAAGGAAACGGTCGCGTGTTTGAATCTCAGCTGAAAGGAAAGCAGACTGAAGAGCACAAAAGAGACAGTGTTGGCTTCTGCTTTCTCATGGTTCCTGAACATCGGCAGAAGAGCTCGTTCGGACTTGTGAAGGTCACGCTCACCACGTTATTTGAATAGTAGAGTAGGGTTATTGGCGATCAGCCGAGCGGGAGTGTTTAAAGGGGAACTGAGGTCAGATCGGTCGCCTGATGCGCGTTTCGGGGAAAAGGAATCTGGTTTTATTGTCACACAGGGGGAACGTGAGACGGCGTTTGTGTGCAGGCCGGAGCACAAAAGCAAACAGAGAACTTGATGGTTTTGTGGTGTGAGGTCAAATACGTAAATGGGAAACAAGAAAAAAATGCCCATATTTTTTTTAAACTGACCACTGATAGCGAAGCTTCTGAATGGCTGATAGATCAAAAGTGTTAAGTCAGGGGTTTTGGAACTGGCAGACTCGTGTTTCAGGAGAATGAAACCAGTAGTTATGGGGGGAACCCAAAAAATTCTCAGAGCAAATCTGTGGTCAAATGCATTAATGCAAATCCAATTTAAAGTCCAGGGTTGAGTAGCACAAATTCCAGGTGATAAAGACTTTTACAAGAAAGTACTTTATTCGTCTACGTTTGCGCACAATCACCTTCAAAACAGTCCCCTTTGCAACAGCGACACGGCGCTCCCGGCGTTCCTGCTACTCCTGGAACGTGTTCTGGAAGTCTTATTTTTGAAAACTCGCGCCGGATCTCTGTAACTGTGTCAAAACCGTGACCTTTGAGCTGAATCTTCATCTTCAGGAACATCCTGCAGGAGCCGAATCTGGCCAGTAGGGTGGGGTTGAAGAACGTTTTTCTGTGGTTGAGCTCTTCAAAAGGTCTTACTGATCTTTCATTGTGCATTTGATGTGGAAAAAAATGGTAGCAATCATGTTCCTTTTTAATGTTAGATGTTTATTCGGACCTACACACATACCCTGACATTTAGTTTCAATACATTTATTGCTTTACCCCAAATAAAACAAGCCCTGGTATCTCCAAGCTGCTCCTTTGTGCTCCAAGGGCACTGTAGCATGGATGACCATTGCACGGACCCCAGTTTCCTAACATCTCTGGAATATGGGAAGAAACTTTAATTTTGATGAAATGGACATGTGACAAATAAAAACCTTTGTCTTTGAAAAGGATCCTGCATTATAGGCAGACCACGAAGCTCACATAGCATCGCTGCCACCTAGTGGTCATTCCACCTATGTGCAGAGAAAACGATCGACCTGTTTTCAAGAGCAAAACTAATTTCCAGTTCACAAACTATCATCGGACAATAATGTTGCATTTCCTTTTTTATTTTAATAATAATAAAAAAAGTTGCACTTTAGGCAGTTAAAAAAAATTAATTGTTAACCCCAAACAAACCCCAACAGAGTATACATGCACATGGATTGTAGGCTGAATTCAGAACACATAAAAAAAAAAAATATAATAATAATAATAAAAAAAATGTATGTGTCTCACACACACACACACACACACACACACACACACTGCAAAGCCACCAACCGTCAAAAACGATCTCAGATCCTCTTCAGCCAATGATGGCAGAAAACTGTCTGTTTTCTGTAACCTTTAATTTAGGAGCAAAAATCCACTTCATCCCCTAAATCCAAACTCTTACATGATGAAGTTCAGCGCTGAAACGTCTCTGAGCTGGTGTACTCATCACTGCGTCCTACCTCCTGTATGGCTTTGCTTCTTCACATTCGGATGCTTGTTAGTTCCTAAGATGTTTTGCTTTTCCTCCTTAATTGTTTCCGTCTGCGTTCCTCCACCGTGAAGACAAGTTCGGCTTCTCCTCCGCTTCGGTCTCCCACGTTTCTGCCTCGTCTTCCTCATCGGTGGAGAACAGCTCTTCCTCGAACAGCAATCTGCCCAAACCGTATTCCTGAGCGTGCACAGAGACTTCGTTGGACATTAAATGTGGAGATCCCTCGATGAAGTCAGCAAACCTGAGATCAAAGCAGAAAGTCAAAATACTGTGACGCTGTAACAGAGGCTGCTAAATTCTGGGTTCTGATTGGTCAAGATGCTGTTAAGTCAAATCCAATGTTTATTTGTATTACTGAAAATTTATCGTCTGTGATCTCAACCCTCACTCATTCATTCATCCCTCACTCATTTATCCCTCACATTTATTCATTCATTCCTCGAATATTTACTCACTCATTCATTCATCCCTCACTCAATTATTTACTCACTCATTCATCCCTCACTCAATTATTTACTTACTCATTCATCCCTCACTCAATTATTTACTTACTCACTCATTCATTCCTCACTCAATTATTTACTTGCTCACTCACTCATTCATCCCTCACTCATTCATCCCTCACTCAATTATTTACTTATTTACTCATTCATCCCTCACTCAATTATTTACTTATTTACTCATTCATCCCTCACTCAATTATTTACTTACTCACGCACTCATTCCTCACTCAATTATTTACTCACCCATTCATCCCTCACTTAATTATTTACTCACTCACTCATTCATTCCTCACTCAATTATTTACTTGCTCACTCACTCATTCATCCCTCACTCATTCATCCCTCACTCAATTATTTACTTATTTACTCATTCATCCCTCACTCAATTATTTACTTACTCACGCACTCATTCCTCACTCAATTATTTACTTGCTCACTCATTCATTCATCCCTCACTCAATTATTTACTCACTCATTCATCCCTCACTCAATTATTTACTCACTTACTCATTCATCCCTCACTCAATTATTTACTTACCCATTCATCGCACACCCAATTATTTACTCACTCACTCATTCATCCCTCACTCAATTATTTACTTATTTACTCATTCATCCCTCACTCAATTATTTACTTATTTACTCATTCATCCCTCACTCAATTATTTACTTACTCACGCACTCATCCCTCACTCAATTATTTACTTACTCACTCACTCATTCATCCCTCACTCAATTATTTACTTACTCACTCATCCCTCACTCAATTATTTACTTACTCACTCATTCATCCCTCACTTAATTATTTACTTACTCACTCATTCATCCCTCACTTAATTATTTACTTACTCACTCATTCATCCCTCACTCAATTATTTACTCACTCATTTACTCATCCCTCACTGAATTATTTACTTACTAACTCATTCATCCCTCACTCAATTATTTACTTACTCACTCATTTATCCCTCACTCAATTATTTACTCACTCATTCATTCCTTACTCACTCATTTACTCATCCCATACTCAATTATTTACTCACTCACTCACCCATCCCTCACTCAATTATTTACTTACTCACGCACTCATTCCTCACTCAATTATTTACTCACTCATTAATCCCTCACTCAATTATTTACTCACTTACTCACTCTCACTCAATCATTCCTTCATCCCTCACTTATTTACTCACTCATTCCTCACTCACTTATTTACTTATCCCATATTTAATTATTTACTCACCCATCCCTCACTCATTCATTCTTCACTCAATTATTTACTCACCCATCCCTCACTCATTCATTCTTCACTCAATTATTTACTCACCCATTCATTCCTTCATCCCTCACTTATTTACTCACTCATTCCTCACTCACTTTTTCACTAATCCTATCATTCATTCATTTCAAGTTGAACCTTTTGGGAGAATGCAGTCTGGACACTGTTTTCCAGGTGTTGAAATCAGGACTGCTGCACTGCTTCCTCAGCTCCTCTAGAGCATTCTGAGTCTCCACCTCAGCCTGCTTTTGGTACTCCTCCTCCGTCAACAGGCGTCGAGGCTCCATTTTCCAGCGCAGCTTCGGCTTCAGCTTCCTTTCGGGAACAGAAACGCAAATCCCGTTCAGAAAAGGAACCGTTTTCACAATCAGGAAATTGACAGGTAATGTGGCTCCACACAAGACCCCTGGAGTGTGTGTGAGAGATTTCTCTCAGACTCCAGACTGTGGCTGGATATACTCACTCGTACAGACTAAACGCCAGGGTCACTGGGTACTCCAAGTTCTTCGCACAGAAAGCGGCTACTATGATCGCCAATGCCACCTGCTGGACCTGAATGCCGGCGTAGATCAGCAGCATGCCGAATATCTGCAGAGTCCAGGACAGGATGTTAATACTGCGTTCCTCCACCAGCGGCCCGTGACGGTAACATACCGCAAAGCTGACAAATCCCACCACTGCAGTGTAACCTACAGCAAAATCATCATATTACACTCATAAACAATTCAATATTATGATGTGTTTTTTATATATATATATATATTTATATGGACAAATATACAAATAAACAAAGAGAGCAAAATTGCTATAAAACAGTTCTTGTGTGAAAAACTCTTCCCTTCTTTCCTTCCTATATTTTCTTTTCTTCCTCCTCACCCCTTTCTTTCCTACCCTTCTGTCCTTTCTTTCTTCCCTTCCTCTATTTCTTCCTTGATTCCCTCATCTCCGTGCTCCCGTTCCTTCCTGTTTTTTTCTTCGTTTCTTCTCACCCATTTCTTTCCTTCCCCCTTTATTTCCTTCTTTCTCTCCTGTTTTCTTTCCTTCCTTCCTTCATTTGATTCTCTAATATCTTCCTTCCTTCTTATCCCTCTTTCCTGCCTTCTTCCCTTTCCTTCCTATTTTTTCCTTTCCTTCCTCCTTTAATTTCTTCCTTCGCAAACCCTTTTCTTCCTTCCCTTCTTTCTTTCCTCCCCCTTTTCTTCCTTCCTTGATTATCACTCCCCCTTCTGATATTCCCTTCCTTTCAATTTTTTCTTCTCTTCTTCCTTAATTTCTTCCTTCCAGCCTTTTCACCCCTTTCCTTCCTTTCCTCTTTGTTTCCTTCTTTCTTTCTTTCCTTCCTTCCTTTCTTTTTTTCTTCCCTTCCTTTCCTTCCTTTAGATTCTTCCTCTGCAAACTTGCTTTCCTTTCTTCCCTACTTTCTTTCCTCCCCTTTTTTCTCCTTCCTTTATTATCACCCTCTTCTTATCTTCCCTTCCTTTCAATTTTTTCTTTTCTTCTTCCTTAATTTCTTCCTTCCGGCCTTCTTACCCGTTTCCTTCCTTCCCTCTTTGTTTCCTTCCGTTCATTTCATCGCCTCATTTCTTCCTTCTTTCTTTCCTTCATTTCTGTCCTTTCTATCCTTCCCTTCTTTCTTTTTTTTCCTATTCTTCCTTTCTGTCCTCCATTTCCTCCTATTTTTGGGAAAGATCATATCTAACCATGAGCTAGAGCAAGCGCTCTAGTGTGGATATGGACATTTAAATTAACACCTCCTGACCAATCAGCTTAAAGAATTAGACTATAGATTTACCTATTGCCAGGTGCCAGTGCTCCTTTAGGATCAGCTGCAGGTTCCTAAACACCAGCTGGATCACATACAAAGAGAAGGACCATCCTCCCACAATCAGCACATAGAAAGGACTTTTCTGCAGGACAAAGAAATGATAAATGTAAGCTATAATGGACTTCTAATTACAATCCATGGGTCTGTAAAATGTTTATATATAAAAAATAAAAAAAAACAGCAAAGAATACAAGCCAATGCAAATAGAACAGCCAGTTGTGTTGACCTTTGGCAAAAAGCGTCCCAGGATGAAGATGAGGATGATGAGGGACGCGATCATGCCTGTACTCATTCCTGCAGAGTAGTAGAACACCTGACTCCTTTAAGAAAACATCAACATACCGGATTTACGCAAAGGCAAAGATGAAAACACTACCAGTGTTCACAACAAACAGGGATGTGAGTGCGTGGCAATACAAATACAAATACTTTACAGTTATTCTGTTGCTTTGGAGTGTTTCCGAAAAAAGTTCTGAATCATGGAACTGTGCTAAATGAAATAAATATCAATGAATTATAATAATAAATATTGAGGAAAATAAACACGGATTCAAATTAAATAACACATGGATCACACTCTAAATAAATAAATAGTTACATCCAGAAACAATAAATATATACATATAAAAAAAAGACACTTCAAATACACAGCACGTGGTGTCAGTGATTCACCTCTAGAGGCCGCTCTCGTACTGTATATCGCAACCCGGAAAAACTATTTGCATGGATTTTCGCCAATAGTTCCAATGTGCCACTACATGATTGAGGCTTTTGAGAATTTCAAGTTTGATCTGAGAAACACTCCAAAGCAACCGAGAAAAACGGTGAAACTGTACGTAAGGAGAAATGGTCGAAATCAGCAAGTTTTCAATACTTTTACCTGCTGAGCAAATCAGCAAAGAAGAACAGTAATACTCCGGCGAGGAACACCAGAAAGAGGTAGATGTCAAGTCCTACACGAGACACACAACACAGTTAACGGCTGCTCGTTTCCTGGTTTGCCGCTACACAAACAGAACTCAAATCGTGAGCACGTTAGACTCACTTCGGCTGGATTCTACGAAGTAGGACACTCCAAGTTCTGAAGGATCCACGCGGAAACAGGTCTTCTGATTGAAAAGGCTGATGCTCATTGTTGTCTCGTTAGTCTTCTCGTTGATAAAGTGCTGCACCATGGACCAAAAACTAAAATGTTCAAGCTCCTCCAACTCTTCTTCATCCTTTACTACAGTCACCTTCAGCTCCTTGGAGCTCCATACTTTCACCTGGCAAGCAAGACATTTCTTTATTTCATTAGAAAAACATTTTGGTGGAAATTAAGTGTCCATATGTAACTAATCAACCAAGACATGTTTGCTGTCTGACATTTGATTCTATGGATAGTACAGGAAATTACTGGGCTAATAATCAGCCTCAGACTCTATCAGTTTTAAGTTACAACTATTTTTTTTCACATTTATGTTTATCTGATCATTAGTGGAACTAGGGTTCGACTAAATTTTACCAATAGCGATAGCTAGGTTGGATAGATTGCTGAAAACCGAGTAATCAACTGATAGTCTTTAAAATTAATACTGTACTAAATAAAAAAAAAATAAAAAATGTTGGCTTGCTAATGAACTGAAGTATGTGAAGAAATAATTCTTTTAATTTCAATGTACACCACAAATAAACACTGTTAAACGTTGTTAGACGTGCACACTTTTGTGCACATGGTGTAGATCTGTATTTTCTAGTTCAGGGGGTCCTGAAAAACTAGGTTTCAAGTTCGCTGTCGTTACAAGAGCGGCCTCTAGTGGCGAATCACTGTCACCACGTGCTGTTAGTTTTTACATGCGAAACTGCTCTCTGCACATCTATCATTTTTTAATACATAAAAAATTATATTTATTAAATAATATAATCAAATATATTTAATAATATTTCCTTAAGATCATTTTAATGATTCAGTACATTTTTACTTATTTTTGTAATAAAGTTCATGAAGTGTTTTTTTTTTTTCAGAAAAATAATAATCAAATCAAACAAAACAAAAATCAGTTTATTAATCGGTTTTCAGCAAGTACGATCCAACCTAGATATCAGAATGAGTCAAATTCACCATCGGTCCACTTCTATTTATTAACATAGTCTAATAATTTATTAAATTCACCCACCAACCATATGCATAAGTAAGTAAATGTTTTGTAATGCAATTGATTTTCATTATGATATAGCAATACTGCTCTTAGTATATACTGTTAAAATCAGAATACAAATCTTCACAGTAATACTGCTAGTCACTCTGGTCTATTCAAGAAAGGAAAAATGATGTGGCCTTCACAAGAAAAAATGTATAGTGACCCCTGATCTAGTTTTGTGTCATCAATGGGGGTTCATATATGTAGCCATGTGCATCACCGTGGTCCTGGAAGAAGATTGTTAGACATTTCTGGCCCTTATCCAGAGCGATTTACAACTGAGCAGAGGGGTCCTTGCTCAAGGGCTTGTTGGTGGTGGGATTTGAACTTGTGACCTTAATGCATGTATTGGTCACGTGGTCCAGTGGAAATGTAAGTGCAGTTAGTAGTACAGGAATCTGCATACTCACTTGGATCCTTGTCCAGGTCTCCCTCCATCCAGGAACAGGGGTTGGATTGATGTAGCAGAAGTGTTCAGCATCACTAAACCTCACCTTCTGTCCATCCTTAATGTTAATAATGTTGATTGTTGCTGCACAAAAAAAAAACAGAACGAGGGATTATTGTATCTGAGGAGATGTTAGAAAAGAACTTCCTAATCAAATCCAAGTCACACAAACAACAACACAAACAACAACAACAACAATGTGCGTTAGTTCCTGTGTACTTCTACACCTGGGAAACTTCCATACAATTCATTTATTAGGTCTCTATTTCAGCCACTCATTATTCCTCCAGATAGTTAAAGCCATGCTTACCGGGGGTGAGCTGAAAAAACTGAAGAAAGAGTAAAAAAAGAAAGCAGACGCTTGTTATTCTGAGGCTCGCAAAATGAAACTCTTCCTGCATTTTCATGCATCCCGCCATATTGTTGCTTCCACTTCTTCGGCAGCGATTTCGAGCAGGTCGCAGAGTAACATCAGCGCCGAGCGACTCACCGGCGCCCTCTGCCGAGCGGTAGTGTATAACGACAACCAAACAAAATAGAAGTACAGTAGATTAGCTAGCTAGCTAGCTAGATAGATAATACTTTACTGTCAATGCATAGTACAGGTACACATCAACGACATGCAGTGCAAATATGCAAATAACAGCATTGAGCAAACTGAAAGTGCAGTTAAATATGTAAATATATGTAAAACAAATACTTCTAAAGGATCTGGGCACAAAAATAATTCTGGAAGTTGTCTGTATATATACATATACATATATATATACAGTATCTCACAAAAGTGAGCACACATATTTCAGCAACCATTTTATTATATCTGCTCAAGGGATGATACCATAGAAATAAAACTTGGATATATTTTAGTCCATGTGCAGCTTGTATAGCAGTACAGATTTACCGTTCTCTGGAGATAACTTACAATACAGCGATTATTGTCGAAATATCTAAAAAACAAAAGTGAGTAAACCCTCAGTTGTATAGGACAAGTCCACATGTCCTATTCGTCATGTTCACGTTTTTTGTTTGCTTGACAGGATCATACGAATTTGACCTTCGTCAGCATAACAATGCCCCCTGTGCACGAACTAATATTTATGAAGACATGGTGTGTGGAACTGCACAGAGCCCTGGCCTCAAAGACTCTAAACAAGTCAAGTAAAAATATAACTGTATCAGTGTAATGGTCATGTGTCCATAAACTTTTGGTCATTATGGTGTACACTTCTCCAGGTTGTAAGAGTTGATAACCGTTACCTCACAGTGAGGATTTTTCTTTTATAAATCATATTTATCAGGAAGGACTGCAATATAAGGCACAATTCTAATAATATGAAGTCATTCGTAAATTTTTTCCCATTCATTCAAAAT
Organism: Silurus asotus; assembly: GCA_024362625.1. NCBI lineage: Eukaryota > Metazoa > Chordata > Actinopteri > Siluriformes > Siluridae > Silurus > Silurus asotus. The sequence continues at coordinate 8,537,721 of MU564352.1, read as the reverse complement.
ATGCTGTACTTTTTTAGCCACTTCACAACACTGCAGAGAGCGCCCCCTGTCTGTTTTCCTTATTTAACAAAAGCACAGCGTTTTGTTGTTGTTATGAGTCAGTACAAATAAAAGTAGACCCTTTACAGATTCGAATGATGTATTGTTTTTTTCTGTACGATCAAAAAAGACTGAGTAATTTTAGCGTTATGAGGAAAAAAAATCCCACAATACGCCCCGGCGCGTTTGTCGACCTCAGAGTGTGAATCATGGCGGATTTTGGTGCTGATTTGAGACTTGGCGCATCAATAAAACAAATGTTTATTATCCCAAAATAATTTTTCAATGGACTTAATTTTTATATACCTGAGTAAAAAAAGGACGCTATGAATAAACGACGTTGAAGGTTTTAATTTCTCCGTTTTTATTTCTTTGTTTATGTTGCAATTAAAAAGATTAAACAGAAATGTACGCTGGGTTGATTGCGCGTTAATAAAATTAGTGCCGTTAAAATTAATTTGCGTTAAAGCGATATTAACACGGTAATTTTGACAGCCCTAATATTAATATGATGTGATTTCCAGTTACCAGCGTGACATTAAACCAGGTAGTAGTATTGTTTACTTTTTACTTAAGTACATGTCAGAGCTCAAACTTCTTTCTTGAGTGAAAAATTTTAGTCAATACTTCAACTTTAACCAGAGTTTTTTAAAACATAAGAATCTGTACTTCTACTTGTGTCAAGGATGCGTGTACTTTTGCCCATTCTGGTTTTTGGTGGGTGGAAGGAAACCGGAAAACCCAGAGGAAACCAGAGCAGACACAGGAAGAGAATGTATAGAAACACAGCAAGTAAACAGGTCCGGGATCAAACCAGGAACCCTGGAGCTAAAGAATGAAGAACAATGCTTTTGAATGAATGCATTTTTTTTTATTAATTCTTTTAAAACGTAAAAATCAAGATCTTCATGACAGTGTAGATTTACTACGAGCAAACAGGGCAGAATTTCAACACTGAAACGTCAACATGTCTTCTGCAGCTCACATTTCCAACATAAAACAAATCACAATGTGTAATGAGCTCAGTGCTTTAATGTCAAATCCAAATTTACAGCCTGTTACCAAGAACATGGTGGTATAAATGATTCTCATTTCCATTGCCTACAAACCTGCAAGGAGCTGGAAAGCTTGTGAAGAAATCTGGTCTGTGTACACAAAACCCTTTTGAAACACCTTCCCAATTTGTTCACGTATCAAACTTCACTTAGTTAGATATCGAAGATTCCTTTTACAGCAAGACATTGATCACACAAAGCACAATAGGGAATGAAGGGAAGTCAACAACGGGTGTGTTCAAAGCAGCAATGAAAACTTCACAAAACTTGACCGGGTTTTTTTTTTTTTTTTTTAAACATCCTGATTGGATAATTTTTTTTAAACATCCTGCTTGAAACCTTTCCTGCTTCAAAACCTTCTTCATTGTTTCCTTCACATACTGTACTGATAAATCTACATCTCTACAGACTTACATAAACTTACTCTGACACTTTTCATGAGAAAACAAATCTTGATTCAATCCAAGCAGAAGAGTATAAATATACCTGGAGGATGGAAGAGACATTGGAGTTATTTGAAAGCTCAGTGTTACTTTTTCAGATATTAATTCTTCAAATAACTTTTCTTAATATGATGGATGAAAGTGAATGGAAAATACATGACTAAGCATTTATTCAGTAATTAATGTGTGTTCTAGTGTTTGGAAATAAATGCCATTCTGGTGTACGTTTTCTATATTTATAAACGCAACAGTATTTTATATCTATTATTAGTTATCTATTATATATCTTTATGTAATCATTTTTTAATGCATGGCATCAATGCTACATTCAGATTTTAACATTTTCTAAACAAATATTATACTCAACTCATGCACTAATTATACCTAAGGCTTGATTCTAAACTAAACAGGGAATAATATACAGATGCAATAATAAAGGCACTATAATTAAATTACATATGAAGATTACATATGAAAAATGGTCTCTGACTTGATTTCTGTCTTAAATTATTTCTTCAAAGCAATTTTTGAATTTAAACACGTTTGAGAATCACAATAAAATCTTTTGAGATTTCGAGGAAACATCCTTTAAGCAGGTCTTCTGTGTTTACTCTCCTTATTTTTTCTTTGCAAGATATGTCTTTATTAATAATTTCTCATTTTCTGATAGATTTCCCAAATGGTTTCCAAAAACAAGAGTCTCGAGACCACCAGGACACACTGCCTGAATCATCTGCTTGGAAACGCTGACATCTTATGAACACTTTGGTTTCGTCTTGTCTGAGCTCGGTCTGAACTCGGGGATGAACGTCGGGGGCACGTTGGGGGCGGCGTATCCCACTGTGAAGTTCTGAAGTCCTATCAACAGACACTTCCAGCTGTACCGCAGAGCCCTCCTCACATTCTACAACACAAAAATAACACAAATAGTGCTGAACAGGTTTGATAAGTATATACACTCAATAAAGTAAATCTGTGCTATACATGTAAATCTACAAGTACCATAGAAAGTGTTACATAACTCACAGCTATTTTTTTATTTTGTTTTAATATTGTGGAGATTCTATGAAAACGTTATATACACACTATATGCTCTTCTATATTTATATTAGGGAGGTACAGATGTACAGATGTTTTTGGTTCAGACAGACAGAAAATCATCAAATTACTTAAGTACCTTTTGACCAAAAAAAAAAAGATTAAATAAAATCCGACATTGTTTTCCTGTTCTGTCTCCAGGACGATGCAGCTCTAACTCTGCCATGTTAATCTGTATTCTAGGTGACTCTCAGGACACGCTTTAGTCTCTGTAGTATTGTAATATGTCATATTTACGTAGCAGCAGTGGTGCTGAGAGAACGCGCTCGAGAAACCCGTTTAGCGAGAAGAAATCGATCTACATAGAAAATCTTCTCCTTTTTTTGGTTTCTCCCATTAGGGGGCGCCACAGCAGATCATCCGTCTCAATACCCCCCTGTCCTCTACAGCTGCCTCTTCCAATCCAACTACCTGCATATTTTCCCTCATCACATCCATAAACCTCCTCCTTGGTCTTCCTTTTTTTTTCCTTCCTGGTGTTTCCATCCTCAGCATTCTCCTACTGATATACCCCATGTCCCTCCTTCTGCACATGTCCAAACCATCTCAATCTCTCCTCCCTCACCTTGTCTCCATGTGCTGTCCCTCTAATAAACTCAATTCTAATCCTGTCCATTGCCTTTACTTCCAACGAAAACCTCAACATCTTCAGCTCTGCTACCTCCAGCTCCATTACTCAATGCCACTGTCACTAGGGAGGTGGTAGCTCAGTGGCTAAGGCATTGGGCTTTGGCTCAGAAGATCACAGGTTCAAATCCCACCACCACCAAGCTGCCACTGCTGGGCCCTTGAGCAAAAGCCCTAAAACCCTCCCCTGCTCAGTTGTAAGTCGCTCTGGATAAGGGCGTCTGCCAAATGCCGCAAATGTAAAAAAAAAATAATAATAAACCATACAACATCTCAGGTCTCACCACAGTCCTGTAAATGATCTACATATATATATATATACATATAAAATATTAGTGACAAATTATTGGTCACGTTCTTAATAATAAAAGTATTGAGCATTTAATAATTATATATAAATAAATCAGTTATTACCAATATAAATACATTAAAAATGATGCATCGCAATACAAATACATAGTATAGACTATACTATTTTATTCTTAATATATATAAGCAACAGTCCTGTATGGTCTCTACAATTTGTATTGAAATCATATTTCAAAAATAAGCCAAATTAATTTAAACTAAAATGGTCTATTTATACCCAGACCTTTGCATATTAAAAGGCCTGAATGAAGTGACTAGGAAATAGTACAGTATTAGGTATAAAACTGTAAACCTGTATACCAAATAATACAAAATAAAATCCTGTTAAATAATTGCATCGAATTACATTATAAAATATTCAGCTGGAAATTGCATTACCTTTTTATATTTCTTGTACTTCTCTTTCTTTTTTGCCTTCTTCCCTTCTTTAGCTTTCTCTCGGCTCTCATTCTCCTCTAAAGTCACATATTTATTCGAACAAACATATCGCTGAAATCTGCTCTCGTTTTGCTCTTCATCCCACGTCTCCAGAAGAGATTTAGGCTTCATTCTGTCTTGAAGCTCTTCATCCTGTGGAGTTTCCTGCTACATACTGACAAAAACTTTGGATCACGAGGCTGGGCAGGGTTTCATAGTGAGATGGGAGGGTTTCCTAGATTTGTGTAAAATAAAGGGGTCACCAACCTTTTTAAAACTGAAAGCTACTTCTTGGGTACCGATTCATGTGAAGGGCTACCAGTTTGAGACACACTTCTGAAATAACCAATTTGCTCAATTTACCTTTAATTAGATGTTATTATTAATAATTAATGATGTTCATCTATATCCAGTCATCTATATTTTAATATTGTCACTGGTAGTTCACTGGTAAGTGGCGGTATGGTAAGATATTTTTAGAAAAGGCCCCTGAGGGACTCATGTGGTCCACCATGTTGGTGACCCCTGTTTTAGAGTGTAAACAAAGTGGGTGATTATGCATTAATTTGTGTGATCTGTATTTTAACATGGATGGTCGGCTGTTAGAATGAGATCTAGTATATGTATATAATATATTATATTAAATGTTAGTGCTATGGCCCAGGATTCTTGTTAATTAATTAGTCGTGTTTCCAGGGCATTACCTACATGCAGAGCAGGCAACCTTTTTTTTACATTGGGTATAAAATAGTAATTCATCCGTAGTGAAACCAGTTATTATCACCTGAATGCATGAAGAGACTGTATACAATGATGAACATAAGTTGTATTTAAATAAAAACACAATCGCAGCTAGGTGGCCATGGCCAAGGATTATTAATGATAGGAAGAGTTGGTCCAGATGATCTTTTACACATATTTCTTTCTTTCCTTCTTTCAGCATTGATTTAATTTATATGTACATTTAAGCAAATATATAAAAGTACTTTTTAAATATTCTTTTTATTTATTCTAAAATGTGCTGAGAAGAAGGATGGGTGCCTAATAAAGAAAGGTTTTCCTAGGGCCTCCAAACATGTAGAACCGGCTCAAAACAATTACTGTACCAGGAGAATCATCTGTTGACGTTCACTACCCTGGACTTCTCTGTGTTCCCATCAGAAAAGAGAAACCGGATCCTGAGAAAAAACAGGTTTTACCTTGGAGACTTTCTAGACAGTTCCTGGTGACTTCAACCTCGCATCTGAAAACCTCAGTCTTCTTGCCTTCTGACTCTATTGAATTCCTTCTCCTTGACATTTAACAGCTGCCCTCCAACACGCTAGGGAGGAATTGTTCTGGACCTGGTTTTCACCTGCCCTATCCCAGTTATACACATGACTGCCACCCCATTTAAAATTTCTGTTCATCACCTGGCTTCCTTTACAATCACTGATGCTATACTACTGAAAAACTATTTCTATCTGTCTCTTACCCATCTCTCCCTCCTATATAGCTTCCTGCACTCTTTCATTTCTTCCTGACCCTGACTCTTTTTCCTCTCTACCCTTGGACTCTGCCACTGACACTTTCCTCTCCTCTCTTTCTTCAACCATGGACCTTCTCTGCCCCCTGACCACTAAACAAAAGAAGACTTCTTGTCCTGGGAAAACTTAGATCACCAAATTCTCTTCGGAAGGGAGAAGGAAAAGCTTGAGGCCTTTGCACAAAATCCTCATAAGCTCCACAACATCTTCTCTTTACTTCTCATCACAATAACTACAGACTGGTATCACGTCTCTCCTTTCTTTCTAAAACTCTGGAATGCACTGTTTTTAACCAATTGTTTATCGCTCAACAGATCAACCTTCAAGATCCAAACCAGGCTGGCTTCAAATTGGCATATTCCACAGAGATTACCGTTTTCTCAGTCATTGAGAAAGTACCTGCTGCTCGATCAGCCAAGCTGTCTCCTGTCCTCATCCTCCTAGACCTTTCAGCAGCATTCGACACTGTCAAACATAAGACTCTCTTGTCAAACCTTGGGAACATTGGCATCTGAGGAGCAGCATGGGAATGGTTTGCTTCCTACCTGTTAGGTTGCTTATAACAGGATACATGTAAGGGGTCCACATCTTATATTATAATTAAGTTTCTGATGGTTTTAACAAAAGAAGTCAAAAATGACTTAATTGAAGTGTTATAATTTTAGTCTATTGATTTAATTAATTGAATTTAATTTGTATTTATTATTCTGTAAATATTATTTGCATGTTTGATGCTTTATGCTTAAATAAAGTTGTATTGAATCTTCAATACATTAAAGAAGTAAAAAGGAATTATGAGCGCCCTCTATGGGTAAAATGATATATCTACAGTCATTTAAAGGTGGAGCTGAAGAGTCAAACAAACAGCAAGCCAGTAGAAACCAAACTCATCTTCAAGGAAGTGAAAGAAAAGGACATTCAACAAGTTCTACAAGATTTGGTGTCAACCAAAATTAGATACAAGTGTAAGTATGGCTTATTTAGGTTATTATACTTTCTTTATTTCTTCCTTTGTAAAATGACTAGATATGCCTGAGCATGTTTTCTGTGTTTAAAAGCTTATTTATTACGATCAAATTTAACGTTGAGTTTTGATCATGAGTTCTATGTTATACACTGATTACACTTGATTTTCTTGATTCATTTTTTTTACGACAGCTGCTTTCACAATAGGAGCTCTCGCAGCCAGAGAGACAGGTGGTTTCTATAACAACAGCTTATTCACAGAAACAAGTTAAAAAGATTTTTTATGGGTATAATTTCTGATATGGTGAAGTTTTGTTTGTGAGGAGATGTTTAATTTGTGTTTTTGGGAACGAGTCTTCAGGGTCAGTAACGTATTAAAAAAGTTATTAAGGTATTAAGTGACTTATTATAAGTAATTAATGAATTATGAAGCCTGGTGGACGATGATGGCTGTTTGATATATATATATATATTGAATATTATATAAAAGTTGATTTATTTTAGTAATTCAAAACCCAAATTATATAGATTCATCCACACAGACTGATATATTTCAAGTGTTTATTTCTTTACATTCTTTACAAACCCACCAATTCACTCTCTCAAAAAATTACTTCATAAGACCAATCATAAAAACAATTTTTTGTGAATTGTTGGCCTTCTGGAAAGTATGTTTATTTACTGTATATGTACTCAGTATGTCAGGGCTCCTTTTGCTTTAATTACTGCCCCAATTCTGTGTAGCATGGAAGTGATCAGTCTGTGGCACTGCTGAGGTGCTGTGGAAGCCCAGGTTTCTTTGACAGTGGCCTTCAGCTTATCTGCATTTTTTGGTCTCTTGTTTATTTTTTCCTCTTGACAATATCTCATAAATTCTTTATGGAGTTCAGGTCTGGTGAGTTTGCTGGCTGGTGCTTTTGGCAGTGTGGGCAGGTGGCAAATCCTGCTGGAAAATAAAATCAGCATCTCCATAAAGCTGGTCAACAGAGGAAAGCATGAAGTGATCTAAAACCTCCTGGTAGACGACTGTGCTGAATTTGGACTTGATAAAAACACAGTGGACCAACAACCGCAGATGACATGACTCCCCAAACCACCACTGACTCTGCAAACTTTACACTGGACCTCAAGCAACTTGGGTTCTGTGGGTCTCCTCTCATCTTTGAGACTCTGGGACCTTGATTTCCAAATGAAATGCAAACTTTTCTTTCACCTGAAAAGATGACTTTGGCCCACTAATCAACAGTCCAGTCCTTTCTGTCCTTTGCCCAGGTAAGACACCTCTGACGCTGTCTCTGGTTCAGGAGCTGCTCGATACGAGGAATGTGTCAGTTGTTGCCCATGGATACGTCTGTGTGTGGAGGCTCTGGAAGCACTGACTCCAGATGCAGTCCACTCTTTGTGAATCTCCCCAAATTCTTGAATGGGCTTCGTTTTACATTTTTTTACCACATTTTTTCCTTCAATTCAACTTGTGGAGACTAAATCTGGAATGGTGTTTAATGAACACATGGTCAGGTGTCCATGATCTTTTGCCTATAAAGCCTAAAGCTCTTATCAGTCCTCACACTGCACCACGCTCCCTCCGATCTTCTTTTTGACTGTTCCCATTATTTCTCACATCAAGACTCTTCTGTTTTGGCACCGAGGTGGTGGAATAAACTTCCTCTAGATGTCCAAACTGCTGATTCACTTCCTGTCGGAAACACTTGAAACACTTATTTTCTTTATTTATTTCTTTATGTTAAAAAAGTTTCAGGCTGATAGTATTGTAGGTTTGCAACCTAGTAAACCAGTGTCGATGTGCTCATAGATAGAGACTTCAAAAACACTTTTGTGCATCATTTTGGAGATGTTCGTCTGCGAACATGCCGTAAAAGTAACGTCTATTTTCTTGACATTATAACCCTTAAAAAATGTATAAGCTTTTCCTTTAAATCAACACTAAAGCTACTGTTTCTTCACTCTGTCCTGTGACTAATTTGTCCACTATTTGGATGATATCTGTCTAGCCTATCTACATTTCGGTTGTCTTCCTGAGGTAGGATGGATTAATAATATCAATAATATCAAATGCAACATTTTATTATGGTGCATTTGAGTGCCTTCAGCTTTGTGGTAACAGTTTGGAAAAAAACCACATATAGCAGGAAAGGGCAGGTGACCCAATACTTTTGGTAATATAGTGTACATTTAGCTTATTACTTTATAATGCCACCAGATCTGTAACAGAATTTTAGTTCTTAACCTATAATTTCTAAATCTCTTTCCAACATCCACATGTCTTTCCTCCTTGTATTGGTGAGAGTCATTTATCCATTAGTTTGCAAGAAAAGCAGTCATTATGTGCAGTCAATACCACCAGTCTTAGTGTCATCGAGGCGATGAAGACGTGTAAGATGATTAATTTCACCATCACATGATCATTTTAATTTAAACCACAAACTCTTTCTAGTCTCTCCTCAGAAAGACGCCTCTGAATGACCAGTCATCTTGACTTCCTTCTGTTTTAAGTTACACAATACAGTTTACACATGACTGGCTAATTATAAATATGAGGGAATTTTTGTGGTTGTTTCATGGCATTAACTTCTCGTTTTACTTGCCGAAAATCAATTCTCATTGATATCAAAATTTTTCTTTTTTGAAAATACTCATTAGCTTGTCCTGTAGGATGTAGCATTTCATCTGAAAGTCACATTTTAGTCATTTTCAATTGCTCATGATGAGCAACCTGTAAAGAAATACCACAGTGTAATAGCCTAATATTCGCTAACTGCTTATGAAGTAAAAAAATTTTACTTAGAAATCTAATTCCACAATGTAATTGTCAAATGCTAGTTAGCTGCTAATCATACCGATCAGTCATAGTAGTCATACAGATACGGTTCAAAAGCTTCAGTTAACGTTCACATGAGACATCAGAATGAAGACAACTGTGATAATGGATGAAGGTTCCAGATAGGATTCCTGAGATCTTAATCTCCTAGGAATTTTCCAGACACAACAGTTTCTAGAGTTTACACAGAATGGTGTGAAAAACAAAAAAACATTGTGTGTGTGGATGTTCTGCAACTTGAAACAGTTCTGAGAAGAATAACCACACACTTATGTGCATGATTTACCTCACAGCTTCTACATGATTGGCTGATAAGACAACTACAAGATGTGTGGGTGTGCAGGTGTTTTTCAAGGTGGAAATTCCAATTATGTTTTTCATATGTAATCATACATAGTAAGACGTGCAGTAAAAGTTTTTTAAACAACTGGACCGTGACCTGAAATGGAATAAAAAATTTATAAAAAAGGAAAAGAAAGAAAAAATTTTTACAAAATAGAGGAATTAAAAAGAATAGACGGTATAATAAAATATAATATTTGCAGTGCAATTAAAATTAAATAGAATTTAAAAGAAGAAAAAAAACCCCTAATTTTTTAAATAAAAAATCAAATGAGGAATATATATATATATATAGACTGCTGTTAAAAGTTAAAAATAGTAATTTAATGGTATAAAGCTTTACTTTGGTCAACCAAATTTACAATGTTCAGATTTTGCTAAAAAGTTAATTAATTTCAGTTTGTTTCTCCAAACATTCAGCTGCAAAACTTTGCCATGCCTCCTGATACTCTTGACAAAGATGTTCTTCACCAGTTGGACAGTTCTTTCAGATCCAGTTCATCCCAAAGCAGGTCCAGTGACTGGGCAGGCCATTCCATAAAAGATAACACTCCAGACGACTGTTTGTTCTCTAAATAATGCTTACAGAACTCGGACATACGCTTCGGTTTATTGTCTTGTTGTTGTACGATGAAGTCGGGTTCTAATTAGCTGCAGTCCAGATGGAATTGCATGGTGTAGAAGTATGGAATACATATTGGGTACTTTTACCACTGAACCTACATGTATATAATGAGTCAGCATGTTCTTTAAGTATACATAAATACTTTACAGTGTATGTAGCAGCATTTACAATTCAAGGAGGTCGAAACAGTGTTTCTAATAAAGTGGATGTTGAATGTATGTAAACATTCTTCTAAATGAATATCTATGTAATGCTATGCAGGTGCAGATCAACTGATATTTACAATTATAATCTGCAATGAATCACTGTGGAGAAAGTGCTCCTAAAGTTCCCAGGTATGCATTTAATACTGGACAGTAATGTGCTGTCAACGTGTTTTTATCTTTTTTTATTATTATTACTGAAAAATACCTGATTTATATGTGTGCCATTTTTTTCTTTGTATTTCAAGGTTGGACAAGTTGGATGAAATAAGCTGCATCTCTATGAAGAGTTCAAATTCAATGCTGGAGCCGATTGAATTAAAGAAAAGAGCTCCGTTATTACACAGGTAGGATGAGGTTTACATGAAAATATGTGCAGTAAATTGTAGAATTTATGGTATAACCTCTGTCATTTCTGAATTATTTCCATTCCCATTCATCATTTCAGAATTATTTTGATTTGCTATATGTTTGGTTGTTTAAAGACTGGTCTGATTTCACCAATTTATCCTGTGTCTAAATGTGTGTTAATCAGAACTCCGTTTCAGTCATTACTACCTGAACCTGTTTTGCCAGTAACCGAGGACCTTCATAAAGACCTAGGGTAAGCCATGGGTACACCACTGTATTACTACGTTGCTCTTGGTTTCCTGAGGCCCTGGTTTCCATAAGGGAGTTGTGTTCATACAGTGGGGGCTTTATACAGAAATCGCACTTTTATATTAATACCTCAGACATACTGTAGTTATGAACATTTGCACTGGAAATGCATAACATTTTGTTGGAGAGTTTTTCTTTCACTTAAGTCAGATTCCGAGTCCATTCATAAGACAAAAAGATGGGGTTAATGATGATTAGAAATACAGATATTTTTTTGCATCTACACCATATAGACAAAAGTATTGGGTCACCTGAACTTTCCTGCCATATGTGGTTCTTCTCCAAACAGTTACCACAAAGCTGGAGGTGCACAATTTTATAGAATAGTTTTTAGATTTGGTATAACAAAATTTTACTTTCACATTAACTTGGAAACCCAAACCTGTTCCAGCATGGCGATGCATCTGTGCACAAAGTGAGCTTTGTGAAGATATGGTTTCCATGCGTTGAAGAGGAAGATCTTTAATGGCCTGCTACAGAGCTCTGATCTCATCCCTTCTAAACACCTTTATGATGAATTGAAACACTGACTGCACCCCAGACCTCATCACCTACATCAGTACCTGCCTTTACTAACACCCTTGTGTCTGATGTATACAAATGCCCACAAGCACACTCTGAAATCTAGTGGAACATCTTCTCAAAGAGTAGAGGGAATTATAAGAGAAAATTGGGACTAAATGTGGAATGCGATGTTCAAAAAGCACATTCCATACTTATGACCAGGTGTCTGCAAAGCCTTTGCCAATATAGTGTATATATTGGTAATATATTACTCTTCTGGGGAAAAGAATGGGCCAATAACTCTTAACGAGAAACCATTGATTAGAAAATTTGCAAGAATTCTAGAAATGTACTCTAGAGGCCGTGTAATCTTCTTGTACACAGTAGTAAAGTCATGATAATTCAATTCACTTCAATTCAGTTTTATTTGTATTTTTTTGTTGTTCTTTTCACAATGGACATTGTCGCAACGCTGCTTTACAGAATTAAACACATTACAAATAAAAATAAAGCATCAGAAATGAATCCCTGTAAATGTATCTCTAATCCAAGGAAGAAACCTTGTGAGTCAAAAGAACCCGTCCTCATCCTGGTATTGAATGTCCATTCATTAGACTTTCTTCATTGTTGAGAACTGTATTCATGGAAAATTGCACTCTAAGCCACTCTATCAGTTTATCTTCATTTATACTTGTAGTCCCAGAGTTACAAGAGTTCTACTTACGATCTTTCGATCGTACGATGGCAAAAGAAAATCATATACATAATTAACTATTAAATATATATTTGTTTAATTCTTGCTAAATCACCTCACCAGTGATTTGTTGTTAAGATCCTTTTTTTTAAATATATATATATATATATATATATATATATATATAAGGGGGGGGTTAAGCCTGTTTGTGTACACTTTATGCTTACCTCTCATTTATAAATGTGGGTATTAGTCTGTACCTTTATGACATTTAATGCTGGTGTATATAGACTATGCATAATGACATTACTAAGTATGTAACTAAGTATGTGAATGTGGCACAGTAATGAAAAAAGAACAGGATATCGACATGCTAGGACATTTTCAATTGTGCCCTTGAGCCAATTTGAAATGACACACCTTGGGCCGAGTCATTTTCACTCACGCAGTTTCGGTAACATAATCGAAACCTTTCGAATGGGTGTGAAAGGTAGCAACACTTATTTTCAGGTATCAGGTTTTAACCCTTTAGTTTCATACAATTTAGGAATATTGTACATTGTATGGACAGAAGGTGGTGGACACCTGACCATGTGATTGGTATTTGATTTTAGAACATAAACCCCACCCTTCTGGGAAGATGTATACTGATTCAGTAAAAAGAGTGTTATTAAAGTCAGGTACTGATGTAAGTGTTGTGAGGAGGCCTGGGGTGCAGTCAGCGTTCCAAATCATCTCAGAAATGTAAAGCATGGTAACTTAAAAAATCTAAATTTTAGACATTAAAAAGTCTTTAATTCACTGGGTCTTAATTTTAAACAGGTCTTAATTTTCTGATGTCCATGTAACACTACTTCTGACATGCAAAAAAAAGGCATATCTTCATAGAACTGGCTTTGTGCACAGGGGGCGTTGTCATGCTGGAACAGGTTTGGGTCTCCTAGTGAAATCTTAATCCAAAGACATCCTATAACATCCTATAAAACTTTTTGTTGGCATACTGGGAAAGAACCGCATGTGGCTGGAAACATTCAGGTTTCTCAATACTTTGATCCGTATAGTGTACGCTATATACAAACAATATGTAATAAAAATTATTTCTGTCTATCTAGAAATCCTGCTGTTGTTTTAGCACAGTCTGGCTGTCTTACAACCAAAGCAAAGTGGCAACAAAATCTTAAAAATAGATTAAAGGCAAAATACCAGCACATTTACCATGACCTGAAAATACAGGGTCAATCAACATTATTGAGTGATATTTACACAGAACTCTACATCACCGAGAGTGACAGCGGGAATGTCCGATTGGAACATGAAGTGAGGCAGATTGAAATGATATCCAGGTCACAAACCACAGTAGAAATACCAATCAAATGCAATGACATCTTCAAGCCCATACACCAACGTGGCAAACCTATCAAGAGCGTCCTGACGAAGGGGGTTGCTGGCATTGGAAAAACAGTGTCTGTACAGAAATTTGTCCTGGACTGGGCTGAAGGTAAAGCAAATCACGACATTGGGTTCATTTATCCGTTCGCATTCCGTGAACTTAACCTGATGAAGGAGGGGAGGTTCAGCCTGGTCAAGCTACTTGAGCGTTTTAACATGGGTACGTTTGAAGCAACAAACTCTGAGAGTTGCAAGGTTCTGTTCATCCTCGATGGACTGGACGAATGTCGCTTTCCTTTAGACTTCCAGAACAACCAGAAAGTTTCTGATGTGACTGAACAAGTGTCTCTCGATGTCCTACTGACCAACCTCATCAGTGGAACCCTGCTTCCTGATGCTCTCTTATGGGTCACTTCACGACCAGCAGCAGCCAGTCAGATCCCGTCACACAGTATTGACCTGGTGAGTGAGGTGCGAGGATTTAATGACCCTCAGAAGGAGGAGTATCTCAGAAAGAGAATCAGCGACCAGAGACTGGCAGGTAAAATCATTTCTCACATCAAGTCCTCAAGGAGCCTGTTCATTATGTGCCACATTCCTGTCTTCTGCTGGCTTTCTTCAGTCGTTTTAGAAAGAACCATCAGTTCCTTAGATGATAAAGAGGTTCCTAAAACCCTGACTCAAATGTATATACATTTCCTCCTAATCCAAACCAGAACCAAAAACCACAGGTACTCGGATAGGAACAAGGATCCGTCCGATGAAACCATGATTTTTAAACTGGGTGAATTAGCCTTTCAGCAGCTGGAAAAAGGCAACTTGATATTTTATGAGGATGATCTGAGAGCTTGCGGCATCAACGTCAAGGAGGCGGTGGTCTACTCAGGGGTGTGCTCGCAGATCTTTAAAGAGGAATGCGCCTTGACTCAGACTAAAGTGTATTGCTTTGTGCACCTGAGCATCCAGGAGTTTCTGGCTGCAGTATATGTGTTCCTCAAGTGTAAAAGCTACAATTGGAATGCTTTTGACCAGACAAGTTGCAATACAACTGATACTACGCAAGCACTCACTGAGATGCACAAAAATGCCATCGATAGAGCCTTAAAAAGTGAAAACGGCCACTGGGATCTCTTTCTCCGCTTCCTTTTAGGTCTTTCTCTAGAGTCCAACCAGGCCCTCCTGTGCAGTTTGTTGCCACAGGTTGGACCCAGCATTCAAAACACAGACGTGACGTTTAAATACATCAAGCTGAAGATCGAGGAGAACTCCACAACTGAGAAGTCTATCAATCTATTCTATTGTCTGAATGAACTTAATGAGCTCTCGATAGTCAAGGAGGTTCAACGTTACTTGAGCTTAGAGAGTTCCTCCAAGCTTTCCCTAGCACAGTGGTCTGCCCTTGTCTTTGTTCTGCTGACGTCCGAGACAAAACTCGATGTGTTTGACCTCAAGAAGTATTTCAGATCAGATGAAGGTCTCCTGAGGTTAATGCTGGTGGTCAAAGCTTCAGAAATTGCTCTGTAAGTAAGCTGGGGTTTGAATCCTTCCACATTTTGATGAAATCTAATTCGTCTCTAAATTCTCTAAATACAGATCAATATTTTGTTTCTCAGGCTCGATAACTGTGGACTCTCCGAGAGATGCTGTAAAGTGCTGGGCTCTGTTCTCAGCTCTGACTCCTCCAAACTGCAAGAGATAAATTTAAATGGTAACTCGATTGGAGACACGGGGCTGAAGCTTCTTTCAGAAGGACTGGGAAATGACAGAAGTAAATTAAAGAAAATAGGGTAAAAAAGTTTTCAAGTCAAGTCGGCTTTTATTGTATTTGGAACCATATACAGTGCAGTTTACTAAAATAAAAAAACATTTTCAGGACCAAATTGGTACAAGGTGTTTGACCTATTTTTATCTTCTTGGATTGGTAATTTGATTATCGTGGTACAGATTTTAGGGCCTCACATAAAGTATAACATCATCTAATCAAGTCTTAAATAGTGATCTACGGGGTCCAAGCACCCATGCAAAGCTTCTCAAATTGGTCTATTTACGATTAGCTCAATGTGATTTGCATCTCAATGCACAGCCAATGATGCGATACATTAAAGATACATATGAAGCAGTTACCAATGTGATGCGATACGATTCCCCTCTATTACGATGCAATGTAACTGATTTCGATTTAATTTAACAATTTATGCAATTCAATGGGATACGATGCGACGAAAAAAACTATGAAGCTATGCTATTTAGTATGCTACAGATAATCTCAGGACACGACTCATAGTGTTGTGATACGCCATATTCACATAGCAACAGTGGTGTTGAGAGAATCGATCTACGTAATAAATATTGAGTAAAGCACATTTACTAATAATTATACAGTGGAACCCAGTTGTCTCGCCCTCGGTTACCTCGACAACCCTATTAAGTCGACGTTTTTGAAGTGGAATCACAAATTCTCGCTTTTTCTAAGCATGTTTTATCGGTTTTTATGTCGCCTTTTTTTTATGCCGCCGAACCCTAATATCTCGAGCACAAGGGGGAAAAAATTTGCCATTTAACGTCGGTTATCTCGGTGCAGCCGCAGAAGAACTCGCGGAATTGGCGATAAAAAAAAACAAGTCTTACAGCTGCTACAGGTGTTGTATTGTATACTGGTGAATCTCTGCTGTAAGTTGATGCTAGTGTTCGTAGTTTAGTAGGGACGCGTCGCTGCTTTGGAAAAAAAAGTGCAGCCGTTGAGAGAGTGCCGGTGGGAAGACACGTACTGGGATATGCATGAGCGATAACAACGACCGCCATGAACCAACATATACCAACAATAACGGACAGTGAGAGTGTGGAAGTTTAAATAGGAGCTGGTGATGATGATAAACCAGCACCATATGTGCGCGATTGAAGCCGAGAGCTTCAGAGAAAGCGGCCGAGAAAACACCTGACACGCTGAAGGGGGCCGAAGGGGGCGTGGCAGGTGGATTCCTGACAGTTAAACATGTACTGTATGTATTTTTATAGCATGCCTTCATCAAACAAATCGCGGCAAACGCTGTTGTGTAAAAAAAACCCTTTAAAAACACGTGCATGCACATTCTCATTTATTAACGCACATCATGTACATAAAGAAATTTCAAGCACGTTAATATACTGCCGCCATTTTGATTTTCGTTTATCCCGATCATCGGTTACCTCAATGCTTTTTGGCGACCCCCTAGGACATCGACATAACCGGGTTCCACTGTACCAGTCTTCCGATATACACTTTATCAAATCAATGCATCACTTCGTTAACTTTTATGCCAAAACACAGATGCTAATCGATGTATATGGTTGTAGCAATGCAAACATACAGTTTGCAAAATATATCATGAGACTTGGTTAATCAGTATTAAAGGCGGAATGAGGAATATGCTTCTAACAATATGGTGCTGTAGTTCAATGTGTTTCTTCTCTCTGAAGGCTTTCATATTGTAGAATCACACCTCAGGGCTGCCTCACTTTGGCCACACAGCTCCTTCCCAGACTTCCACACCTTAAAGTACTGGACCTGAGTGAGAACAGTTTGAGGCAGACAGGAATTCAATTACTTGCTACTCATCTAAAGAATCCAGAGTGCAAGCTTGAAATACTAAGGTCAGTACAACTGCTGGTGACTTTCTAAACTACTTTCTAACAGACTTTAATGTGAGAATACTTTATGTTTTGCTGTCAGACTGAAGGACTGCAGGGTTACTCCAGAAGGAAGTAAAGCACTAGCCTCGGCTCTGAGCTCCAATCCGTCACACCTGAAAGAGCTCGACCTCCACTGGAATAATCCAGGAGACGATCCAGGTGTTGAGCAGCTGGCTGCTGCTATGAGGGATCCCCAATCCAAGCTTGAAGTCTTATGGTTGGAATTTTCTTTCTGCATCTATGAAGCATTTCAAAAGGTCCTACACCTGATACAAAACATTTTTTTTTTCTCTTTCAGGTTAAGTTATGGCCTGCTCACCAAGAAATGCTGTGAAGCTCTCGCTTCTGCTCTCAGGTGCAGCTCTGCTCATCTCAAAGCAGTGGACCTCAGCGGAAACGCAATCCAGGACATGGGACTGGAGCTGCTCTCTGCTAGCCTGAGAAGCCCACACTGTAAACTGGAGATACTGAGGTCACAGACTAATTCAACCTTTTAGTTCATATCTAATGCATTCATTCTGAATTTAACTGTAGTACATTATAAGGTCTTCAATCTTGGGGATGCAGATGGGAAATATTTTGTTCTGTGTTACTGGTTTTCTCAGTTGCTTTGGAGCATTTCTCTACCTCCTGCAATCCTTTTGCAAAATACAATTTGTCCAAACAGCACAACACATTACATTTCCTGCAAAAGCCTGTACTTTAAAAAAAAATCCTTTGTTCATCTCTCAATAGTAAGTATTTGTGTCAGTGAACATCTCATTGGCATCAGAATATAAAGTCCCTTTTGTCATTGTTCACAAACAAGATCATCAAAATGTTTATTTGTGTTGTCAGTTTGATGCACAGTTTCAGGATTTCTTTATATGAATATGGTTTAAATTACAATAATTGAAAATGCACACAATTTGACTTCCTTCTGTTTGGCATTTATGAATTTCCGCAGCACAAATTCATTAATTTGATTGTATATTTGATTTATATTGATTGTAAGAGACCGAACAGGATTCACACTTTTACTGTACTGTAAGTGTTCGTTTGTTTCTAAATTGTTCATCTATTTTCAAAAAGTATAATTCTGTGTTTTGTCTGTATTCACTCTCCAACTGAAGGATCACAAGATTCACCTTTGACCTGTTTTAGAGAACTTGTTGATCATTGGTTGATCTGATGCCGTTCACTCGCCTTCATTAGTGACGTTCAAGATTCATCTGCACAATTCATCACTTCAACACATTTACAAAAAAAAAGTTTCATATAAATGTTAGATGACAGATGATGATAACTGGTTTAACAATTCTGCATTCAATGACGTATACAATGAACTGATGCTGAGATGTTTTGGGGGTTAAAAGGTTTCAGGTGAAACCCATATTTTGATCAACATGAACATAAACAACTGATGATGTAGGAAACAGCAAACACTCGTACACAATCGAATAAATCGATGTACAAAAGCATTTGCAATTTGATCAAAGCAACAAGAAACGTTCTTATGATGAGCACAGGTCTAAATGATGTGGAGGTTGAACAAGTAGTTTTAAAAATTTAATTTCTGATTTGAGGAACGATCCAAAGCAACCGAGAAAAACAAATATAGAATGTTCTACGCTATCAAGTATTTCTATGGAATATTTACAGTAAAAGTATTTCTGATTTGTAACTAAAGAGAAAGTTTAAAACATGCTTCAGTTGTGTCTGAAAGTAAAGGTTTTGATAACTATTTGACGCATGTATACTTATGTTGTGATGTGGATAACGTTTAGCAGATGCATTTGCTTAATAGTGGTTTAATTGAAAGCAGTGGGGATAATCATTCCAAAACTAGAGACAAAAGCTGACTCAGACATCACATCACCAACAAATTCTACGCTTCAAAATCAACAAGAGTCAAAAACCAGTTTAGCAATTGGCAATTTAGCAATAAAGGGACCTGGAACAATACTTCACATTGTGTGGTGGTGTGTATTATTATAGTATTCCTGAGCCGTTATGTCTGTCGGCTCTCTGTGACTTTTCTCATTTATCCAGGCGACTTTATCTGGAAGTTGAGTCGTGTTATCTGGACTTCTATCTGGTTGGATGAAAACATTTCAACACTCATCTGAACAGCTGCTTCGGTCTGATGTCTAAGTAGTGGATGAAGGTTGAGTAGTGAACCGCTTTAATCCGAACATATTGCCAAAAGTATTGGGTCACCTGGTCATACGTTTGGTATGTGATTTTTGAGCATCGCATTTCACATTTAGTCTTAAATTGCTCTTATAATTCCCTCCACTCTTCTGGGAAGATGTTCCACTATATTTGAGAGTGAGCTTGTGGACATTTGTATTCATCAGGCACAGGGGTGTTTGTAAAGTAAGGTAGGTAGGTGAGGAGGCCTTGGGTGCAGTCAGCGTTTCAATTCATCTCAAAGGGTTGAGACCAGAGCTCTATAGCAGGCAACTCAAGATCTTCCTCTTCAAACCACAACTTCATGTAGTTCACTTTGTGAGCGGGGGCATTGCCATGCTGAAACAGGTTTTGGGTTACCAAGTTCAAGTGAACGTAAAATTTTATGTGTCTTCAGCTTTGTGGTAACCGTTTGGAGAGGAACCAGATATGGCAGGAAAGGTCAGGTGTCCAAATACTTTTGTCCATATAGTGTAGAAGTCCAGCTGACATGACTCATCTTCCAGATGTTTGCAGGCTGCAGTGAATTTGGGCGAGACAAAAATGACATTAGGGTAAAGTCAAAGGTCATTTTTTGCAGGTTGGCAGCTTGTGAAATCACAGAAAAAGGAGCTACAGCTTTAGCTTCTGCACTTTCTGCAAATCCTATTACACTCAAAGAGCTGGACCTGAGTGAGAACCTCGTTGGAGACTGTGGACTAAGAGCCCTCTCAGAAGTGCTAGGAGATTTTAACTGCAGATTACACACACTCAGGTGAATGCAAAGTATTTTGGAAATGTTCTTATATTATCTTCTATTGCTATGAAAGTTCTTGAAATGGGATGGAACCTCTGTATGCAGGCTTAGACAGAGTGGAGTCATGGAAGCCGGCTGTGTTGCTCTTGCTTCAGCTCTGACCTTGAATCCTGCCAGTCTACGAGAGCTGAACTTGGGAAACAACGAGCTAAGTGATGCTGGGATAAAACGACTTTGCGACGTGCAGCACAGCAAATTTTTCCGTTTAGAGTGAGATCCTGACTGCGTCGTTTTATATCGTACCAAGCGCAAAGCGAATATTTTATTCCTGACATGTTCTTTTTTTCCCATCAGGCTGAATGAATGTCACTTGACTGGAAGCTGCTGCGATTCACTGGCTTCTCTTTTCCTGAAACAACACTCAAGTCTAAAAGTCCTGAATCTGGGAGGGAATAATCTGCAAGACTCAGGAGTGAAGACTCTCTGTGGGGGACTTGAAAGTCCAAACTGCAGATTGGAGATGTTGAGGTAATGTCTTTAACAAAAGCCTTTTTCTTTCTCCCTTTAGGGGTCGCCACAGTGGACCCGCCTTACAGTGTGAAAAATATAGTGGAGATGTGCATCTCCATAACTGAGACCGATGCGATTTGCATCTCGATGCATAGCTAATGATATGATACATTAAAGATACATATGAAGCACAAATTAAAGCATTGCTTACAAATCATTGGTCACTAATCATTATATTTAAACGATTCTAGCAGTAGGGGATTATAATGAGTAAAAATGTTGTGCGACCAAAAGCTTTGGAATCACCAAGACCTAGGAACAATTGTCAAACACCAGTTTAGCAATTGCAATGTAAAGACTTGAAATGCCAGAAGATCACACAAAGAGCTGGACCTGAGTGAGGACCTCGTTGGATTACACATATATACTTTTATATAAAATAGCGTTTAACAATAGTGAAATGTCGAAAGAATAAAATGACTATTTTACATTGCAGGCTGTTTAACTGTGGAATCTCGGAGAAAGCCTGCGGATTTTTAGCGTCAGTTCTGAGTGAAAACCCGTCAGTCATAAAAGAACTGGACCTCAGTGAAAATAACCTTAAAGACATGGATACAAAGCTGCTGAACATCTTAATCGAAGATCCAAGCTACAAACTGGATCGACTCGAGTAAGTGTTCCCACGTCTGAGAAACACGTACTGCTTATTCCTGATATACCACAACAAATTGGCTTTTTTTTTTTAAACGTTCATTGGTACAAATGCAAAAACAAAATGCAATGATTTGCAAATCTCATAAATCCATAAACTGTTCCCAATAAAAGATAAAAACAAACATATAAAATGTTCAAATTAAGAATATATACCATTTTCGAATCATTTAGAATTTGATGTCTGCAACACCTCTCAAAAGATTGAATTCCACAAGTACTAACGCACTCCTATATCATCAGAGTGTTGGCACCGGCCCGTGGGTCAATTGGTACCGGGCCGCACAGAAAGAATACATAACTTACATTATTTCCGTTTTATTTATTATCTGATTGTGAACGATTGACCTGATTCTAGTAATTAGTTACTATAGAAGGCATAATATATTACAATAATACAAAATAAACCTGTGATTTTGTGATCTTGAGTTATCGTGAGAGCTGCTGCTTCAGAAAATAAATTGGATTTTGAGAATTTTTTAATACTATGGTATATACAGTTAGCCCCAGAGATATTTGGACAGTGAAACAAGTTATTTTAGCTGTTTACCAAAACATATTAAAAATACAGTTTTATAATTAATATGTGCAAACTCTCTGCTGTAATTTGATAATCACATCAAAATAGGAAGAAGGGTTCAGGAATTACAGCTCTCTAATATGTAGCCACTTTTTTTTCTTCAAGTCACCAAATATAATCGGACAATTGCCTCAAACAATATTTCACAGGCTACACGGGCTGTTACCTCATTAATCCATCACCCATTGAGCAGCATGGAATGGAAGGTCTGGAATTGATTCCAGCTGTAGCATTTCTGTTTGTTGCTGTCAAAAGAACTCTGAATGGAAGTGAAACAGACCATCATTAGGATGAAAAAAACAGAAGAAATCTATCAGAGAGAGAGCAGAAATGTTAGGAGTGGCTAGATCAACAGTTTGGTACATTCTGAGAGGAAGAAAAGAGCGCAGTGGTGAGCTGGGGAACTTAAAAAGGCCTGAACGTCCACTCAAGACAACAGTGTTGTATGATCGCAGGATCATTTCCATCGTGAAGAAAAACCCCTTCACAACATCCACCGAAGTGAAGAACAGTCTGCAGGAAGTAGGTGTATCAGTATCAGTATCCCATGAAGTCTACCATAAAGAGAAGACTTCATGAGAGCAAAGACAGAGGGGTGAACCATTAATCAGCCTAAAAAATAGAAAGACCAGATTGGACCAAAAAACATATACAAAAGCCGGCCCAGTACTGGAACAGCATTCTTTGGACAGAAGAAACTAAGATCAACCTGTACCAGAATGATGGGAAAAAGAAAGTAGGGAGAAGGCTTGGAACAGTTCATGATCCAAAGAACACCACATCCACATCCTGGTGGAGGCAGTGTGATGGCATGGGCATACATGGCTTCCAATGGCACTGGGTCACTAGGGTTTGTTGTTGATGGGACAAAAGACAGAAGCGGCTGGATGAATTCTAAAGTGTAAAGGGATATACTTTCTGCTCAGATTCAGCCAAATGCTGCAAAGTTGATTGGACGGCGCTTCACAGTACAGATAAACAATGACCCAAAACATACTGCTAAAGCAACTCAGGAGTTTTTTAAGGCAAGTGGAATATTCTGCAATGACCAAGTCAATCACCAGATCTCAACCCAATTGGGCATGCATTTTACTTGCTTAAGACAAAACTTGAGGCAGAAAGGCCCACAAACAAGCAACAACCGGAGACAGCTGCAGTAAAGACTCAGCGTTTGGTGTTGTCCATGAATACTATTAAGCCTCTGAAATGATGTAACTTTGTATTAAAATGGTTGCAATTCCTAAACGTTTTATAGGATGTTTGTGTTCAACCCATTTAATTAAACCTGAAAGTTTGCCCTTCAATTGCATCTCAGTTGTTCATTTCAAATTCGATGTGCTGGCATGCGTAGCCCAAATCATGTAGATTCTGTCACTGTCCAAATATTTCTGGGCCTAACTATATACATATATATATTTCCAGAAATTGTTTTAGTGATGAATTGATAAATGGATTATGTTTTGTTTTCCCAGCTTATACTGAACACTTCACCCTGCCTGCACTCTTTTCTGCACTCCTCTATCACCCCCCTTATTACTTTGCACAGTTGACCACAGGTACCTGAACTCCTCCACCTTCTCCACCTCTTCTCCCTGCAACCGCACCCCTCCACTGCCCTCCCTCTCCTTCACACACATGTACTCTGTTTTACTCCTCCTCCATTTAAGGATGAGGCCACTGTGCTCATTGGGAACTTCAATGCTGCAGAAATGTTTCTGTACCCTCCTCCAGATCTGTGCCTCGATACAATTCCTTGGACTTCATGGCTTGGTTTGTGCTCTGACATGCACTGTTAACTGTGGGAACTCATATAGAAAGGTGTGTGCCTTTCCAAATCATGTCCAATCAATCAATTTACCACAGGTGGACTCTAATTCAGTTGTAGATACATCTTAAGGATGATCAGTGGAAACAGGATGCACCTGAGCTCAATTTTTTGAGCCATGGCAAAGGCTGTGAATATTTATTAATTTTTTCATAAATTTGCAAAGATTTCGAACATTTCATGTTGTTATTATGGGGCTTTGTTTGTAAAATGTTTAGAAAAATAATTAATTTAATCCATTTTGTTAAAAACCTGTAACAAATTGTGGAAATAGTGAAGAATTTTATTTAATCCGTTATATTTAGTTAGCATTCTTATGCTGTTTGGAGTGACCTTCATTATGTGTATGATATCCATATTTTTTCTTGTTTCATATAGAAACTATTTTAGTCAATTTAGCCAATACCAGAGATGCCCAAACCTTTTCCTATAAAAAAAAGGGCTAAAAAATAATACTAGTGTCCTAGTTTGGCCACCTATGGTCTATATGGTTACAGTATTTGGTCTGCAGAAGACTTTGTACAATAAACTGCACTGTAAATTATTTGACTGTAAATTCACAGTAAATTACAGGCAACTAGTTGCACTACTTTCACAGGAAGGTACTGTATTGTAACTTTACAGTAAATTACTGTCAAGTTGTTACTGTAAAGACTTGTGAAATGACAGCTGCTTACTGTAACTTCACAGTAGTTCTCATTAAAACAATGTTAAATTCAAATAAACACAAAATCAAAAATTTCATACATTTATTTCATACATTTATTACATACATAAATACATTCATTTATTATTCAATGACTATCTCGAAAAAGATTTTCCAGACCTGCTTATACTTTACACTGTAAAAACCTGCACTTACATTTTATCATTTAACTAACTTGAATTTACTATTAAATTTCACCTTTTTTGACCAATGAGGAGTTGCTATAAATTATAAAAATAAATTTTAATTAGCTTAAGTTATTTTTTATAATTAAAAGCATTTTTATCATTAATAGCATTAATAGCAACTCCTCATTGGATCTATTTTAGAAGGATCTTTAATTCTGTCCCCCACAAAAAGAGGTATGTTTAATCGTAAGTAGGTAAAGTACTTCTGAACCAAGTGACCAACAAACAAGGCAAGGTCATAAGACACACATTCACAATATATGGATACACAAATCTGTTTTATTTTAAAGTGTTTTAATCTTTACAGCGTTTGCAGACCCAGTGTCCATCGTCCCTGCATTTGGCACAGGGGAATTTCCTACATTTTGCACAGGTAAACCTGCTGCGATTCCTGTTGCAGCTCTCTTGCACCTGGCACTGCGTTGTCTGTACAGTCCCTGGCACAGCAGCTGCAACAGCTTCAGCAGCCTGCCTCTGTGCCAATTTTTCCTTGTGCTGCATGAATTGGCAACGAAGTTTCTTAGCTAGAATACAATCTTCTTTTGCCTGTCCACCCTGTACATGCCTTGTACAAAATGTAGGCATTCACCGCAGCCAGGTCCAGCATATTGTAAAAAAACGCTACTGGCCACCTGCGTGTTGCTGCTCTTACAGAATACATCCGCACCATTTGGTCCAGCATGTCTACACTACACTGGAAAAGCAGAGAGAGAGTCATGAGTATATGTACGTTGTAGCACTGGTGTAAAATTACACACACATTCACATACCTTCATGTGGTTATAGTCTGTTAGCGTGTTGGGTTTCCTCTTTCTGCCGTCACCGATCGTCACGTCTTGGTGCATAGAACTTAGAACACACACAGTCTTGTTTTTTTTAGGTGCATAAATTGTCAAGGAGACACTGCCACTTCTAAGCACCGAAGTGGAGAATACCTCTCGCCGTGCAGTGTCTTTTGCAAGTTGAGGAAGTTCACGCCGGACTTTATTCACCGTGCCCAGTAGTGTTGTTTTGCGCTACAGCAGTCTGTGCGACAGTGACAGCGAAGTAAAGAAATTGTCCGTCGTGACATTTCTCCCATCATCCAAAAATGGTTCCATCAAATTCATGACCATGTCCTCTGCCAGCCTCTCCCCCTTCCGACAACTGGGGTCCTTTCCCAAGTAAGGAGATGCATTGTAGACATATTTGGTCTCCAAATCCGTGGCCATCCAGAACTTGATCCCAAATCTGTCTGGCTTGGTTGCGCTATACTGTGTGAATGGACAACGAACCTTGGTAGGGAACAGCTGTTCATCGATGGTCATGTGTTCTCCTGGAGTGAAACTTTCAGCACAGTTCTTGTTGAAGCGCGTCCAGATGTCGGAGATCGCAGCAAATTTGTCTGTTTTCACCCGTTCTGCCCGCGTGTCCTTGTCATCGAATCGAAGGTGTTGCATAATCGAAATGAATCTATCTCTGGGCATTGTCTCTTTGATTACTGGCACCAGAAAGCTTTCTGACCAGCAATCCACCATGGCACCAACGGGACACATGATTGCTCTTACAAACAGAATTGAAATGAATGCCTTCAGTTCATGAATTGCCAAACTCCAGTCCGGCTCTGTTTTGCAGGCTTGATGGACCGTGCACTTCCTGATGGTCTGCAGCATTCCCATGTCTAACAGGCAAAGGAAGCTTTGGAGCACGCTTGTAATTCTACGCTGTCGGAAGATAAACAAATAGAGAATGGTAAATTTACATGAACCTCACTCTAAATGGGTTTATATAAATATCATATGTACAATGGCAATGACAAACCTTAGTAGACTTTACTAAGTGGGTCCAGCTTGCGCAGTGAAGCACGAGTGATTTGCTACTGGACTGGGCGTTCCGATGTCCTCCTCTACCCACACAGTGCCGTCTTTTGCCGTCTGGCTTAGACAGGGCTTCCCAGTACCATGGTGCATCTTCCGTGGAGGCGTGTTGGGTTCTTGTTCCGTCTCCTTTTCGGATTCTTCTGAGGAGGCCTCAGTGGCCTGGTGGACAAATGAAATCTCTCCTCCATCAGAGTCTGCTTCGTCCATTTCCTGAAGCCAGGCCAAAGCCTGTTGCGCGGAGAGGCTCCTCCTGCGTGGCAGTGATACAGAGGCCATCCTGATGTGCGTTCTCAAAAATGCGGAAAAGAAATGATTGTTATAAATCAGTGCTGGCCAATGAAAATGAAATGACATCATTTTAATCCGTATGTGTACGAACAGGTCAAAAACCATGGACCATAACTTCACTCAGCTTGACATTTGTGTACAAACATACATTGGAGACTGAAATGTTAGCAAGTTTTCATGATATTCATGTCATTATATTAGAAAATTTTCATTCCGTTGTCACACGATTTAAAACAGACTTGTTTTTCCTTATAATGTGAATGTGTGTCTTTAAAATTTCAGTGTGTGGGATATTTTGTATAGATACGGCAGGCATTTCTGAAGGTTTCCATGTCACACACAGAGGTTTGGCCTGCCTTGGATCTGAGCTACTCTGAGTAAACAAATGCAGATGTGCCAGGCCTCACAGGTAATGGGTTTTTTGCATAACAAAAGCAGGAGGAGAATCGAGCTGAAGAACTGTGAAAATCTCAACAGGGGTGAACACCAAAATAAAAAGTCAGTAATTCTAGTGTTGACAGTAGTGTGTGTGTGTGTGTGTGTGTGTGTGTATTTTATATTTCTCAAAAGAAATATAAAATTTCTCATGAGCAAAGGGGACACAAATAATACGGTCAAATTGTACTTATAAAGACACTCAGTGTTCCCACAGTGAAAAACTTTGATCGTTATTATTGTAGCATGGAGACTGCATCATTATGTTTATTTTCAAAGTTTTTCTCAGGTTTAATGACAAAGCAAAACAAGAAATAAAAAAAAAAAGGTTAACATTTTATTTAAAATGAATTAAGACACTTAATAGAAATTAATTATACAATAAAATACAGTGAGGTCAGTTCGGATGTAGCACAGTGCTCATTTAGTAAATGCACAGATAAACAATATGCTTATTTTGTGTTAATGTTAACATTATACCAAGTAGCCCCAAATAAATCACTGCATGGGAAACGGTTTTGGCGCGTTAGTGTCAGTGCACTATGCTACAAGATGTTGTAAACAAGCTAACGTTCACTAGATAAGTCATATTTACATCGTTAATCAGCATTTTTGCAGCAACTAATCGCTTTATTTAAAGTGAATATAATACCCTAGTTAATGGAGTAGAACATTAATTGGGCCGCAGATACACACCTGACTCGTGTGTATAGAGTAGATGAGATCAACTGGGGAAAGCAGGCAGTGGGTCAAACCACTGCGCGGAAGAGGAGGGGGAACTCAACTGTTTCTAAATGCATTTTTGCAAGGTTTTTCTACTTACACAATTATTTAGGTATACATACATACATTTTTCACAATAGACAGTGCGATATTTTTTTAAATATTTTTTGGGGGGACAACCCTCTGATGTGGGGACATGTCTCCTCAATCCCCCCCCCTCCGCGGTCCTACACGAGTGTTAATCACTAACAGCGCGAAAACAAAACATACAACTAACGAAATTTGCACTATTATATATATTTAAAAAAAAATGGACAAATCCGGATATTTTAAAACTTACCACTGAATCCGCAGAGATGAAAGAACTCAAAGATAGCGCCAGCGCGCGAAGAAAGTCACAGCCGCTTCCTGTGATGGCATTATTTTCCACAATAAAAGTCTCAACTCTCTACTATATTGTAAAATGTCACAGTTAATGCCTGTGAAATGCTAATAATGTAAGATACTGTGAAATAATACTGTTACATCTTGTGAAATCACGGAGATTTTTTTACAGTGTGGAATGCGACACATATTGAATTTTATCAATATGTTCAGGTCACATTCTTTTTTTTTTACAGTACAGTGAAATTCCTTCTTCCCATTTCCCAGCAATGTTAGGAAGCTGGGGTCAGAGCTCAGGGGGTCATGATACAGTGCCCCTGGAGGACAGGGGGATAAGGGCCTTGCTTAAGGGCCCCAAAAGTGTCAACTTGGCAATCCCAAGGTATGAACCCTCTACCTTCCAATCAGTAACCCAGTAAAACTTCTTTCATCAATCCCCTTTGATTCTGAATTATAGTGAGCTGAGTTACATTTACATTTTATATGTAATAACTAAACGAATAATTAACTTAGATTTGTATAAATAGAAATAAAATATGCACATTATTGTCTAAATGTGCAAAAAACTTTTTGGACTGCTGAACCAGACACTAAAACAGAGCACGTCTTGCTTCCTCCTCCACTCATGACCTGATTTGTACAGTATGTTACTGTAAATTGCTGCTTTGCTAAATTATGTAGTTATTTGTTCAAATGTTAACAGGTGAGGGAGGTGTGATTGAGATGGTTTGGACATGTGAGGAGGAGGAACATATCGGTAGAAGGATGCTGAGGATGGAGCCACCAGGCAGGAAAAAAATATTAAGGTCAAGAAGGAGGTTTATGGATGAGGTGAAGGAAAACATGCAGGTAGTTGGTTTGAAAAAGGCAGATGTAGAGGACAGAGGGGTATGGAGACGGATAATCCGCTTTGGCGACCCCTAGTGGAAGCAACCGAAAGAAGGGAAATTTTACATCCTACACCAGAATTGATTTGAACTGCAAGCTCAAAAATGTCTATTATTGAACTAAATTTTTTTCAAAAACAGGACAACGAAATGTAACAATCCACAGGTATGTATTTACACGACATCAAGTTAACAACTTAAACAACTTTCAAAATACAAACAGAGATAAAGACAGAAATCTTTTCTAAAATGTTACAGAAGGACGTGGAAAGATATTTAAAGACATTAAGCGCTATGCTTTAGTATTATAACAACTGTGTGATTTCATGGTGGGTGAATAGATATCAGCAAGTCCTTTGCTTTCTTCGTCACCCTTGTGTGGTAGAGATATTTACACATGATGAAGCCCAACGCTTCACCAGTAGAAAGTTTTGGTAAGAAAGCTGGCCGCTGAGCTCAGCCAGCTCCCGGAGGCATCCTGTTTGGCGGCGGTGCGGGACACGGCGCGGTCCGTCTCCTTCTCTGGACTCTCGTCTTCTGGTAGATAATCTGGCAGGTGGCAATTCTCCTCTATGTGTGTGTCTGTGGTGTTGAGAGGAACGAGAACCTGCAGGCAGCAGGGCTGCTCGTTATTTACTGGACTTACGTTAAGAGCAAATATGTGAATCATTTTTTTTCTGTTAAATTACTTATATATAAAAATCACAAAAATAAATCACAAAGAAAATGACGAAATGGAATTGGAGCACAAAAACCCTGCAGTTACTCAAACAGCTTAAAAAAATTAAAAAAATTAAAAATTAAATAAACAGCGAAGGTCTAGTGAGAAAAACTGGCCATGTTTTTTTTCCTAAGCCACATGTGCAATATGTCTGATAGCGTAACTACTTACTCGTGGTCTCTTTTTCTTTTTTTGTATTTATACATTGTGTTGTATATATACTGTATTATGTCTCTATTCTTTTATATATTTGCACATTTCATTTTTACGATCTAACCTAGCTATCAGTAAAATCCGCTATCGGTTGACCTCTACTGTTAAGCATGGTGAGAAGGTTCTCCAGAAAGTAAAGCTGATAAAAAAAATAAAAATTGGTCAGAAGATCCATATCCCCTACCTCTTCTCCAACTTGATTCTTCACCACCTGCTGAGCTGAAAGCACTTTAGTGGAAGCAATGGCCGATGCCAGACTCTGAACGAGAGACAAAGTGCACTTTAATTGTCTAACTTGGACTTCTGCAGGTTGAAAAATGAAAACACTCACATATTAATATGATAATAAACAGAGTTACAGTTTCAGCTGAGAAGTGGAAGTAGTAGAAGAAGCTCTACCTCAGTGGGCAGTTCTGCACACACACGCACTGTGCATCTCTTCATGGCCATCTGGAAAGTGAAGCTGATGACTCCTTTGACTTTCAGAAGAGCCTCTTCACACACACCTCGCTGATCCTTGAACGTTATATGTCACACGTTAAAAACGCTGCAATGTTTTGCATGGAATGGATCATGCCATTTTGGTTATATGGGGGTGCTCAATGTGGAATTAACATAACTTTCGCCCCTCCACCAATATGTTAATATACAACCTATCATGATAATGCTGTAGAAAAATATTTTTAATGTGCATATATAAATCCCCCCATAACAGACTTCCCTGGGCTCCTACACAGGAGCATTTTAACGGCATGGTGCATTATAAACAAATTTAAAAGGTATGTGTGATGTAAATCTTTAGTTGGGGACCCTAAACCTAGTTGGGGACACCCCTACTTACTGTCTTTTCTAAATTATAGAGGTTGTTGGGAAAATTCAGAAGATTTGCCAGTTGTAATGCGCAGAAAAACAAATAAAACACAACCAAACGTATTCAAACACACTTACCGTTCCGTCCAAACCCTGTATGTGTAGCGTGACTGTTTTGGCCTTTTTATTGGAACTGTTGATAAAGAATTGAGGTTTATTCCTCCTCATCGGTTGCACGGGAGTTCTGAGAGATTCCGTGCTCACCGGAGTACTCAATACTTCATACACCTCTTTCGCAAGATCTGTGATGTCAATACTCAGTCCACTGCTACATGAAGAATCAAAATAGTATCAGCATTCGATTCAATACTACAGCTGCAAAAGTTAGAGAACTTTTAAGACTAAAAACTTTCCATGGGAATTAATGGGAATAAACTGGGAATTTACAATTTAACAGAAAACTTAAATGATGATTAAATAATATTGTGCATTTCTCCATAAAACATAATTTCTTAAATCCTGCACAGAAAATTATGCAAAAAATGTCCATCGTAAATTACATAAATATTACGTACATTTATAATCAAAACTTTGTTGTGCAAAAGAATTATATTAATAATTGATTTAAAATTTATTTATTTATTTTTGTACCTGTATAAACTTGCATGCATGTCAATTTAAATGTTTATATTTGTTTGTGTATGATACAGTTTATATCAATTTTCCCAAATTTCAAATAATTTCGTATACATTCCCGAAAATTACCATTAAGTCCCAGTAAGTTTCCAACTTGGAATACTTCCAAAAATCCATAAGTTCCCATAGAAAGTTTTCAGAAATGTATTGGACATTTTTGCTCCTTTGCAACCTTATTTAAATAAATAAACAAATAAATAAATAAAAAACCCTACAATAAATACTTACTTTTCCGCTAGCGTCTCCAAGCTCACCATCATTCCAAGCTCGTTCTTCATGGGGTCAACATTTTGAGATGATTCTGCCAGGTACCTCAGGGTCTGAGGACATGGAAAATCACAATTACAGCATATACACAACATTCCCTAACCAGTATGAGACTTACACTGAAATTCCACCATTCAGACTCCGTACCTGCAGAGTAGCGAAGACTACTTGAGGGTCTTTGTGGTCTAGGAACAGAACAAGACCAGGTAAACAACCCTCATCTTTTGCTATAGCCTCCCGATTCTGGGGTTCAGACGCCAGATCCCTCAGCTGGGTCACTACTGACAGTGCATCCATCATCTTGCTGGCTATCTGCTAGGTAAGAGAACAGACCGGCTTTAAAACAAGACAAACATTCCTCCAATTACATTACCGTATGTCATGTAGTAGACAGAGAACGGTTTCTGTGTTATGAATCCATCAGACAACCATGTGATTATATTTCTTGTCGAGATGGCAGTTTGTTTCTTAATGATGTGGGGAACACGGCTTATATGGTTCTTCACACCTCTTTTTCACCCTCCAGAACTGTCTGACTCATCCTGGTGCTGTGCTGCTGCATAGAGATTGACTGATTAATCAGTTTTTGGTTTAAACAGCACTGATAGTCGATTGCTGGAACTATCTGCAAAAATTCATAGCGATAGTTTTTCCGGGTTGCGTTGTACAGTACAAGTGCGACCTCTAGAGGCGAATCACTGATACCATGTGTTGTTTATTTAAAGCTTCTTTTAAAAAAAATTTTTTGGATGCAATTGTTTGTATTTATTTGGAAAGGTACTTTTTGTTCCAGTTTGAATGCATGGCTTAGTTTCCTCAATATGTATTTATATATTCTTATTTAATTTATTCAGTGTTAAGGGTGGTTTTTTTTTTTTATCCATTTTAAAAACTATTGGTTGATTAATCGGTTCTCGGCAAGAAAAAACTCCCTGAGATGGTATGAAGAAGAAACCTCGAAAAGAACCAGACTCAGAAAGGAACTTCATCCTCATCATTGAATGTCCATGATGTCCCCAATGTCTCAGGATTGTCCCTGAGATGGCATGAGAAAGAAACCTTAAGAGGAACCAGACTTAGAAGGGAACATCTTAATTCTAAATGTCCATTCAATACAGTTCCATCATTGTTGAAGTGTGCAGTGGTAAACACTTACATGCAGAACTGTTCATTCAAATTGTAATCCTAATCCATTAGATCCCTCCATCCATCCATAGATAGAATGCACAATAGAAGGATAGATAGATAAATAGATTATCTATCTTTCTATACATCATGCATTCTATCTATCTATAGATAGAATGCATGACAAAAGGATATCTATCTATAGATAAAATGCACAATAGAATGATAGAAGGATAGATAGATGGATTGCACGATAGCTAGATAGATAGAATGCACGATAAATAGATAGATAGAGATAGATAGAATACACAATAGATAGATAGAAAACACGAGATAGCGAGATAGATAGATAGATAGATAAATAGAATACACAATAGATAGATAGAAAACACGAGATAGAGAGATAGATAGATAGAATACACAATAGATAGATAGAGAGATAGATAGATAGAATACACAATAGATAGACAGAAAACACGAGATAGAGAGATAGATAGATAGAATACACAATAGATAGATAGAATGCACGAGATAGAGAGATAGATAGAATGCACGATAGATAGATAAATAGATAGATAGAGAGAGAGATAGATAGAATGCACGATAGATAGAATACACAATAGATAGATAGATAGAATGCATGAGATAGAGAGATAGAATGCACGATAGATAGATAGATAGAGAGACAGATAGAATGTACGATAGATAGATAGATGATAGATAGAATGCACGATAGATAGATAGATAGATGATAGATAGAATACACAATAGATAGATAGAAAACACGAGATAGAGAGATAGATAGATAGAATACACAATAGATAGATAGAGAGCACGAGATAGAGAGATAGATAGAATGCACGATAGATAGATAGATAGATAGATAGATAGATAGATAGATAGAATGCACGATAGATAGATAGAATGCACGATAGATAGATAGAATGCACGATAGATAGATAGATAGATAGATAGATAGATAGATAGAGCACGATTAAATAGACACGTGATACATATATGACCCGTTCACATTATTTTGCCATTGTAACTTCTTGGCATCTTATACACACACTCTACAAATAGAAAATAAATAAAAATAAAAGTAATATATTTCTTGTTTAATATATTAAATATATTTTGTTATTATCACTGAACCGTTAGAGGTGAAATTAAGCTAAGCGACCACCGTCGACTCGAGCTAGCATCCATGCTAACATCCGAGCAGCCAAATATCGCTGCATTTCTTCCAAGTCTTTGTTATAACCGTATAAAACCGAAATATTGCTTTATATTATAAAGTAATAATAAAAATTAAAACCCCTATTCAGGACTTTAAAGTCTTACCGCCGGGTCCGCCGCAGCCTCGCTTACCGCAAATACAAATTTTCGCACCCGTTTTCGCTCAACGCTATTGGTCGACAGGCTGCACGGAAGGAGCAAGATAAGCCGCGCTGATTGGTGGGACGCGACTGCAGGTATGAGTTTGTCCAATCAGATGCGGCTTTGCTCTGCACGGCGTTATTTGAGTTGTTCGGACAGTAAGTGCACGCGTGAGGAAGTTGGAGAGGTGATGTTTCATTATTATTTACTATTTTTGTGTATTTATGTATTTTGCGTGGATTTTTGAAAACATTTCGGTCATTTGGATGCACGTGCGGAAGATCTGCAATGATTTAAATGCGTATTTGTTGTAATTGTTTAAATATGTTTGCGATTTATGAGCCGCATATCTACCAGTAATGCACTAGTGTGTCGTTTGTGTGTGTGTGTGTGTGTGTGTGTGTGTGTATGTATATATATATACACACACACACACACACACACATACATTTGCAGCATTACAACGTGTGTATTTGTTTACATATGCATATTTTTTTGTTCTTAATTTCACAATGTTTATAATTATGCAATAAGCATATAGTGGGTTTGTTTATGTTGTGTGTGTGTGTGTGTGTATGTATGCAACTTGAATTACTCGATGCTTCGTTTAGTACATTTAACTAAACACAAAGCACCGTGTTTCCCCACGGACCATTATAACTGACGCACCACTCACTAAACTCTGGATCGCTCTGGGGTATCATTTATAATCGTGACGTACGATTATAAATTATTTCCACACTGAATTTACTTACAGGTGCGCACTTTCTCCCGTCAAGTTTTTTGTTTATAAATGAGACCCCTGGACAGGTAAACACAGAAGACGCTGCAGGATGAAAAATAAAGAAATGGAGATATAACAGTGAGGGGGCGAGGAGAAGATTCAGGCCAAAAGAACACAACAGAAAGTGATGGATCCTTTTAAACTAAAACATCCTGACAATTCTGCATATCGAAGGAGTGAATGAATGAATGAAGGATGGAAGGAATGAATGAATGAATGAAGACATTTGGTAAAATATGCTGAAATAAGGAGAACATATCTTTAATAAAATATTACATATAAAAACACACACTAACACACACATCTGTATTACAAGTATAAGAAATAGGGGGTCTAACAAGTGTGAACTATTTTAATACATTTGATTTAATCAATTTAATTTGTGACAATTTTCCTAATTTCAGAATTCTGCCATGGCGTGTATCTGATCCCCCCCCTCATCGCATCGTGTAGCGGAACCAGTACCGCTGCAGTGTTTCCATTTCCGTCGTGATCACGTCAGAAATCCTGCTGACGCTTTCACTCAGCTTTGCACCGACAACAGAAGCTCCCAGGCATCATGTCTTTGCTTGATGACCTCGTCTATTTGTTGAGATGCGTCTTGGAATATTTTGGGGTTCCCCAAGAAATGGTAAGTGAAATAATACCTTTAAATCAAATCGCGGTTCCTTCAAATTCATCTCTGAGTTCATCGTTCCTTCTGTGCTGAAAACATTGGTTTCATCGCAGCTGGTTCCGGTTTGGGAAAGCCCTCTGCGTGGACAGTATCGCAGCATTGTCCGTATGATCGGCTCGAATCTCCCGCTCACACCATCTCCTCGGCTTCATATCCAGGTACGGTGACATGTTTGATGGATTTGACGTGTGTGTGTGTGTGTGTCAGCAGTGTGGAGATTTACACGGACGGAAGTATGTGAACACCTGATCAGTTGTATGTTGAACATCCCATTGCTGGTATAATATTCCTATCTTGAAAAGGTCTTTAAAGGTCATGCTCTGGAGGTTGCAATGAGGCTATGGGTATTTGTCATTTAGTCAGGACTCTGTCATTCTGACTGTTTTTCTATTTCACGTAATAATTACTTTATTTCTCGTAAACATCTAACATTGCTGGTATATCCACCGGTATCCATGTTGGCTCCTCTGCTTCATCTCTCTTGTTCCGTCTCCTCCGGAGCTGATTGGTAGATGTGTTCATCATGTGATTCTACTGAATGTTGCCCATTTCATTTTCATTGTGTAAAAACGTCTGGCCCTACAGAGGCGGTCACACGGCCTGGTTGAATTAAAAAAAAACACAGAATTGTGAGGAAAAACAGTTGCAATTGGGCAAAGGGTTTTTTGGTGGGTGGTGTCAGTAATAATGGTCAGTGGGGAAACACAATGCATAATTTTCCTCGATTTTTTTTTTATATATTTATTCGAATTACTTGAGTAACTTGAGGAATCGTTTCGGCCCTAGTCTTGAGCTGTGGTTACTGTTTTTGTGTGGCTTGAATAATTTGACATTAGTTGCAAGTGTGTGTGTTCATGGTGTCTTGTGATGGATTGACCTTCCAGCCAGGGTGTATTTCTTTATAAGCTTAGTGCTTACAAAAGATAAATGAAGGAATTAAAATTTTCCTATCTCTGATCAACCATCCATCCACTCGTCCATTTACTCATCCATCCATCCACTAATCCATCCACTCACTCATCCATTTATCCACATACCCAACTTTTTATTCATCCGTATATCCACCAAATTATCCACCCACCCATCTGTCCATTCACCCATCCTTCTATCCACCTACCCAACTTTTCAACCATCCATCCATCCACCCTCCCATTTAACAATCTACCCATCCATCTATCCATCTGTCCACCCATCCACCCATCTATCCATCCACTCATCTTTCTATCCACCTACCCAACTTTCCATCCATCCATTCATCCATCCAATCCATCCATCCATCAATCCATCCACCAATCTTTCAGCAAGTGTTTGGATAGGAAAGCCAATACTGCACATATGCAGTTCTTCTTCCCTTTCTATTATAAAAAGAGTTTAATAGAAACACGTCTGGCTGCTTACAGTAACGTATCGATTTAGTGTCTTTGGAAAAAAACGACCTTTTAATGACTTTGCCTTTTCCCTCAGGTTCCTTTACAGATGATCAAGACACAGGGTCATGTTGAAGTGGATACTCCTGGCATTCCTTCTCTTGCGGATGCATTATATATGGCTGAGGACGAAGGAGATGTTTGCACCAGGTTCAGGTATTTAGAGGAGCAAAAAAAAGAGCTTAGTGTGTTTTACAGTTTATGTTTTATAGATCTAATCCAGGTGGGCTGCTTAGTGTGGCTCAGGAAAAAAACACAGTTTCAGACAACACATGTAGACATCTAGTTGTTTAGTCTTAGAATAATTTGTTTATATATAAATCTGTGTAATATTGTATATACAGTATAAACTGTATTACGATTTTTTAACCTGAAGATGACTAGCAATACAACAAAAAAAAATAAAAAATTTAAAATTAAAAGATTTGTACTGTAATTTGAAGATTTCCCTCACAGGATCATATCACTTCTGTTGTAGGAACTCTGTCCCAATGAGGAAACAAGGTTGGCCACACGACTTGAAACCCTCAGCAGGTTTATGTGTACGACTCGCTCCTGCGGCGCAGAAAATGCACACAGCGCAGGCATCAAACACGCAACCGGAGGCTCTCAAGAAGATCCATGCCCTGGAGGCTGAGTTACTGAAACTACGAGCTCAGATTGCGCTGATCGTCACCACGCCAACAGGTTAACCAACCAAATCGGGCTGAGAAAATATGAAACCGCACATAAACAAAAGCCTTTTGCCGTCGGCGCAAGTCAGTCAACGTTGCTGTTAATTTCCGGCGGATTATACCAATAATCGTTTTTTTTTCAGCAGCGCCCCCATGTGGTTAACAGGTGGATATCAACCTTAATTTAATTGGCGTGTCCGTATGCTAGTACTTCCTGTTACTTTTTAAGTTCGGGAGATACTGATAATGAAACGACGAACCTGTCGCATGTATTTTTAACAAACACATCGATATTGTGTTTTTTGAGAATTGATGCATTTATCGGGAAACAAAATAGCGATTAGGGCTGAAACAATTCCTCCAGTTAATTGAATAATTCAAACACCAAAAAATCTTATTGCCAACTTATTTTTTTTTGTATATATTTCTATGTATATAAATCTGATCAAACTAAAAACTCTTCAGAGATATGACTGATGCGATGCTACTTTATAGCAACTAACATGAGATTAGCCCAAAACTGTGTCTTATGTCCCCTTTAAAAATTGTCCCCAATATCATCCATGACTGGATACTGAGTTACACATTATCAGAGCTATGAAAGCCTTTTGGATCATATGATTACTTTGCAAAAACTGACTTCCTGTTAATCACTTTTTTCCCCTCCTTCCAGTGGACAGTCCAATGACGGACAATCCCACCACTCCATGTTCAAGTTTTCATGCTCCTGTTCTTACCTCGACTCCTTTCACCGCACTTCCACCTCCTCCACCGCCACCTCCTCCACCCCTTCCTCCTTCTCCTGCGCTCGGCTCAGATCAGTTCTCTGTAACTGATATGATTAGACAGAGGCAGGGAGCCAGGAAGGAGAAGGTTGGGGTATGTAAGGCCTCACCAGCTGCAGTTCCTTCCATGCTGGACGTCCTGAAGGATATGAACCAGATTAAACTTCGTAATATAGAGAGGTACTCCTTCATTTATTCTTATTATTTTCTTTTTTTACTTCAGAGTAATTTCTTGGTTTCTGTAGGTTTTAGTTTAGGAGACGCCCCCTGCTGTCTGCAAGGCGAATTGCAATTGCACAAAAATAATCTCTTAGAATCTATGGAAGCGTTGAGGTAAAAAAAATTCAATTTAAAGTCTAATTTGCAAAACGGCAACGTAATATTCAAAACCGAAAATTTCAAATTCACATTGACGTTTTCCTTTTCCATATGTGCAAAGTTTTGTGCAAAATAAATTTTAGCAAAAATTTTACATTCGCCATTTTCCAACATTTAGTGTTAGTGTATATGTAAATCACATACTAATGTGAACGCCTAAATGTTGTATAAATTTCAAATGGAAATGCGCTACCCAAATTGATTTAATGTGTAACACGTTTAAACGGAAATGGTAACAAAACGTAAAATGTTTATTAGTAGTTTTCAAAATGAACTAAAAATTAGTTAGTACAAGTTTTTGAATGTAAATTTGGCAAAATGCCTTTCAGAAATGTATTTGCTTAAAGGATTTTAACGTTCTGATCGTATAATCAACAACACGCCTACATGTCCTGAACTGTGTGTATTATAACGTTGTGTCCAGGTCTCCAGGAGGGACACCTGTACGGAAAAGGAGGAGTAAAGGGGCAGCGTGTGTGTCGGACCCCGCAGCTCTTATTGCTGAAGCGTTGAAGAGGAAGTTTGCACACAGGCAGCGAGACGACTCGTTTGATAAGGAGAACCGCTCGGCCGAACCCTCGCCCTTCAGCAGCCCCGATACGCCTCGAGTAAGATGTTTTGAACTCGGTCTTTCTAGGAACAGAGAAAGTATCACATGGGAACGTTCACAATCCCGGGTGGTTTTCAATGAAACGTAATCATGTGTAATCAGTGAGATTAATATTTTAACATGAAGGTAATAATTCCAATGTATTTTTACTATCTTTAAAATCATTATTGTATAAATAGCAGGATTAAAGAAAGCAGTATACAGCGTAAAGCGGATCTGAAATTCTATACTTGAGAAAGTAAAGATACTGTAGCAAAGTCACCAATTCCAATATGACTTGAGGAAAAGTCTTAGAGTGTCTGATTTAAACACTGCTTGAGTATTTGGCTCTTAGGATTAAATATGCACTAGTCCTCAACACCAAGACACATGTTGTGTATGTGAGGAGGTTTTATTTCCCAAAATACAAATCGAGCGCTAACCATAAACACAAAAAACCTCTTTAACATGCTCGAATGCAGCAAAGATCAAACAAGTCGGTCAAAAAAAAAAAAATGACAAATTAGTAAAGCAATCTTTCAAAATGAGGTCTTTAATGAACAAAAAAATGACAGTACATGGCATTTTTGCAAGATGCTAATTCACCTTTATGAGGATTCGCTTCATTTGGCACGAAAAAAACATCTAGCACCTTCAATACTCGCCTTTTCTGCAGAATAAAAAAGCCAGATAAAGCTACAGAGCAAAATCTAATAGGTACTGGTCAATGTCACATAAAAATATTTATATATATATATTTTTATAAGTGTATGTTGTTCTTTTCAGAGCACAGTAAATCTGTACTGTTATACAAACTGCACGTTGACTACTCAAATATATCCTTTTATTGCCACTAGATTCTGAAATAACAAATTTACAGGCTGAAGAAAGCACAGGATAGAGGCCCTTATGATGGCAACTGGGATTTTCCCCAGAGGGGAAATAGCGAGGGGAAGTCGACAAGGGTGCGTTCAAACCGTGTTGGAATGCAGCCAATGTAGAAAATAGAGCAATAAAGCAACACCATGCAGAACACCATTTACTATTCAAGAGAAAATTCTGAGTGGGTGCTGATTGTGCTTTTACATCCTACTGATCAGTAAACATATAAAATACTACACTGGACACTGGGAAGACTCCTGCCATAAATGTTAATCATCTAATCATAGAGGCGTCTCCATATTATCAACTACACTTTTTTTAAAATCTATTTATCTGGAGCATCTGCCATAACAAGCCTCAGTGTGTTGTAACTATAAAACTGTCGTCTAATAGCCAACTATTATTAAAGATACTGTCATAAAAATTCTATCGAAACCTTTTACAACAGTGAATCAATACCTTATAGAACAAAAGAAGCCCTTATTTTGTTGATCTCTAGGGGACCCCCTTAAAGGCCATGATATCATTTTGGGGGTTCGAGTTTCCTGAGGAAGCTGAAAGTGATTGAGTCATGCTACCTATCTTTTTTTTTTGTGGCTACTTGGTGTGGGTTGAAACAAAAGGTGGAAACATACTAGCAGAATGTCCCAGTTTTGAATCGAGTTGAAGTAAATAAGCTTACGTACTTCCAGCAGATGGCGCTGTTTCACTCTTATTAATGTCAGGTTTTTTTTTTTTTTTTTTTTTTTTTTTTTTTTTTTTTTTTTTTTTTTTTTTGTTTGTTTGTTTTTTCTTTAGTTTTTTGCATGTACAGGTATCATTTAGATACTACCGAGTGTATTATATGGACATGACT
The DNA here is from genome assembly GCA_024362625.1 of Silurus asotus. Taxonomy (NCBI): domain Eukaryota; kingdom Metazoa; phylum Chordata; class Actinopteri; order Siluriformes; family Siluridae; genus Silurus; species Silurus asotus. The sequence continues at coordinate 8,495,989 of MU564352.1, read as the reverse complement.
GTTTAATATCATGTGTTGAAAATTGATTTGTGTCCATTTACAGGTTCCAATCTTAAAGCGACGCAGCCAGGGGCGAAACCATTCGTCACCTTTTACCCGTGGGTCAGACAGGAAACCATGTGATGGAAAATAATCTGCCGAAAGAGGCTTTGAAGATTTTTCTCGCTCTCACTTTCTTTCAGCCCCCGCAGTTTATGGTACTTTTCTTCCTTAGAAGGACAAATGAGCTGCCCCCCCCCCAACAACTCCTTTTTTAAAATTAATTTCTGCAGTTCTTGCACTGAGTTTTGCTTCTTCAATGTGAATACGAGGGTGGATGGTGACACTTCTGAGTTTAGGTCAAATCTATACCTTATGGACTTCTGGTATGCAACGTGTCCGATTTGTTTTTCTTTTTTTTGCCTGTTTTTGTTTTGATTGTTGTCGTGTGTGTTTTTGCACTGCTTGAACCGTGTTTTCAGAACAGCAATAATTCAAATACTCCTTGTGAAGCAATGTGACTTCTTCCACAGATTTTACGAACATTTAGAAAGTATCAAGTATGTCATTTTTTTCAATGTATGTGTGTGTACGTATGTGCATGTCGGTGAATACGCGGAGGAAGGTTTTTTGCATCCAAACACTTTCGGGAAAAGCAAAACTATATTCTCCATCATGTAGAATAGTTGCAATCGTTAGTACCTTTCACCCGTTTCATTACCATACAGCTTTTCCGCAATGACCTTGTTTCCAAAACGAACGAAAAGAAATAAACAAGTTCTCTCATTTGTCCTGATTGTGCTCATTATTCAAGATTTTTATAGCCGACTTATAATTAAAGGTATATTTCGCTCCTTTGGCTTCTCTTCCACTTATTATTTGTCATGTGATGAAAATTATTATTTTAATTAATACACATTTTTGTAGTGTTACAACCTGGAATTATCGAGACTTCAAAGGTGTTTTTATGATTTGCGTCACGTCCGTTTGTTTCAAGCAGCAAGATTTTTTTTTTTTTCTCATGAAGCAATTAAACCAACAAAAAAATCTCTGGTGAATACTTATTTAACGTGTCATGGAAAATACTTTGTAGACTACAAAAATTGAATAACATTTCTGAGAATCCAGTCTCAGATACTCCTGCTACAGGATCTGGATCAAAATACAATGTAAAATTGAATGTAAATAGAATAAATTCAGGATTTTAAACTCATGCATCAGTTCAGAAGCAGGAAATCTCAACAAACTGAACTGCATTTAACTGAATAGCGCATGAATCGAATCCTATCAGTGGTGAACCCCATATATTTCTACAGCACCGAATTGTCTAGAATAGAAATATTCACTTCTATAAATCTTGGATTTGTCTTAAACAGAATATTTCAGATTTTGCCCATTTTCTTTCTGGGATTTAGATTTGATTCTATTTGAATGTGCATAATTTTACTGAGGTCATGTGACCTTGTAATCACACAGGTTGGATCGATTTTGATCATTATGAGTATTTATTTATTTATTTTTTTATATTTTTGGCCATAGTTTTCAGATTTTCTGTTAAAAAGTCCATTTTGAATCCCAAACAAAAGTCAATGCTGCATTGTGCATACAGTAGGTTATATTATAGTCCTGAACCGTTGTAAATATTGTGCTGTTTTATTTTATAATTGTAGAAATTAGATCCTGAATTTCCTCTGCACAACCAAAAGTCATCAGTGATTCAACATTCATGAGAAGCTTTCATTATTTCAGTGGCCATTATTTCATGTAAAGATCCATCTAAAGCCAGATCTTAACCTACTTGCTGAGGTAAAGTTTTTTTTTACCTGGTACCAGAATGATGCCATCAATCTTCACACTAACATCCAAAGTTGACCATGTAATGAGAGCACCCTTTCCTGCTATATGTGGTTCTTCTCCAAACTGTTACCACAAATCTAAAGGCACTCGATTGTACAGGACGTCTTTAATTTTGCATTCATTTGAACTTGGAAACCCAAACCTGCTCCAGCATGGCGATGCCCCTGTGCACAAAGTGAGTTCCTTGAAGATCTGATTTACATGCTTTGGAGAGGAAGATCTTGCTGCTATTGAGCTTTGATCTCATCCCTACTAAACACCTTTGGGATGAATGTGAACGCTGACTGCACTCCAGGTCTCCTCACCTACATCAGTACCTGCCTTTCATAACACCCTTGAGGCTGATAAACACAAATATCCACTCAGAAACTGGTGCAACATCTTCCCAGAGGAGTGGAGGGAATTATTAAAGCAAATTGGGACTAAATGTGGAATGCAATGCTTAAAAATCACATACCGTATTTATGACCAGGTGTCCCAATACTTTTGGCGATATCGTGTATACATGTATGTGTTCCTCAATTTCTCCCAAGCATACTAATGATGTTCAAGGAGGTCTCCTGGTGGTCTAGAGGTTAGGATGTGGCGCTCTCACCGCTGCAGCCCGGGTTCGATCCCTGGTCTGGGAACCATCCCAAGCCACTGTTAGTGCCGGACCCAAGCCCGGATAAATGGGGAGGGTTGTGTTAGAAAGGGCATCCAGCGTAAAAACATGTGCCAAATCAAACATGTGGATGATCCGCTGTGGCGCCCCCTAATGGGAGAAGCCGAAAGAAAGTTATACTAATGATGTTCAAGACCATAACTTTGGATTCTAGTCTTATTTCATCTGAAAATTCTAGTATTCATTCTGATTAGAGCTGCAACGAACAGTTCTGCGTTCAAGAGTCGAACAATGAACATCTGAAAATGTTAACAATGTCAATATTAGACATTAGGTGTCACCCAGAGGAGAATAGACTCTGGTCACAAAATTGATTGTTAATCTCGCTATACAAATAACCGGGATTCAATATTTTGTATTTATAACATTTAAATATAAATTTACTTCAAATTCACTAGCAATGTTTGTCAGGCGCCAATATTTCCTGAGTTGACCGTAAACCGATGAACAAAGCTGGCAAAACCAAACCGTTCTTAAACACCACATTATTTTTGTGTTGTCTTTATAATACAGTGTTTCTCCCGGTGGTCCAGTAAATATTTTAAAAGGTTCGACATGATTGACATGCGAGTCTCGTGCTTGTCCTGATCGGTTGAATGATCCTGTGGTGAAACAGGGTTTTTTTTGCATATAAGTACATATTTGCTTTGAAGCTGTATAAAGAAATATACTGTATATTTTGACAGAAAATAACAGACCCCGTATTTAATGGGTGGATTCGATGTGTTTTGAGTTGAAGAAATACTCAAAGTTTTTTATATAAGATTCAGTCAGACACTTGAATGTAATGAAGTGTTGCTTTTTAACATTCTGACTGTGGATGCAGAAGCTCAGTGTTGCACTTAAGATGGAATCGGACTCTGGGCCGAGCGTGAGGCGATAACATTCGAGTTAAATCCGATCGCAGGCTTCGGGGGCGAGAATGCTTTCAGAACACTATCACCCTGTATTTGACCTTGACCTGATCAACTTTGACATGATTCGGTGTTTATGCTTGATATGTTTGTGTGTGGTGGTGGCGGTGGGGGGGGGGGGGGTGTAATGGAATAAATACATGGTGTGGCATCTGTTGTTTGTTTCTGTAAACCACATCCTTCCAATCACTAAAGGTTAGCATGAAGAGGATGTACTGGTGTACCAAAGCAGGAAATGGTTACACACTAAAATCTGATTAATCCTCTGCTCCGTTTCTTGAGTTTGTCAGCCGGTCAGAACCGTGTCTACGTGATGGAATGTTCCCATTCAAAGTTTTGGGGTTTTTGCTCACGGCGGCTGTTTTTGTGTTTAACTTTAGTAATGCACCTGCATTCTCTCTCTTTTTCTTTCTGTCTGTGTTGTCTCTCTCTCTCTCTCTCTCTCTCTCTCTCTCTTTCTCTCTGTTTCTCTCTTTCTCTCCCATTTGCATATCAGCCTGCTTGTGCTTTTGAAGATAAGAAGTGTGCTATGCTCAGGTTTGAAGATCCACACCCACACACACACACACAAATATATTTATGATGGAATGACAGAGCAGCAGTTAATGTTGTGTCCTAGTTTAACAGAAGGTCGTGTTTCCAATCTCGGGACTAGCAGAGCGTCGCTGTTCAACGGCGAGTCATGAATTGCATTCTGACGTGTCTCTGAATACAAAACAACCACCAAGCAAATAAATGCAAACACAAAACTACACTAGTCTCAGACCATTACAACCGCAACAGAATACACAGGAACTTTAAGAGACACGGTGGATCAGCTTGTGGATCAACTGCTAGCTTGAGAAATTGGGCCCCAAGATCCAAACGATCAACAGATGAAACATTATACTTTATTCAATAACAATTAATGAATACAATTTTCATTAAGGAAATAATCCAAGATCATTTCATAAACACCACATTGCATATGTGGGATGTTGTTTTTTTTTTTTTTTTGTCTTCGTGTAAAATAATATCCTCTGATGAAATATCAGTATTTGGAGTCACAGTTTTCGAATTGCAATGAGACATGCATGAGAACATCCAGAAATGAGTGTTTTTGTAGTGACAGTCGGTTATTAACGTTTCGTTCATTTTAAACGAGTTTTTAACGTGACTCAGAAGAACGAGACGTCTCAAATAGCGATCTGTTCACTTTCTACATGACATCACGCAGAAATGAAAATATTAAAGGAACGAAATGAACTAAATGACAACAAAAAGAAATTGATGAACAGAATTCAAAGAAACGAGTCACTGAAATGATCTGATCTTAACATCACTTTGGCGTATGTTTAGGCAGTGGCCCAATGAGCCTTCATTTGTATATTTCTTCAATTTTGTGATGTCACAATTCAAATGCAAATATTTTAATATATGGATAAGTACATGGGGTTATGGAAGTCTTAAGAGGTCATGCATTATAACGTGTTTTTTCTTGCTTTCAAGTTTTCACGACTTAATTTCCTAACAGTCTCGACATAAGTCATTTTCTCGGGACATAACATGAGTTGTTTTCCTGTGATCACGACTTAATTTCTCTGTGTATTCAACATACAGTAAGAACATGTTCCAGAGCCAACATCACATAACATCACATCATAGACAATAACCATAACCATGTGTGGACGAGCGTGTTTTGTCACAGAGATCACGAGAAGATTAAGTCATGATCACGAGAAATCAAGAGAGAAAAAAATTCTTATAATGCATGGCCCATTGGAACTTCCATTAGGAGGTCGAAAAGCTTTCAAACCTGTTCACACGTCTACCAGTAGATGGCGCCAAACACCTTTAGGATGACTGATTTTTTATTTCAGGACGCTCAGAAGTCGTGTTTTTGACAGTGTGACCTAGGGGAGAGAGTGAAGTGGGTTGGTGGGAGGAGTCAAAGCTGCTAAGTTAGTATTAGCAGGATTTGCATACCTGTATGAAGACATTTGCAATCCAAATCACACAGAGTGATTTCGACTCTTCTGCACAGAGCGATCGGGAAATCGTCTGGGTCACATGATGATAGGCTTTGTTCACTTCAAGAGCGTTTGTTTGCTTTGAATTGAAATCGCTCTAAGGCTTCATGACATGTCAAGTGTGTGTGTATATATGTGTATGTGTGTATGTGTGTATGTGTCTGTGTGTGTGTGAGAGAGTGTGTGAGAGAGACAGACAGATAGAGACCAGTGGCCTTCTGGGTGTTTAAGTAGTAGGTGGAGACAACACTTAAAAAATCCCCAAACATTAGAGGTTAAAGGTCTCACACACACACACACACACAAACACACACACACACACACACACACACACACATTATATTGACATAATGTAAGAGATGTAACGTCTGCCCATGGATGTTCAGACTGCAAGACGGTACTTGTTTATATCTTGGTGATGACCAAAGGTAGTTGAGGTGGTAGCTTAGTGGTTAAAGTATTGGACTTTGAAGGTCATGAGTTTAAATCCCAGCCACACCAAGCTGCCACTTCTGAGCCCCCGAGCAAGGCCCTTAACCCCATAACTCCTCGGTTGTATGAAATATACAAAAAAAAGTGTGTCTGCCTAATAATGGAGATGAACATGTGACAGGTTTTCCATTAAAGATTTCATATAAGATTTCATAAAGTAAGAAAAGCTAGCGTTTACAAATAACAAACAATTCGCTTTGCCGCTAACATTTCCTCAGCAAAACGTTCTCGGACACCCCTTTGCCAGTCGAGAGGTCCTGATGTAACGATTCTTTCAAATTTTCTCCCAGTGCTGCGAAATACAGTTCAAAAGTTATCTAACATGATTGACACAAGTTTAAGATGTCTTCATGTCCTGATTGGCTGGATGCCTGCTGTTTTGTTCTCTGCTGTTTAAAGGTTTTGTGAGGCCACAGGGCCTAAGCTATTGCCTCTGACCACATTTTTGTATTAAAGCTGTTGGAATGCTATGTATTATAAAGGTAATCGCTAAGTTACGAAGGGTCGGCTTATGATTTTTTGATGGTGGTCTAGTGGTTAGGATGTGGGGCTCTCACCGCCGTGGCCCGGGTTTGAGCCCTGTACAGGGAACTAACTCCAGCCCCTCTTAGTGCTGTTCCCAAGCCCAGGAAGGGTTGAGTTAGGAAGGGCATCCAGCGTAAAAACATGTGCCAAATCAAACATGCGGATGATCCGCTGTGGCGACCCCTAATGGGACAAAGGACAGTATGCTACCCCATACTGATCACCATTCTTTAAAACCCCTGAGTAGACAAGGCCACATCTCGACTTACACTATTTTTAAGGAGTCATCAGAGACGCATCTCCATCGTAAGTCGGGGACTACCTGAAAAAAAAAATTATCAGCGATCCTGCCTTTCTATCAGACATCCTATCCTGTTGCTGGCTATCGAATAATGTGTGTGTGTCAGAAACCATAGGCAATATGGCGATTTTAGCTTCAAGAAAATTTACTGGATTTTTGGCCCTTATGGCCCCCATACAAATGTCCCCCTAATGTCAAAGCCTGTTACACTACAAACACATGCCCACATAGTATTATTATTATTTTTTTTGCAAAACAACAATCTGATCGTGCTCACTGTCTAATCGCAGCTTCACGCTTACAAGTGATTGAATCTGCGAGTGTGTATGTATGTAGGTTAGACTCTAAATATTGACACTCGACACAAAGAGGCTCCGAGGCGTATGACAGGATGACAAAGTGCTCCTCGTAACACCAACTCTCCTGATAACACTGTGACTCACATCCTGACACACTGCACCTTCAGATATGCACATCTTTTGTACTACTTATTTATCTTGAGGCATTAGAATAGATTAGATCTGCATGCAAATGCGTGAGTGGGCTTAGCGGTAAGCTCCTGGAACTAGGTATAATTATTTACATTTTTACTATTATTACTATTAGTATTATGATTATTTCTACAAACAATAATTTGGATCACGACTGCAAGGGCGTGTATAGTTTTGAGTAAGGTTCAGAATTGTAATTTTGCATTTGGTTTGAGAGTGTGTTCAAGTGTAGAATCAGTTTTCATTAATGATTATTAATACCAGCCCAGTGGTGAGGGAACAGATCAGGTCTCATTTCACTTTTAACCATATGTGTGCGTGAGTGTGTTTGTTTAACCCTTTTTTTGCTCATTGCTCAGAGCCGGGACTTTCCCAGTAAGAGTCAGTTCTTTTTCAGTTCTTATATGAGTAAGTGAGCGATTCTGGGAAGGCAAGGGTTAATTTCTCACCCCACCACCTTCTCTTCTCTTCTCTTCTCTTCTCTTCTCTTCTCTTCTCTTCTCATCTCTTCTCTTCTCTTCTCTTCTCTTCTCTTCCATCCATCCATCCATCCATCCATCCATCCATCCATCCATCCATCCATTAATCCTGGCTTCCATTTAGCTTTCTTTTCTTTTCTTTTCTTTTCTTTTCTTTTCTTAAGTTTCATCTGTTTACTTCTCTCCTCTTCTCTTCTCTTCTCTATGCTTCTCATCTCATCTCATCTCATCTCACCATCCCTCCATCCATCCATCCATCATCCATCCATCCATTTATCCATCCATCCATGTCCCTTCTCTGCACATGTCCAAACCATCTCAATCTCGCCTCCCTCACCTTGTCACCAAAACATCCTACATGCGCTGTCCCTCTAATAAACTCATTTCTAATCCTGTCCATTCTCGTCACTCCCAACGAAAACCTCAACATCTTCAGCTCTGCTACCTCCAGCTCCACCTCCTGTCTTTTACTCAATGCCACTGTCTCTAATCCATACAACAACGCAGGTCTCACCACAGTCCTATAAACTTTCCTTTTATTCTTGCAGATACTCTTCTATCACAAATCACTCTTGTCACTTTCTCCACCCTGCCTGCAGTCTTTTCTTCGCTTCTATAACACACTCTCCATTACTTTGCACTGTTGACCCCAGAACCCGGAACTCTTCCACCTTCTCCACCTTTTCTCCCTGCAACCGCACCACTCCACTGCTCTCCCTCTCATTCATACACATGTACTCCGTCTTACTCCTACTGACTTTTATTCCCCCTCTCTCCAGCGCATATCTCCACCTCTCCAGGCTCTTCTCAACCTGCTCACTACTTTAACCACAAATCACAATATCATCCGCAAACATCATAGTCCAGGGAGACTCCTGTCTGACCTCATCCGTCAACCTGTCCATCACCACTGCAAACAGGAAAGGGCTCAGGGCCGATCCTTGATTCAGTCCAACCTTCACCATGAACCAGTCTGTCGTTCCTACTGCACACTTTACTGATGTCACACTGTCCCCATACATGTCCTGCACCACCCTCACATACTTTTCTGACACACTTGACTTCCTCAAACAATACCACAACTCCTCTCTTGGCACCCTGTCGTACGCTTTATCTAAATTCACAAATACACAATCCAACTCCTTCTGACCTTCTCTATACTCCATCAACATCCTCAAAGAAAATAAGGCATCTGTGGTGCTCTTTCTTGGCATGAAACCATACTGTTGCTCACAGATGGTCACCTCTTTTCTCAGCCTGGGTTCCACTACTCTTTCCCATAACTTCATGGTGTGACTGATCAACTTAATTCCCTCTGTAGTTACTGCAGGTCTGCACATCTCCCTTATGCTTAAAGATCGGTACCAGCACACTTCTCCTCCATTCCTCAGGCATCTTCTCACCTTCCAGAATCTTGTTAAACAATCCGGTTAAAATGGTAACTGCCATCTCTCCTAAACATCTCCACGCTTCTACAGGTATGTCATCTGGTCCAACCGACTTTCCACTCTTCATCCTCTTAATCGCTGCTCTCACTTCCTCCTTACTAATCCTATCTACATCCTGCTTCACCAACTCCACATCATCCAACCTTCTCTCTCTCTGATTTTCCTCATTCATCAGCTGCTCAAAATACTCCCTCCATCTTTTCAACACACTCTCCTCACTAGTCAACACATTTCCCTCTCCATCCTTTACTGCTCTAACTTGCAGCACATCCTTTCCAGCTCGGTACCTCTGCTGGCCAATCGGTATCAATCCTTTTCTCCTTCCTTAGTGTCCAACCTCTCATACAGCTCCTCATATGCCTTTTCCTTGGCTTTCGCCACATCCCTCTTCACCTGCTGACGCATCTCCTTGTACTCCTGCCTACTTTTCTCATCCCACTTCTGTTTTGCCAACCTCTTTCTCTTTATGCTCTCCTGCACTTCCTCATTCCACCACCACGTCTCCTTGTCTAATTTTTTATTTCCAGATGTCACACCAAGTGCTTTTCTAGCTGCCTCCCTCATCACTCCTGCAGTAGTTTTCCAATCACCCAACACCTCTTCACCACCACCGAGCCCCTCTTCTTCTTCTTTGCATCCAAAACCATCATACAGACCACCATCCGATGCTGTCTAGCTACACTGTCCCCTGCCAACACCTTACAGTCTCCAATCTCCTTCAGGTTGCATCTCCTGCATAGAACATAGTCCACCTGTGTGCACCTTCCTTCACTCTTATACGTCACCCTATGATCATCCTTCTTCTTAAAATACGTATTCACCACTGCCATTTCCATCCTTTTAGCAAAATCTACCACCATCTGCCCTTCCACATTCCTCTCCTTAAAACCATACCTACCCATCACCTCCTCGTCACCTCTGTTCCCTTCACCTACATGCCCATTAAAGTCTGCCCCAATCACCAATCGTTCTTTCCTAGGTACACCATCTACCACTTCATCTAATTCACTCCAGAATCTTTCCTTCTCCTCCATCTCACAGCCAACTTGTGGAGCATAGGTACTGATGTCATTTATCATCCCTTCAACTTCCAGCTTCACGTTCATCACACTATCAGAAACTCTCTTCACCTCCACTACACTCTTACTGTACTCTTCCTTCAGAATCACCTACACCATTTATCTTTCCATCCACACCATGATAGAACAGTTTGAACCCACCTTTAATGTTCCTGGCCTTACTCCCTTTCCACTTGGTCTCCTGAACACACGAGATAGGAGAAAGGTTCTCCTACATTTAAAGTACCAACCCGAACCTCCACTCTCCTACACGGCTCCTTACCCTGCTGTCTCTGTAGACGTCTTCCTCCTCTCCTTTTCCTCCTTCGGCCAACAGTAGCCCAATTTCCAGCAGTACCCTGTCGGCTAACGATACCTTGTTAACCCGGGCCTCGACCGATCTGGTATGAAATTCTCATTTGTGATCCGCATTTTTGATTTGGCACATGTTTTACGCTGGATGCCCTTCCTAACGCAACCCTCCCCATTTACCTGGGCTTGGGACCGGCACTAAGAGTGCACTGGCTTTTGCCTCCCTAATGGCCTGGTTCTCATCACCCAACACTGGTAATGATTATATAACTAAATATTTAATAAACCAGGACTTGTGCTCTGTACTGTACATCTTTTTTATATGCAATGCACAATATATTAATCCTAAGGGTCCCTAGTTCAGATGTCTTTTATATTTCTAATACATACATACATACATACATACATACATACATACATACAGCTAAGTCCATTAGTTTTTAGACAGTGACACAATTTTAGTGATTTTGCCACTGAAATGTTGCCATCAAGATGTTATTAAGGTAGATTTTCAACTGTATAAAAAAAAAAACCACACATAAAATACAATTCAATACAATGCAATTGGAAAAATGCTGTTCAATTCCATATGGTACAGCTAGATCACTTTTATTTATTTGGTTCAGACAGACAGCAAATCATCACTTTACTTAAGTGCCTTATGTCCTTTTACAAACAGGCCTTTGCAATTGAAAAAAAAACTAAGAAAAAAGATTCAATAAAACTAGACTTTTTTTTTTTCTGTTCTGACTCCAGAAAGATGCAGCTCTACCTCTGCCATGTTAATCTGTATTCTATGTGACTCTCAGGACAAGCCTCGGTCTGCATAATGTTGTGATAGGTCATATGTGATACAAATCAACTAATAATTATTTCTAAATAAATCTTTTTTTTTTACCAAAGTAAATGTGTTAAAAGCGCCAAATGCCAACTTGTTCACGAGGGACACTTTTTTTAAATTGATGTATCACATAGTTAACTTTTATCCCAATGCACTAATGTAAATCTGTGAGTCTTATTGATTATATAAATATTTCTATATTACCTATATAAATTATAATAAAATTACATAAATGATATATATGTATATTTTATTAACTGTTTAAAAATTCAGCTATGTTCTTTTTGCACAGAAGCAAAATTTTTAGTAAATAGACAAAAATTATTGTAAACAAAAGAATTCTAGCAGTCTGGAACCTCCAAATGCCCCTTGAAATGGTGTGCAAAGAAAAATAATGGAGAAATGAATTTTTGTTAAAACCTTGTTCTTCAAGTTAAAAGTCTACACGTCATTGCTCATTTCAAATCCATTCTGTAGGCCAAAAACTATGCTGTTGTGTAAATAGGGATTGACCTGTCTTGGAGTCACAGGAGCAGCTGCAAGCAGTAATAAAATAAATAAAGGATCTGAGGTAGAAAAAAAAAAAAAAAAAGCAGCAGGAGAACATTTGCATATTTCTAACTCATTTGTGTATTGCTCATTAGGAGTGTTAGCTTTTGGGGCGAATGATCTTGTAGGATAAGTTCAGCTCGTCTGGCTGCTTCTCAGCTGTTGTAAAAGTTGCCTTGACAATGTGTCACGGAGCCCCGAGGCCTCAAGAGAGAACAATGATTAAAGGAGCGCCGCACCGACTCATAATATTATCCTCATTGCAAATGATCACTCTCTCTCTTTCTCTCTCACACACATAAACACACTTACACACACGTGTTTATGTGTATCTTGTGTATCAGTATTAGTATCTTTGTAAAGACCCTCCTTTTAAATATGAATGCAGCTAATTAACTGTAAGCGCATAAATCAAACCTAAACCTAAACTTATAAAAATTTTTCTCAAATGGAAATGTTTTACCTCATGACGACCTTCTACAAGGTCAAAATTGTCAAATATTCCTATCCATTTAGTTTTTCAATGATGTGCAGAATACTATTAAATTGTACACTCATTTGGTTCGAAGACAAGACACAAGAGTGTGCATTTACTAGGAAAAACACTCTCTTTTTTATTTGTGTTTAGATTGTGTGTGTGTGTGTGTGTGTGTGTGTGTGTGTGTGTGTGTGTTGCCTATCATTGAAGATCGAGGAGGGAACTCGCATTCCACGACCCTTGAGTTGGCACTGGGAACACGGCAAATCATTTGACTTGCAAATCCGCTTGCAAATGAAGGGATTCTGGGCGAAGGCGTGCCGGCGAAGGTGGTCGTGTGTCAGCCAGGTGCACCCGATCCAAAAAAGGCGAGTGTGTGCGTGTGTTTTTTTGCAGCGAATGCTGAAACCGAAATGCACTTCTTTTACACGTTCAGTCACGTCGCCGCCGGTTTCGGCCCACTCCTTGCACGGAAAAGATTAAGGACAAGAAGATCTCGTGGGATGTAGAGGAATGTGTTTCCTCATGCCTCCTTTTCCACACCACACGTGGAAGGAGTGGAAGAAGGAAGATCATAAAGAAACAAAAACCAAAAAAAAAAACCCACACCAGAACTGACTGCAACAACCATTGATATGATATGATCAATCCCTACTGTACATGTACCCGGTGTCCATAAATTGTCCCCCTGAAATGTTTGTGTATCTTATCCATGTCTCCGGAGATGCTGATTATTTCAGGTCTCGTGTCATGTATTGATCGGGTGTTTTTGTGGCCACGGATTTTGCGGCTGCATTTGTGGTTTTCGTGGTTATGTGATGTGTGTTTGAGTTTGTTTTGCAGCCATGTGGTTGTTTTTTTGCTTGTGTGTTGCTGTGACGAGCTGTCGGGTGTTAATTTTTTTCCGTATTGTAGAATTATTGTTGGCATTAGTAAAGAGAGCCCCCCCCTGCACATCTACACCGGGAGACTCGTTTGACTTGCAAACGCTTATGCAAATAAGTGATCTGAGAGAGTGTGTGTCAATAAGGTAAAAGGCAGGGCTACCAGGTGTGTGTGTGTGTGTGTGTGTGTGTGTGTGTGTGTGTGTGTGTGTTTGTGTGTGAAACAAAGGGGTTTTACTTATAATTGACCCTCGTTATGAGAGAAATCTTTTCGCTGAAGTTAAAAAGTTCCTTAGTATTGCTTGTTAAACATTTAACACAGCCTTGGATTATTCAGTAAGAGCTCACATGCGGGGGGGCGGTTGTGGGTGTGTGTGTGTGTGTTTGTGTGTGTGTGTGTGTGTGTGTGTGTGTGTGTGTGTTTTCTCTTTATCATTAAACAAAATCTTGACCAACACAACACCATTACCTGTCTATTGTTCTATTTGCTGCTGTTTTTCAGCCAAATTAAAACACATCCTGTAAAATAAAAAAAGTGTAAAATCCAGACTGGAAGTTTTGAGTAAAAGATCATAAAAGTAAAAAAAAATTAAAATTACAAAAATAACCATTTGAAAAGGGTTTAAATCTAGAACCCAGATTTCCGGCGTCCTTCTGTCAAAACCTTCTTAGTAACAGAGGATCTTCCAATCAGAGAAGATTTGAATTATTCCTTGAATTTTTTTCCAAGCATTCAGGACAGAAGGTCTAATCTAGGACAGAGGTCCCCAACCACAGAGCCACGATCCGGTATCAGCCTGTGGAACAGTTGCTACCGGTCCAAGAAAACAATCTGACACACATACATCCTGCCATATTTTCAAAATATAAATGCAAAAATGTTGGGATCTAGATCTCTGATCTAAAACAACTGAAACGTTTACCTCATCACAAAGAACTATCAGCTATTCAAAAAACCTTTGAAGAACCTTGAAGGGTTTATTTGCGAGACATTTCTTCAGAACTGTTAAGGATTGTAGAATAAAGTGTAAAATCAAGAAAACCCTTTACAGGTTTTTATACTGTCACTTTTAGGAGAAACAGTTAAGATTTTATGTAGATGCTTGCATCAGAAGGTGTCCCTGGTAGATAGGATTTAATGAAGAACACTTTTAACTCCAAAACTAGAATGTTTCAGCTTGTCCTTCTGGAAATAAACATCTAACGATCTAATACAATAAAAAGAGCGTTTTCAAAAAAAGAGAACCTCAGGATCATATTTGAGTAAAAGTATAGACACCTTAGTACAAAACTTTAACATTTCAAGTTAAAAGGCACCAGATCCAATATAACCTGAGTAAAAGTCATATTAGTCATAATTTTAGTTCATTTTTTAAGTTCTGTAAAGCTGCTTTAAAACAATGTCCATTGTGAAACACGCTATAGAAATAAACTTGAAATTATCTGATTTGAACAGTACCTGAGTATTTGACTCATATTGAATGTAGGGTCAAAGATGCACTAGTCCTTGACATTTTAGTGAAAATCCTAAAATACAAATTTTACACCTCAACAATGCATTAAGCATCCTCTCCAACATACCAAAATCAAAAAAGTCAAAAAGACACAATAGTAAAGCAATCTTTCAAAAGGTTATAACAAATAAAATGATGCAATCATGTCACAAAGTAGAAGAACTATTATATTCAATGAACAAATATAATGAAAGTAAATATCGAGTCTTTTGCAGATTAAATGAAACACAGCAGATTAAAAATGTAATTGGTCATTTTTATTATCAGTTAAAATATAGTGGAGTAAAAAAGTGCATATATTGAATCAATAATGTAGTTGAGTCAGTGCAAGTAAAAGTTGCGTATATCTTTGATACTCACTAAAACTAGAAAGTAGCCAAATAAATTTCTCAAGTATTTAAATACTTTGAATATTTTAGAAATGTAGGTTGTAATAATTGTTCTTCAGCTTCTTCATGTAGAGAATTAAATTCAAAGTTCAATGGAGAAGCCTGCAGTTAAAGGATTCACTCGCAGATACGGCTTCATGCAGGACCCTATTTGAAAAGCAAATAACTTTAGACTATCCAAAGATCCACTAAAGACTTAGTAGGAAAATAATCAACTTTGGGGTGGTTTCAGGTCGTATCACACCACCATGCTTTAGAACACCATTTTTCCATCACTTTTTTTCCAACTGTGGAGAACCTAAAGTACTCTACATGGTGTGAATACACAACCTTTAGAGCGATGTTCTTAATTCCTATCAAATCCCTGCCATAGTTCGGTGATGCTTTACGGTTCGTTTAATCATTAGCTCATCTCGTCTCATTTATATTCACTTACTCAGCACAGCTGTTTTACAGTTGAGTAGAAGTGGGGCACTGCTTAGAAGGGCCTCGGGAGATCATGGCTACGGAGTGCAAAACAATTCATGCATACATGCCCTGTCTGGGAGAACAGCCAATATTATCACCCCTCAGGTCTGGGCTGTTACTGTGAAAACCAGGATTTGGGCTGAAGGTTTTGGAAAGCCAGTTGCCGTTTCAAGAAGTACCGGTAAAGTGTACTGGAACTGGTCCATGCACTCTGATTAAACAGGATATAAATAATATAACCTGGGAGATAAAAGAAGGTATAACGTTTCATCCGGAGCTATCAATTAACGTGAATAAGGATGTAGTTGCCTGATTGGTGTTTAGTCATCTCCATGTTTATTTGTACCATTCCTGCATTCGTGCAAACTGGCTTAAAAAGTGATATGTTTGCCTACACAAATGGACCTGGACCTGGACCATGACTGATCCCATTACTATAACTCAAAGGGTTATGACTGGGTTTGACTTAATTCAATTCATAGTAGAGCGTTTTCAACAACAGACATTGTCTTTAAAGCGATAAAAGCGTTTATAAAGTTGTCTGTTTTTTAAGTGCCTGTAAGTTTGTTTCTAATAATTGTAAGTTTATCCCTAATGAGCGACTCAGTGGCGACTGTGACTAGGAAAAACTCCCTGAGATGGTTTGAGGAAGAAACCTTGAAAGGAACCAAACTCAAAATGGAAACACATCCTCATCACCGAATGTCTATTCATTACAGTTCCATCATTGTTGAGGTGTACAGTGATGGACGCTTTAATGCAAAACTCTTCATGCAACCTGTAGTCTTGAGAAATTATAATAGACTGTTTATATTAATGACATATATCAAGATTCTTCCAAAGGACAGGAGGTGGAGCTTGAGGTAGCAGAGCTGAAGATGTTGTTGGGAGTGACGAGGATGTACAGGATTAGAAATTAGTTTATTAGAGGTACAGCGCATGTAGGACGTTTTAGGGCCAAGATGAGGGAGGCGAGATTGAGATGGTTTGGACATGTGCTGAGGAGGGACATGGGGTATATCAGTAGGAGAATGCTGAGGATGGAGCCACCAGGATGGAGGAGGTTTATGCATGTGGTGAGGGAAGACATGCAGGTTTAAATGAGGCAGATGTAAAGGACAGGGGGTATGGAGACGGATGATCCACTGTGGTGACCGCTAATGGGAGAAGCCAGAAGAAGGAGAAGAAGATATCAAGATCTCTCCATCTACCGGTGTTCCGGTTGTGGAAAAAGCTTTAAGTGTTGTTGAATGGACATTAAATGGAATATCGTAAATCAGGTTTGACCCCATAAAAAAACTCCTAAATGGACTTAAAGCACACATATGGTTTCTCAGGTTCTTTCTCTGATGGGAATCTTTCAAGGTTCTACATACACAGAAAGCTAAGACGAACATCCCTTGAAGGAACCCCCATTCTGAAAAGGATAGACAACCAGGCTTGTGTTTTCTTTCTGTAATTTTGGATTAACATGTCAGCTAACATCACATTTACGTAATTAATGACATACATACCCCACATCTAACCAGTGCCAAAAAAATGAGTCAACATTTTGAAATATTTAGTTTGGAGTTAACCCACGTTGGGAACGCCAGCAGGAAGCAAAGCTACTCTGAGTTTTATGTTTTATCTTCCAATCAAACTTATGCAATAATAGCTGGTTTGAGAAGTCTCCTGGCAGAAGAACCTCCTGTGCTTGGCAGGATGGTGCCTTGTTTCTGTCATCTGGCAAAACTTGACGTGAGTAAAATCCAGTCTGTCCTGTTTGCCACTGCTTTCCTCTCAGATTCTGGAATTTAGAGGAAAGGAGAAGCACAGGAGAGAGGAAGAGAGATATAAGAAAAGAGGAAGAGAGGGAGCCAAAAAAAAAATATATATATACAAAAAAAAAACAGTGGCAGGTGTTCGTGTATCTAATAATGTAGTAATAATATTATATCTAATATCTAATAATGTACTTATAATTTTGTTAAATTATAAGAATTAGACACAAACTGAAGTTTGTTTAGATATCTGTATGGACCGGCCTATGAGCCTGTGTCTTTTGTAAAAGCCTCAAAAAAAAGAAATTCCTGAACAAAACAACAAAAGATGGCATAATAGGATGACCTGGAGCTTTGATATCGATGACTCGCATTGCTACCGCTGGCATGAAGCGAGCTTTTACGACACGCTCATGCTCCAGTCCTCGTGCGAGCCTTCCCACAGGCGAGTCCAGACACGTCAGGATCAGAACCTCGGAGCACTAGGAGAGAACAGGAACAGGAATAACGGGATTCCACCTCAGTGTCCCGGCTGCGGGAGTTTCGACCTGCCCCTTTCCCACGCGAATGCACTCCTGACCTTTCTGCTGATGTTCTGGGGGTCTCTGCATTCACGTGTACACATTGACAGATGTTCTTATTCGGAGTGACTTACAAAAACGAGGCTTGAACAGCAGTCTAAGATGAGGGTATATGGAGCTGAGAGTGCCATGATATTCTCTCTCTGGGTGTATGGGAAAGTACACTCGATAGAATGGAAGGCTCACATGTGATAGATGCTGTAAACGAAAAACAAGTGACAGTAAAGTTTAAAGAAGAGACCAGGCCAGAATCATCCTTTGTTCAGTTCCATTGAAAAGTTACTTTTATTGTATTATCTGCTCTAAAACCTATATTCAGTGAATATTGAAAAAAATTAAATGAGCCGGAAAACCTCTTTGTCTTGGTGTGTAATTGTCTGAAAATCGTCTGTGACAGAGTTCAACATTAACAACAATACAAACTCACCTGCGCAGTGGTGTCAAGTATTTGAGTAAATGTACTTCGTTACTGCACTTAAGTAATGGCTACCTACTAGTTTGACTGAGTAGCAAAGATATAACTACCGTAATTTCTGGACTATTATGCGCACCCATATATAAGCCGCACACACTGAATTTGACAAAGATTTTTATTTTGAACATTTTATGTCTACACTAAAACTAATGAATTTTACACAGGCTTTAACAGAAGACAGTGTCTGTAACACGGTGTAACGGTTGAAATATGCTGTGGCTCCTTTAAGAGCAGAGCGGCATTTTGGGAATAGCCTGCCGCCGCATTTTTTACGCTATTACTGCATGTGTGCAAGACCGAGGAATATGTCCTTATTATTTTCTGATGCTCATTTGTAAGTTTCTTTGACTAACGCTGTTGCCAAGTAAAATAAAAAGGCACGAGTTTTGGAAACTGTGCTTATATGATTTCTGTTGCAACTGGAGTTAGCAAGCTCTTTCCTTTACCCAGACTCAACGCGTTACAAAGGCTTGTATCTAATTGTATCTCATTGTTCACTGTCTTCCTCCTTCCTTTCACAACTATTTCTCTCGGGAGTTTTTCTTTTGGCATCATCGTGCCGTTAAAAAATCACCACTGGTGGAAGTTTTTTCTCCTGATGCCATGCAGCTCAGAACACCGTTCGGTGAATTTTATTGGTCTAATGTTATGGGGTTTAGTTTTTTGGCTTGAATTTTGTGAAACCTGGAAAAACCCAGAAAAAAACCATAAATTTGTAGCTTCGTTGTTGCCGCAGGGTTCAAAAACATGGGAAAAAAGTATCGGCTTATAGTCCGAAAAACACGGTACTTTCATTCTCTACTGAATTATATCAATAATTCAATGTATGTCATTTTTACTACACTATTTTGACAATGATTGTTACCAATTACATTTTGCTCCTCTGTTGAAGATGTCATTAACACTCTTCTTCCCACATCTGCTGCCTGTGAGTGACCTTTTAGCGCGGCTTCCTCATTTTCAGTCCAAAAAGAGCTTACATTTTATTTGTTATATGAAGACACCTTTTTAAAAGATTGCCTTTTTTGACCAACTTATTTGATCGTGGCATGTTGAAGAGGCTGTTGTGTTGATTTTTGGTTAATTCAGCGTTGAGGTGTACAATTTGATTTGTATTTTAGGAAACAAAACCTCTCAAATCAACTGTTTTTGGTGTGTGTTGTGTCTTGGTGTTAATGACTAGTGCATCTTCGAGCCTACGTTTAATATGAGTCAGATACTCGTCATATTGGAATTGGTGGCTTTTAACTTGGAATGGAGGAAGTTTTGGTATCTATATTTGTACTTTTCTTCAGGTACTTTTTTACACCTATGCACTCGAATGGATCCGAATAGAATTCAAAAGATTTTTAAATCAAATAAAAAGACTAATGCTAACTATGTTGCTTAAACACAAGCATTTTAAAAATGACAATACAACAAGGTGACACAAGGTTATTTGATTTGTAAGTAAACATCAGATCCAATTAGGTGATGCTACAAGGAAGTTAAGAAGGACTATGTAAACATGAGTTCTCAAAATGGCCTCTTGTTTACCACATTACCTCATATTGCACTTCGTAGTTCTTCCTCAGGTTTTTAACATAAACGTCCTCACAGCTGGTATGTGTCACTGCTGGTTTGTTCAATAAAGTTTGTGTCTTCCTGGAAGTAAGATGAGGAAAATCCCAATGCTAAAAGTTTTGCTAGCTTTGTCTAGCGGTCTAGATTTTGTACTCCAAGTTCCTGCAGTCGCTATAAACTATAAGTGCAGCATCTTCTAGTTTTAATCTCATCCTGTCTGATCTGTCTCTCGATTATGGAGCTTGAGGAAATTACTGTGTGTCTTTCTGATTCTGGTTCTGATTTCAGTTTTTGAAAATGATTGCATTATCAAGTACATGTACTCCAGTGATGGGCTGTGCATTTCACACCCAGGCCTTCAGTGTCCTACCTGAGTCAATTCACCTTTTTTAAAGTTTTTCTTAGTTGCTTTGGAGCATTATTTCGAATCATCTTTAATATTTGCAATCCAGTAAGTGCATTTCTCAAAACAATTTGTACAAACGGCACAAAACATTGGATTTCTTGCAAAAGCCTGTACAGCTCTCACAATCCTTAGTTCATCTCTCAAAAGTAAGTATTTGTGTCAATGAACATCTTATTCCCATCAGAATGAAAAGTCCCTTTGTCATAGGTAACAAACACGATCAACAAAATGGTTAGTCATGTTGTCGATATGACGCTGCACAGTTTCAGTATTTCTTGATATGAACTATAGCTTGAATTATAATGATTCAAAATGCACAACATTTAAATTTCTTCTGAATGGTATATATAAATTTCATTTATATTGATTGCAAGAGACCAGATAGGATTCACACTTTTACTGTAATGTAATAGTGTACATTCATTTCTTGGTTGTTCATAAATTTGTAGAAATTGTAATTCTGTGTTGAGGGTTCAGAGGATTCACCTTTAACCAGTTTTAGAGAACTAGTTGATCATTGGTTGATCTGATGCCATACACTCTTCATTAGTGACATTCGAAATTCATCTGCACGATTAATCAATTCAAGAAACTTTTACCAAAAAAATGTTTAATAGATGTTTTAGATGACAACTGGTTTTACCATTTTACATTCAATGACTTATACAATAAACTGATGCTGAGATGTTTTGAGGGTTAAAACGTTTCAGGTGAAACCAGTATCATATATTTTGATCAACATGAACATAAACAACTGATAATGTAGAAAACAGCAGACACTCGTACACAATCGATTAAATCCAGCTATTAAATCCAAATAAATATATTGGAGCTTGTGCAGTTTGCTACAGATGCGGTTTGTGGGATCTGACTAGATACAAGTATTTGAAAATGGCGATATTATTGGGTGCCTGCTAGATGGCCCAGATGTCGCCACTTCGCAATCAGATTGATTAAAGGAACGGCTTGAACAGGAACTTTGACATTGGAAACATGCGATGGAGGAGATCTGATTGGATAGAAACTCCAACGTAAACAGAGGTTACTGGAAGCACTTTGAAATTAAGAGAATAGAATATTGGGAATAATTTAAATCATATTCATTGACAAAAATATATTAAACTTAAGTCACTTATTCTAATAAAGTTTAGCCAAGCAGAGGAGATCTTGCTTGGCCTGATGGCCTGCCACTGATATAGACGGAAGTCCATATCCCGCAGAAACACATTTAGTATTTGGCAGACGCCCTTATCCAGCGTGAATTACAACTGTGCAGGTGCTGGTTCAAGGGCCCAGCAGGGGCAGCTTGATGGTGGTGGGATTTAAACTTGTGTTCTTCCAATCCAGAGTGCCTTAACCACTGAGCTACCACCTCTAATGTCAAAATGGTGTGGATACTTGAGCACACGATTAACATTAATATGGAATTAGTCTTTTTTTGGAAAGCCACTAGTTTTGGAAGAGTGGTAATGTGAACTCGTGGACCCACAATAGCATTATCGAGGTGAGAAGGTTTTTCGGGTCCAGTCTGCATTCATTAGGGTTGAATAGGCTTTATACAGAGAAATTCTTTTATTGCATATCCCAGTGATGTTAGAAAGTTGGAGGTCAGCTATGATACAGTGTCCCTGGAGCACAAAGGGGTTAAAGACGTTGTTCAAGGCCCCAAACGAGAAACCTTTCGATCAGTAACCCACTGAGTTCCCACCTTCCCAAGTCAAATGAGTAAAAAACAGGCTAAAAGAAAGAAAAAAAAATACAAACAAATCACTCATCGAGATGGGTTCCACGGCTCATTTCTCCATCTCCGAATTGAGCAAGCTGAGGCGCTTGGATATTTGAGATCCTGAAAGTGAAGAAAACCCCCTGGAAGCTAACCCTCATGCGTTTTTTTTACGTTCCAATCTCATCCTATTTTGTTTCTAATAGCAGGTCATTTTTTTTATGCACTAATTTGCACCTGCGCAGAGAATACAAAAAAAAGGGGAACCTTCTCTGATTAAGACATGGCTTATCTTGTGTCTGGAAATCCCTGAGGTTACAGTAACAACCGAGATCAGAGCCCCTTGTGATCTTTAGGCGTACACCGCTGAGGGAAGTGGCTTGCGTCTGTACAATGTTCACATCACTGAACTCATTGTTTGCCTTTTTGTACTTCCTGTACAGGAGAAAACAAAAAAACGCACAGAACGGCGGCGTGGCACCGTTTGCAGAGCTGAAGTTGCCGTGTAATTACGACTGCTCAGAAATACAGCTGTTATAGAAAGCGGAGGAAGAAAAAGAAAGAAAATAGAGCCCCAGCATCAATCAGAATGTTCAACCCTTAGGGTATTAACATGGCCACATCTAGAGAAGAAGGAAAGTTGTTTTGTGAATAATCACTCCTCATAAAACTGCGTGTGGATCAGCAGAATGTAAGCGGCATGCGCTGAAAGAGTATATGGGTGTGTGTGTGTGTGTGTGTTTGTGTGTGTGTGTGTGTGAAAAATAGACAGCATTCACTTTTGCCTGTCTCATTTGTCTTCGTCCTCAGTCTTTATGTGCTGTTTGTTTATACTCGTCCTACAACTCGCTGACAAAGAGCTGTGATCTCAGCAGCCAGCAGTGCTTATCTTCAACTAGGATCCAAATTCTTTGCGTTAATTTGCATGTTTTTGTGTAAACATACGTATGTGTGTGTGTGTGTTGTGTGTGCGTGCAGGAGAGAGACAGGGGGGCTGTTTTTACGGGTGTTGTAATAAAAGAAAGGTCCACAGACATTGCTTTGTTTAGAAGTGGACCCAGAAGTGTGTTTACATGGCTTATTTGAGTGTCACAAAATTTACATGTAATGTTGTAAACATGTCTCACACACACACACACACACACACACATACATGCACACATACATACACTTACACACTGTCAGTCACTTTTTTGTCTCTCTCTGTCTCTATCCTTTGGCCTGCCTAGCCATCTATCTGTCGCTCTGTCTATCCATTTCTCACTCTCTGTATAGCTCTTTCAGTCCCCGTCTCTCTTTCTTGTTCTTTTGTAGGCCTTTTTTCCTTTCTTCATATAGCTATATGCCTTTTTCTCTGTCGGGTTTGTCCCATCTATCTATCTATCTATCTATCTATCTATCTATCTATCTATCTATCTATCTATCTATCTATCTATCTATCTGTCTATCTGTCTGTCTGTCTGTCTGTCTGTCTGTCTGAGTCTATACTTCCTCCATCTCTCTCTCTCTCTCTCTCTCTCTCTCTCTCTCTCTCGCTCACACACACACTCTTTGTCTGGCTGTCTGTACTATTCTCTCTCTCTCTCTCTCTCTCTCTCTCTCTCTCTCTCTCTCTCTCTCACACACACACACACACACAAACACACACACACACACACACACATATGCATGTGTACAATGGTTTTCTGACATTGTGATTGTGCAGCAAATCCTTCTGAAATGTCGTGGAAACAATATTTCTGGAACATTCCTCAATATAGTTATTTACTGAGCGTTCTGTTAGCCGAGCTCTCTCTCTCTCTCTCTCTCTCTCTCTCTCTCTCTCTCTCTCTCTCTCTCTCTCTCTCTCAAGGTGTTTGTTATTGGGGCAGGCTGGATGTACAGGTTAGTCGTGTGTGACTGGTGAGTGTGTTTGTGTTTGTGTGTGTGTGTGTGTGTGTGTGTGTGTGTGTGTGTGTGTGTGTGTGTGTGTGTGTGTGTGTCTGCAAGCATGTAAGCGTCTGAACATGTTTGGACTGCTCCCGGATCCAGGAGTGGTGTGGGACAGTCCGGGGTGCAGAGGACACCAAACCCTCTGTGATTCAGGCCTGATCCTGACCCGGTTCCACCGGTCCGATCACATTGTCCTCCTCTTAGCAAAAAAACACAAAGGACATCACCTCTCTTCTTCTTTCTTTATCTTCCCTTATTTTTCCTTTCTCTTTTTGAAAATGCCATGACCCATCATACACACACGCACACACACACACACACACACACACACACACACACACACACACACACAAACTTCCTTCACTGGAATTATAATGGTCCTTGGGTATTCGTCCCCTCACTGCATCACGTCCACACTATGGCTGTCTCTTACTTTCTCTTTCTGACACACACACACACACAAAAGCATATTTACAGTGTTTGTATGTGTGTGGGTGTGGGTGTGTGTTATCAGGTTCAGTTACCTCATCTTTTCCCAGCACACCTCTGTACACTATGGTTACATTACATATAAAGAAAAGCCTTAACCTTTTGCTATGCATCATCATTCTTCTTCTTCTCCAGAAGCCGCAGGCACAGAAAGCCTGGCTATGGACCAAACAGGATCCGGATTGTAATCCTGCCAGCTCACGCACCACCTCCATCGAGCTCCAGACGTACAGTACTTATACGCTACAAACTGTACCGATGTCTCTGAGGGACTTTTGGGTGTAAGGAAAAGAATAAAATGACACAACACAGGGTAAAAAAAGAAGCAAACACACACACACACACCCACACACACACACACACCAGTATCCCCGAACACATGAACAGGAAACAAGCTTTCAGTCAGCCACAACATCTCTGACATCAGTACCCCCCTTTTCCTCAGAGAACGCGTTTAGCGCTCGCACTTATTAATTTTATTTGTTTTTCTCTTCAACATTTTTCACACCCAAACCCACAGACACTATCAGAGTACCGGGAATGTTTCGTTTTTGCGTCATAAAAGCCACTGCTGCGAAAGTCCCGTTAACCAGGATGTGACGATTAATAAATCCCTGGTGCAAATACGCTGTTATTTATGAACCTGATTTGCAGAGCATACAGTATTTGCAGTTCCATTTCTATACTTTGTGCATCACTTTGTGCAGCTAATAATAACGGGGGAGGGGGAGATCTGTGGTTAAAGTGTTGGACTTTTCATAAGAAGGTCGCGAGTTTAAATCTCACCACTACTAAGCTGCCACTGCTGGGCCCTTAAGCAAGGCCCTCTACCCGCAACTGCTCAGTTGAGATCATTGTTAGTCTGCCAAATGTCAAAAAAATAAGTAAAGTAAAAACTCTGGCCATGTTCCAATATCCGCTTGTGACCAGGGGATATATTACCTCCACTCTTTAGTGAAGGCTTTCCACTAGATTTTGGAGCACGGATTCACATTAATGAGGTCAGGTACTGATGTAGGTGAGGTGAGGTGAGAAGGCCTGGGGTGCATTCAGTGTTCCAATTCATCCAAACGGTCTTCAATAGAGTTGAGGTCAGAGCTCTGTGCAGGGCGTTTAAGTTCACACACTCAACACACCATGTGTTCATGAAGCTCACTTTGTCCACACGAACACGATCCTCGAACAGGTTTGGGTCTCCTGGTTTCATCAAAATGGAAATGGTAGTTCTACAGAATAAAATGACATGCCAGACAATTGTTTTGGGGAAAGTTTAAGGTAAGATTATGTAGGTTTTGATGGTCAGGTGTCTACAAACATTTTTAGACGTATTATAACAATGTGAATGCAATTATACAAGAATGTAAGCAGTGTTGACATACATAATGCAAATAGATCCAAATGTAATATTTTCTTTTCTTTTCGTGTATTTATTTGTATTGTATTATTGTTTAATGTATGTGTGTATATTATACGGGTTTCTGGCTCATGATTATTGTAATAGATAGGGTTAGGGTATTATTCTATTCAGTTGTTTTGCAGCGTTTCTCAAATCATCCTTCATATTTGCAAACCGGTAAGTGCATCTCTCAAAACAATGTGTTCAAACAGCGCAAAACATTGGATTTCTTGCAAAAGCCTTTACTTTTCTCAAAATCCTTTGTTCATCTCTCAATAGTAAGTTTTTGTGCCAATGAACATCTCATTACAATCAGAATGAAAAGTCCCTTCGACATTGTTCACAAACACGATCATCAAAATGTTTATTCGTGTTGTCAGTATGATGCACAGTTTTAGGATTTAAACTACGTTTTAGATCACAGTGACTGAAAATGCAGAAAATTTGACGTCCTTCTGTTTGGCATTTATGAATTTCAGCAGCACAAATTCATTTATTTGATTGTATATTTGATTTATATTGATTGTAAGAGACCGAACAGGATTCACACTTTTACTGTACTGTAAGTGTTCATTTGTTTCTTAGTTGTTCATCCGTTTTCAGAATGTATAGTTCTGTGTTTTGTCTGTATTCACTCTCCAACTGAAGGTTCACAAGATTCACCTTTGACCTGTTAGACAACTTGTTGATCATCGGTTGAACTGATGCCGTTCACTCGCCTTCATTAGTGACGTTCAAGATTCTGCACAATTCATCACTTCAACACATTTACAAGAAAACTTTTTAATATAAATGTTAGATGACAGATGATGATAACTGGTTTAACCAGTTTGCATTCAATGACGTATACAATGAACTGATGCTGAGATGTTTTGGGGGTTAAAACGTTTCAGGTGAAACCAGTATCATATATTTTGATCAACATGAACATAAGCAACTGATAATGTAGGAAACAGCAGACTCTCGTACACAATCGATTAAATGGATGTAAAAAAGCATTCGCAATTTTATCAAAGCAACAAGAAACGTTTTTATGATGAGCACAAGTGACTAAAAGATGTGGAGGTTGAACAAGTCGTTTTGAGAATTGAATTTCTGGTCAGAAACGATCCAAAGCAGCTGAGAAAAACTGTAAAGGGCGCACTTTTACTGGAGTAACAATACTGGGAGTAACATTTACTGGGAGCTCGGTTGGAGCAAGAAAATTAGTTTTGTACTTATATTATATAACAACCTTGATCCTAGGGAGATTTGAAAAGTTATTTAGTAATATATATTTTTTTATGCTTAAATATTAAATATTATTATCACTTTCAGATTAAATGTTTTTTTTTGCCACCATTATTTTTTTTCTGGATTCAGCCACAGCCACAGCATCATCATCATCCTCATTATCTGATGGTGTTTCTCAGATGACACCCTGTCAGACATGTTGCACATTTAAAATCAATCACACTTATTTCCTAATGTATTCACCATCCATATTCTAAGCCACCAATTAGTGACTATATGACACAGTCTAATTTGATTTCTAATGAAACGATTATTTCCCAAATGTTTACCACAAACTTGGAGGCACACAATTGTATTGGATGTCTATAATTCCAATAGTATTAAATTTTTCTCTTCACTTGAACTAGGAAACCCAAATTTGTTCCAGCATAACAATGCTCCTGAGCACAAAGCAAATCCATGAAGATATGCTTTACATAAGTTGAAGTGGAAGATCTTGAGTTGCCTGCAATAAAGATCTGAACCAAAAGTAAATTCATGCTCAGGTGTCCACATACATTGGTCCATGTAGTGTATATTTTATACTGGTCCTGTATTTAGGAGTAGGTCATGTTTCCTTTTATGGTGATGTAAAAAAGGAATAATGGGTATATCAGAGTTCCAAACGAATCATTTCGTATTCCTTTTTTTCCCAAAAGCGATTGATTTATAATAAATCTTATTGGATAATATTCCATTTACGATTGCGACTCTGTTGGCTTTTTTACCGCAAATCGCATTAAATCCAATCATCTGACGGCTACAACCTTAACCAAGACCAATCATTTAGTGAAGATGTATGACGAGTGAATGTATGTGTGTTCTGAATCTGTGTTTAAATAACAGCTGGTCTGAGTGTAACATCAGCCGTCATGGGTTTTGTTCACACCGAACCCTTTCCCTATAATTACTGCTACATTCCCATGTTAAAGTACACGCATGAAAGGAGCTTTACACATTTCCCCTCCCAAAAAACATACATTTAATTCATTTTTTTGTACTTTTACAGTCAGTGTCAGATGTCTGTCCACTTCTGGTAAAAAAAACAACTTCAGTCAAAATGACCTTCTCTCATACCTGCAACCTTTTATTGTAATCAATCATACAAAATAAACACTCACCGGCTAAAAATGCTGCTAATCACTCGTATCCCAGTTCCAGAGGAAAAAAGCATAATCAGGAGAGGGTTCTTCTTGGTGTCTTAGCTTCACATGGTCCATCTACCTAATGGCTAACGTCCTTTCAAAACGCTTGGGCTACCTGAAACATAACTCCTATAATACTTATCTATGTGATGAACCTGAGTTAGTACTTGCCTCGCTTGTACGTGTGTAGTGGTTTGGGAAAAACCCTTTACATTGAAAGGGTTTTCTGGTGCATCTCCATTTCCTTTCCCTTTTTTGACCTGAAATTCATTTGTGTGTAACTTAATGACATGTAAAGACACTTTAATAGCTGGTATTTGATTACAAACTGCATTCCAATAATGTAACTCAAATAATCTCACTGTGTGAGAAATTCAAACACAGGTAAAATAATTTATTCACATTAAATCCACGTAAAACTCAAACCACAGGAAAAAAATGCTAAAAATATTGAAAGTGAACGAGAAGCTTAACGCGAGCGATGACTCCCGTTAACGTGGCTTGTGGGAAATATTGTCTGGGCCCTTTAGCATAATCGTGTGTTCAAATTATGGTATTAAAATGTATTACTGGTAAAACATTTATAATAAATACATATACTTCTTTCTTAATTTTTTTACTGTTGGGTGAGTATCGATCCGATGGGTTTTTTCAGGCCACCACGTGTGCGTGTTGTATAATAAAACAACTGGTGTCATGCAATTTATTTACCTTATACAGTATATTTACTTTTCACATTAGCTTGTTTTGTCTGAATTTGTCTGTGTCATGGCTAGTGAGGGGGGTTTGTCAGCTTTTTTTGTGAGAATTCTATCATGAAGCTCATTATCTAACCAGGAACATGCAAGCTCAACTTATCTATCTAACACAGCTATCTTGGTGGACCGGCAAAGCTAATGTTTACACTCATTATACCTCCACCAAATTTAAGCAGCTTAGCATGTGAGTTTTATTTTGCCAGCACGTACTGTACTAGAAAACGCCACAAGCACAAAATTAAAACATTAAAACATGGCGTGGACACTTTGTCAGCCATTAAATCAGATGCACAATTTAAGGATCATGTATCGTCGCTAATATTCAGTTTCTTAATATGTAGTTTCTGCACCGTATTTACCCCCCCCCTCCCCCTCTCCATAGAAATTTTCATAGAAGCCAGAATGTAAATGTACCTTACAGTAAATGTCTTAATCAAAGAGATCCATATTTAAAATAAAAATACATACTATATAATACTCGCGAAAAACGCAGCTTGTTATGTTACTCCGCACCGAAGTGGTAGAAAACATGCTGTTACAAAATTCTGGTACGGGAGATTCCTTCAATAAATGTCAAATAAACATCTTAAAGAAAAAAATTAATAAATTGTTGTGTATTGGAATTATTCATCTTCCATTATCTTACCAATTTATATATATATAATAAAAGCAAAAACCTACAGTAGATCTTACAGTACATTGACTCAATAATAAATGTTAACAGGAAAATACAAATAATAAATAAAGAATAGTAGAAGCAATAAAAAAAGGATAATTGTAAGATTTGTGACCTTTTCTATAGTTAAATAAGGAATAAAAGCCAACATGGTGAGCTTGTAAAGAAGAATATATTCATTTATAATTATATTTAAGGTTGTGAAACAATAGATTTGTCCTTATTATCACTTATGTTATTGTTTCCTAGTCTTTTTTTCTCAAAAAATCCTGTATTGATGACTTTTCTGTGGCAGAAAAACCTACTATTTGTAGCACTTACACTGGAGATTCTGTCTAAAGATAACTGGAAACCTCACTATTATTGTCAGATTTTCCTATATTGTACCAGTTGTATAGTATATAAGCTTTAATTTATAGATTATGGCATTTACATCGTTATCTACATGTTCTTATGAATTACCTGTTTGCTATGTGTGAATGTAATTTGGCAGATTTCAACCACAGTGTCAAAGCAAATTCTTTTTTATTAATTTGATTGTGTAATAATTTGTTTGTTTGTTTTTCACTATTTGATATGTAACACATTTTCATTTGTTCATTTCATTTTATTTTCCAATACATTCTCGATTAAATGTATTGTTCTTTCTATTAATATTTTTTGTTAATGGTAATATTGACTGAATATGAATAATTAATGGATATTAAATACATATAAATAAACAATTTTTAGTTGAATATTTGATTTGTTTTCAGCTTGTGTGTAAATATAAAACTGTCATTCTTGCTGTATGTAAGATTTCATGTGTATTAGTGACTAATGCATTTTGGACACACAAGAAATGTTCGCTGGAAATACCTGCATTCTTCTACTTTTTATTTTCGCTTCTCTGAAACAAATGACGCTTTGATGCCAATCAATCTTATTAACAATAATAAATAATGTGTATAATTACATTGTTTTACTTAAACATCAGTTTCAGTTCAAGACGAGCCCTGTCCAATATTCATATATATAGGATACATATATGTATATATAAAATAACTATTTAAATAATTTAATATTTATTCATAATTATCACTCTGTGCTGCTTGAGGCAATGGTTTACAGCATCTGTGTGAATTGGACAAAAAGGTGTGTGATGCAAGTGTGTTTGCGGTTTGTTCTTTTTTCTGTCCTTTTTTTTAAATAAAAGCATGATGTGTGTTGATGCCCTGGGTTTGGGTGTGGTATCAGTGATGTGTGTGTGTGTGTGTGTGTGTGTGTGTGTGTGTGTGTGTGAGAGAAGATGTGGTAAAGGGTGTGTCTGTGGTCTTGGGTGGGTTGTGGCACACAGTGGGATTGTGCCCAGGGGTAGACATGTGTGCATGCATGTGAGGATACGTGTGTGTACTACAACTGCATTACTATAGAAAAGCTGTGTGTGTGTGTGTGTGTGTGTGTGTGTGTGTGTGTGTGTGTGTGTGTGTGTGTGTGTTGCTGTCAAGTGGATATAGTATTACGTTTAAGTTCACACATACATATACACGAAAATCCAAGATTTTTCATTATATATGAACTTCCTCCTTTTATCTTTTCTTTTTTTTTACCCAAGAAGTCTTCCAATTGTTCAAACGCTCACTTCTGCTTTCCTGTTGAAAAAAAGTCGTGGAAACAATTTACATGTTGCTCTTGGTCACTATTGGGCTGTAAAGCAATTTTGTGTGTATGTTTTAATAAGCGTACTCATTAACCCACTGTTTCGTCTCTTATAGCGCACCAATTTTTCAATTTATCAGCGATTACTTTTACTTTAAACACTTGAAGACTTTTCAATGGAGAAAAACCTCCACAGATCAATAAATACATTTCCACATCCAAAAGAAAATCTTTTCTATTAGAAAAAAAGACAGTTAATTAATTATTCGGCTCTGTTTCTGTGGCACGTCTGCCAAATATCTATATCCCAGGGTTCTGATAGAAACCAGTCATTTGAGTGACAGACAATATTTCACTAAATATTAACCACTAAACCTTTCAGCAGCTCCGTGACAGTAATATAGTAATATCTCCAATATGACTTATTCCTCGTGTAGAAATGAACACTTACTTCACTATG
This sequence comes from Silurus asotus, assembly GCA_024362625.1. Lineage (NCBI taxonomy): Eukaryota > Metazoa > Chordata > Actinopteri > Siluriformes > Siluridae > Silurus > Silurus asotus. The sequence goes on along the minus strand of MU564352.1, from coordinate 8,464,060 downwards.
TGAAACATGTACTAAATTTGTAACTGAAATAGGAATGTGGAAGCTGTTAGAGTAGACCCTGGTGGGAAAGTGTTTAATGGAAACCACTAGGCTAATTCCCATTAGGAAATGAAACCATTTTTCTGTGGTTTTATTCGTCTGTGTATTTTATCGTGTCTCCCTGCCCTCACTGCTACAAATACTTTGTTTCATTAGATTTCTTCTATTTGGTATCATTATATTTACATTTTAGAGCCAAACTTCACCTATATGGACAAAAGTATTGGGACACATGACTTTCCCAGCCATTTGTGGTTCTTTCCCAAAGCTGAAAGTAAACAATTGTACACAATGTCTCTGGATGCAGTAGCATGAAATGTTTCCTTCCCTTGAACTAGGACACTCAAACCTGTTTCAGCATGTCGATGCCCCTGTGCACAAAGCAAACTCCATGAAGATATGCTTTGCATGGGTTAGAGTGAAAGATCTCCTGCTATAGAGCTCTGATCTCAACCTTATTAAACACCTTCGGGATAAACAGGAACGACCGCACCCCAGGTCTCCTCACTGCACCTACATCAAAACCTGGATTTATCATAAATGTTCACAAGAACACTCCAAAATGTAGTGGAACACCTTCCCAGAAGATTGGAGGGAACTTTAAGAGCAAATTGTTCCATACTTATGACCAGGTGTCAGCAAATATTTTCCCAAAGTGTTGCCACACAATGGGAAGCACATCATGGTCTTGAATGCTTTGTCTTTGTATTTTGTAGCATTATCATTTTCCTTTATGGGAATTAAGAGACCCAAACCCGTTCTAGCATGACATTATTTGAGCAGCTATGAGTGCAAGAACTTGAGATGCACCTTAGGATGAATTGGAACGCTGCACCCCAGGCCTCCTCAACTCACCTACATCCGTAACTGTGGCTGAATCAGTGGTGGGCAGTAACGAAGTAATGTTGTTCATTAAGCTATGTATTTGTAATTTACTGAAGTATTTGCGTATAAAAACGTAACTGTACTTTTGTACTTTTACTCAAGTGAAATTTTAAAAGGGAGCACTTTTACGAGTAATATTTTAGAATGCATCTCAATTTGAACTTATCTGCATGTTTTTTGTACTTTATACACCACTGGTATGAATAAGCACAATTCTCGGAAAAACTCGCTCCAAAATCTAGTGGAATATGTTCCCAGAAGAGTGGAGCCTATTACAGTGGCAAATATGGAATGTTAACTTATGTAGCTCCACAAATGTTCGTCTATATGGTGTATCATTGGTCAATTAACATAGCTAAAAAAATAGATATTTAAGCAAAAATACTTGACTGGGATTAGACAAGATGTCACAACTGGCCTTGTTTACAGGTGAAGCCCAAACTGGAGAACCTTGCTAAAGCTAATGCCAATCTGCTGAGACAATGTCTGTTGTGAAATGCGCTGTAGAAATAAACTAAAGTGTCCGTGCGGGTTTGTTTGAAGTAGTTACTTAAAAATATGTTGGGAAAAAAAATTAATAATAATTTTACAAATATTGTTTTTGGTTTAATTTGAATATTATTATTCAATTTAAACCAAAACCAATATATATTTTTTATTATTATTCCTTTTTTTTTTTTTTTAAACATAACTACTTCAAACAATTTAAATAAAAAATTTTATTTGAATTTCCAAAACTGTAATTAAAACCATGTTTTAAAATGAGCGTTGAAGAAAATTACACGCCATCAGATGATATAGAAGCTGACTTGCACATGAGAATACACACGAAAATTCATTAGTACAAACACACACACAAAGTGAAAAGGCGGCAATATGCGTTTATAATTTGTATTATTATTTGTATTATTATTTGTATTATTATTATTCTGTTTGCTATTGAGTTATGGTAGCCATTTTGCCTGGTCACATGGGTTCAGTTTATTTAAATTCTTCTTATATTCCCGCTCAGTCCTCTTTATTTTTGCGTTTGCACGCCAAACTAGACAATCAGAGTGTAACTCGAAGATAAAGATGGCTACAATTGCTCACCTCACTTCAGACAAGAATAATCTGCATTTCGACAATGCCCATGAGATGATGCTTATCTGCATTTCTCAGAATTGCTGAATCATTGGGAGGAGAGGAAAGAAAAACCCCTGTCATTATAGACAGGGTAAGTTGAGCACAGTTAATAATAAAACTTGCTACTGGGATCAATTTCCCAGCTGTCCTCCTATAGAGCTAGGATAGCTATGAGACACTAAGACAGGAACGATCTTATTGTGAAGCAGAGACTTAATAACTTTGATGTAGTCAGTCCATTGGTGATTTATGAGGTCTTCGGCTACAAACATCTCGAGGACGCTCGCTCTATATCATCCACACTTACACTAATTGTGCAATAAAAATAACAATTCAGTCAGTTTTATGGTTTTAAGAGCAAATCATTGGTTAGGAAATGCCTAAGAGTTATGCCCTGTACTGATACTGTTATATCACTCCTGCTTTCATGTATGAGCTTGTTAGCTGGACCTTGATGGGCTGCATTATTATATAGCATTTCTTTTTAAAATTTTGCAGACTTAAACGTTTTTGTGTGTTCATTTTACAGCAAATAATTGAGTCACTATTACGATTTCACTATTGTACACTATATAAGAGAATTTCTCTTGCTTTCCTTAAGTTTTATTTTATTCCTTTTCTTTCAATGCAGCAGTAGTTACCAAGTAAACAGTGGCACGGGTGCGCTTGCAATTTTTCTGACCGGTCATTTGCTGCTAATAGCATTAAAAGATCCGATTTCGCCCTGAAATGTACATTAGCACACTAGAATGTATAGTTTGCATTGCCTAATTAGTAATTTACATTATATCACGCTATATTCCTGTACAATTTTTCCAAAGATTTTGTCCTGAGCTCATCGAGAATAAGACGAAAGGTTTAGCATACACAGCTAGCAAGAAAATAAAACTGACAGATTCGCTAGCAGAGATAAAATCACATCTAAAAACAAATGCTATCTAACCAATCTAATTAACTTTTTTCCCCCTCGCTGTTGTCATCATTTACATTTTTTTAATTAGATTATCCCTGAACTTATTATAGGTTTGACTTGAGAGTCACCTCCTTCTCCATGTGCAAGAACTTAGCCCCAGTGCTAAATGGTGCTGGATGTGTTTTGCATAATTCTGAGGTTGGTTCTATCACGAGCTGCTCAAATGGTCATTCTCTCTCTCTCTCTCTCTCTCTCTCTCTCTCGCTCTCGCTCTCGCTCTCACTCTCGCTCTTTTCTCTCTGGACACACAACAGTTTGGTCTGTATTAGCAGAGTGTACAGTAGGTGTGTGTTTGTAGGTGTGTGTTTGTCGGTAGGACATACAGTAGAAGACGGTGTGAGGAAGAAATCGTGGGGTTGTTTGTGCTACTTGTAAGGATGGTAAAGATTTTTGCTGATGTAGTGAGAAGTGAGCGTGTCTATGTTTCTTTGTAGCATAACCCGGACCGATGAGGAGGTAAGTTTAGCTCGGAGTGAACGTAGCGATTGACATTTCGACTGAAAATTCAGATTTTACCAGGATATGATTGGGTAATTCTTCATTTTTGTAGCCTGATAATGTTCTGAAATACATCAGGGATTAAACCTAAAGCACGATAACCACAAATGTTTCCTAATTATGATGCAGAGCAGGTTCCTAATTTCAGATTGAATCATTTCCACTGCACGGCTGAATCCAGATAACCATCAATGGTGTGAAAGCAAGCGAAATTTTCCAAATGAAACCCAGTTTTTAAAACTAGCATTGGAAATTCGCTGGGTTTTTTTCGTTGTTGTTGTTTTTTTTTTTTTTTATGTAATAATACCAGGCCAAAGTGATCGAGTCTTTTAGGTTATTGTCTTGACTGGCTTAATCTTCAAACCTAAGAATTGCAGGCCTTATCTCTCCAACCTTCTGCACTTGGACTTTTTTTTTCAATCCTTTCCACTGGGCTCATTCGTTCTCTCTCTCTTTCCCTCTCTATCACTCTTGCTTTCTCTCGCGCGCCCTCGCTTTTCTCTCTGTGGTTTTTGTTCTTATCTCTGTTCAACTCTGTCTACAACCCGACGCACAATACCCAAGTGTAGCGTCCTGATAATGCCACCCCCCCCCCTTCTCTCTTTCTTTTTTTCTCTCTTTCTCTTTCTCTCTCTTGCTCTCGCTCGAATCATGAGAAGGGGAACCCAGAGAAGTGGCTTCCCAGTTTTATTGCGGTGTGGTAAAAAAAGAGGGGGTTGGGGAGGAAGGGCGAGGAATGGGAGGGAGCGTTTGGTTGTACTTTCCACTCTTTGTGCTCAAATGTTTGTGTGTTGTGTGAGGTTTTGCGAGTGTGAGACCACTTGCTGACTCCGACCAAGAAAGTTCCTCGTGTTGTCACTATAAACACGAGCCAAGATCTTCGAAATCTCCTCACACACAAACACACAACACCAGCTCCCTGGCTTTGTTTCCGACTCAGCACCTGGCACACTGCTTCGAGCTGCCACTTTTTTGGGTTATGAATTAATCTAGAGATATTATTGAATTATTGAATTAAAAACCAGAAAAAAATAGTTTGAAATGTTCTACAAAATAGCTTTTTGGATTTATATAATGCTCTTTACACACAAACACATTGCTAAGCTTTACACAAAATCCCTGCCACATTGGTTTATTATTATTATTATTATTATTATTATTATTGAATGTTTTTTTGATTTTTTTTTAATGAATTTGAAAAAAAATTGTTATAAATACTATTTTATACAATAAAGATTTTTTTTCTTTTTTTTTTTTGCATGGACACGTTTCTTTGTTTTTTGTTTTTTTTTATTAGTTTTTTTTTGCTGCTGTGTTTGTGGTGTTAAATCATCAGCATATCTTTTAAACACGTCCTCCAACATCAACCTCCTCCCTTCATCTCTCTCTCTTTCTCTCTCTCTCTCTCTCTCTCTCTCTCTCTCTCTCTCTCTCTCTCTCTCTCTCTCTCTCTCTCTCTCTCACTCATTTACTCACTTTATTTCTCAGTTCGTATAATTTTTCATAAAGAAGGAACAGAAAATGCTCATCTGTGGTCTTTGACAGTGACAAGTTAGCATTGTTAAATGAGCTTCTGTCTAACACACTTTCTCTTGGCTTTGTTACAGTGTGTGTGAGTGTGTGTGTGTGTGTGTGTGTGTGTGTGTGTGTGTGTGTGTGGGTGGGTGTTTAGGGGGTGGGTGCATGTTTATAGCTTTGTGCAGACCAAAGTGTCCCCATAAAGATAGTATATTTCTCACAGTGTGTGTATATTTAATTGATATACATTCATATAATTTGTTTTAATGTGTGTGTGTGACACCATGTGTGCTGAGAGGAAGTGACTTGCAAGTTGTTTTCATTTTGTACACCAACATTCTTACGCTAACCACGGGTCTCTCTCTCTCTCTCTCACACACACATACACACACACACACACACACACACACACACACAGACACCCACACTACTTCTCCTTTTCATTTCATGTGTTTGCATGTGCATGTGTGTGTGTGTGTGTGTGTGTGTGTGTGTGGCTTCACACTAATCTAACTATGAAGTCTATCTAACACCTTCATATTTTGCTTACACTGAAAGATCATTCACCTTTAGCTAATGTGCTGTGCACACGCTATCAGGCTCGTTCACATGTCCTTGCTAGCTTAGATAAAAATCCATCTCATTTTTTAAAAGAATCCTGATTGCAAATCGCTGAATACCGTTTTATAGTTCGATATTTACCCTTTATTTAACCCGGATAAAAAAACGGCAGAAGAAGGCAGCAGCTAGCGAGACACAACAAAATTTAGCATATTTACAACCACGTTTCCCGCCAAAATGAAAAGAAATGAATCGATCAAGCTAAAAAAAAGTATAATACACACCATTTGCATATTAGGTTAGTAATTGTGTGTTGTGCTGCGTGTGTGTGATGTGTATGCTGTAAACTGTGTAGAATGCATTGTGTGGTGATGAAAGAGGAAGGGAAAAAAAAAACATAATTCCTAATGCATGTAAATATATTTGGCGACTCAAAAGAGTCCGATTCCGACTTTGCCGTTTTTATGAAAAGTTCCTAAAGACCCATTGTTCGCTTTTCTGCACGTCAATGGTTGTAGGGAAATCATGATTTATACCCGAGAATTCTGGTTTATATGTATATGGGTTTAGAACATAATGCTGGTAAATTCTCAGTTCTGACTGGTCCAGTGGCTTGGGCCATATTTCCTGCTGAAATTTAGATCTGTATTTATGTATGTATTTATTTATTTATTTTTGTTACTGCACTTGCTCTGGTATGTTTCTAACCATTTACTATTGGTTTACTATTGGAAGGTTGGAGCTCAGTGGTTGAGATGTCAGATATCTGATCACAAGGTTGTGAGTTTAAATCCCAGCACCACCAAGCTGCCACTGCTGGGCCCTTAAGCAAGGTCTTTGAAACTCAACTGCTCAATTGTGTGAATGTGAATTGAAGTCATAATGTAAATGTAAATTTAATTGTAATTTACACACTGACTTGTGGGACCCTATTGAAGGACCAGGACCAGGACTCAAAAAGCAATTGAAATCAAGGTTTAGATCGGACACAATGGAGTCTTTATGGAGGAGAAGCCTTGACTTTGGCAAGTTGCCTTGACTTCTTTTACTCATCCTACTAAAGAAGTTATAGAAGAACACATTACTTCATGTTGAGCTTTGTCCCTGCGCAAAAAAATATAACGCTGTCGAGAACATGGCCGTATGCAAACCAGGAAAAAATACTAGGAAAAAAAAACAGTCGGGTGTCAGTAGATAAAATAAAGAAATAAACATGTAGTTCACTTTAATGTCTTTTAGAAGGAGCCTCCAGTCAGATTTAAAGCTACTGCTTTAAAGAACTGCGTTTTCAGACGTGGGAAAGTCTCCAAACAAGATTGAGCTCTTGTGGTTTTGCTCTTACATGAATTTTATTGCATGAGCTTCAAGCAAGCTTCATACAACGCCACATAAATGGTCACACTACACTTTTCTTTTCGCAAACGTCTATTCAGCGCAGGCCTACAGAGGACCACGGAAATAAGTTCTGCTCCTAAGCTCTTCTTTGGTGGAACACCTAGGAGTTAAACATCCTCTTGAGGTACCAGCGACCCGTGTTCCTTTCCCTTTTCTTCTCCCAAAAGGTCCATGAAGTTACTTAACAACTCAAGAACTTTAAGTATGGATTTGGACTGTAATTAATATCAGTCTGCCATAATGTCTCAGGACCACAGTTTGAAGAACTGTACACTCTCACAATGTGCGGATTTTGGACAGATCCTTGAAGATTCCTATAATCCGACGCTAACATCTGTAGTCTTTGATCGCTAGTTTGTTCGCTGACAACCGATTAATGGCCATTTCTATGTTTTTCTTTTCTCTGATGAAATTCTGGTGTGGTCAGAAGATTTAAGACTCTTTCCTGCAGTGTGACTTCTGCTGCCACGATGACCCTCAAACCGAGAACCAATAGGAGCGCCGAACCCGAAGACGTGATTAGGGCGTCGATTTCAAACCACCTCTAGGAAAATGTAGAAACGAGTCTGATGGACAGTACAGCAAGAAGAGAAACTTAACGAGTTATGGAGGAAAAAGTGCGTTTGTATGACTACTAACGAGTCACGGACGTGGACAAGATTTGCGCTACAGATTTGCTGCTAGCTACCGTTAGCAAGCGAGAGCCGGTCTGAACATGTGACGGTTCACTGACTTTTTGTGGGGTTTTTTTGACTGTCGTACAGTCTGACATTATGACAACTGAGATCCTACAGTGTGACATCGTGTTCGTACAGTCTGACAATCAACAATCATAAAGGAACGTAAATGTTTATTGTCTGTATTGACTTGTATAGACTTGTCTATAAACTACATGTATAGTGTTGTTATTTATGTCTGTTCTGAGAGTCACCAGCAGCTGGAACCAAGTTCTTTGAGTGTGTCAACACACTTGGCCAATAAACCTGATTTAGGTTCAGATTCTATTCAAAATCACACTGGGTGAATTATGTATATAAATGGAATCATTTCAAGTCGGGTTCCTCTCAAGGTTTCTTCCTCATGCCGTCTTAGGGAGTTTATCCTAAATAAATTCCACATTAGGAAGGAAATTACAATTTTTAGGAACATACTTGTACATTCTTTTCGATCTTTATCTCTGTAATACTGCTTTGAGACAATGTCCATGATTAAAATGAAGTGCCCATTTAACAAAAATGAATCGAATCCAATCGAATCTGTATCACTTAAAGACGGTCGCCGGCCATATTTGCGCCGGGATGCGGCATGCCGATAGTCTGGAATTAGCTGTAGAATGACGTGTCCGGTTTATACGTTGCTCGTTTGAACGTCAGGGAAATGTGTGACGTGTGATCTGTACTGCTTTTGTGCCGCACTGTTATACTTCTTCTGTATGGGGAACTGATTACTAATCTGAGTTCATTTCTTTATTTCGGGTTATTGTGTGTGTGGGGATGTGTGTGAGTGTGTGTGTCTGCCAGACTGAAAGAGTTGTTAATAGAGTGTATATACTCAGGTACTGTTTATTTAGTGTTTAGCAGCACTATAAAACACAACTTGTGATAATTCTTATCAAGGCACAGGTGTTCAGGAATCCCCATGCTACAAACCACCCACCCACCCACACACACAAACACACACACACACACACACACACACACACAAAACATTTTTTAGAAATAGCATAAGTATACAAAATCTTCACCATACAGTCAAAATAATGTAATCATTATGATAAGAGAGGTGTGTGTGTGTGTGTGTGTGTGTGTGTGTGTGT